>JAWPHD010000042.1:0-600000 GCA_037043455.1 Cyrtodaria siliqua
TATAGCTAAAAATATTTTATTTAATCTAAATAAATTATTACATAAAATATAAAGCATATGATTCTCGTGTCAGTTCTCTAAAACATCAGTTCCACGGTATTGAGTACCAAAATTGTGGTTTATGAAATTCAAATATTGTTAAAGTTTCACAAAAATACCCGATAGCCGCCTAGATATAAAATTCTACCTTGTTTAAATTGTGGATTTGGGCACTACTGCCCAATTTCAAATTTGTTGTGAATGTGGTGCTTCAACAATTAGAAAATTGTAAAGATTATTAGGTATTAATAAGGATTATAATAAAGAATGTGTAGAAATTTAGACCGTATTGTTATTTAAAGTTTAATTTTATAACCTAGCTTATAAATTTCAGGGTTACCATTCACCAACTTATAAAACTAATAAGTTGGGTAAAGTGTACATAATTGTAAGCTTATTTTTCTTTCTCATTATGAATGTTGTTCGGTAGTTTTTTTTTAAGGTAGTGAATTAAGAAATAAATAATAGATAATACGTGTGGTCCAGACCCCTAAAATACACCTCCTATATAACTAACTGTGTATTGCGAATAATAACAATCCCATTTGGGAAAAACATTAGGAACAGAAGCCGAATGTAAGTCAGATATTATGATTTGGTTAAAGTAGTCAAGGATGTTACAAAAACAAAAGACGGCAGCATCAAAACGTTTTTACGCCTGTCACAAAAACAGCCGGGAAGCAACCAACAAGGCAGCATCCAATTGTTATCTCATTGCCAACAGAGGGAGAATTAAATGATTAGAGAAAGCAACTAGCCAACAAAACAAAAACAGACGATAAAAGGAAAAAGCTGAGAGCCTAGAATAGCACGCGCGGAAAAACAAAGTATCGCTAGCCATATCAAAGATTGCCAAATTTGGAAGCAGCCAAGGGCATCAGTTTAAGCCCCCAGCCAAGAAAGCAACCAGAAAAAACCAGAGAAAAATAAATCATACATGTTTTACAATCAATGCAACTTTACTCAACTTAACTTATTTTAACTATCTTTACTTCATCTTATTTTATCGTAACCTTATAGTATACATGTCTCTGTAATTAAGTGGAAAGGAATTCAGCAAGATAAAATTAAATCTATAAGTATCTTATTAAAGAATATGAAAACAAAGTTTCCAAAAAAGGACTAGAAAAAGGAGCTAGTCGTGTTTAATGACAAAGAAATATTTAAACCGGTAACTAATGAAATAAAAGATCTGTCAGAACTGTTAACTAAGCAGTTAGCTACTCTTCCGGAAATAAGTCAGCAAATAGTCACTCTTCCTAGAGCTATAGGCGAGGAAGTAAAAGAAAGAGAGAGCGTATTCAGGGGAGTTACCTCAGTTATTTGCTGATGAGCCATCGTAATTTTTTTTAGTGCCTGCGAACCGGTGATTATGATTGATCCAGATGCTGAAATCAATAAATATGTAATGGCTGTGCATTGAGTTGTCCTTACCGTCAAAGGTGGTTAGTAGAATTAGTTTTGAAGATATATTAAACGTGCTAATAAATGATCCAACAAAGAGGCCGCGAATAAGGCTCTTCTTACTAACCCATTTAAAACTGAAAAGAATGCAACCATGAAAGAAAATATAAACGAGGTTATGGAAGCTCTTAGAAAAAAGATTCAGAAGCCATAAATGTTAAAGGGAAGATTTGAAAAGTGTAAAGGCATGAATCAAGCTGCCTTTTTCATGGCAAGGGATTACAACAAAATAGAAATGCTTATAAAGTCGGCAAAGATGGATATATTAACCGCACGTTACAAATTGATTACCAGAACTTATGGGACATTCACAAACTTATTGCCTAACAAGGAGAAGCAGTTGTGCTGAATCTAAAAGTTATGATTTAATAGAATTTGATAACAAAGCGTTACAATAATAGAAAAAACATACTCGAAGCTGTCTCAAGAAACTGATTAGAATTATCTGATTAGCCACATTTCATAAATGTTTCTTCAAAGTTCAAAAAGGATTTGGGGAGGTTGCGTTGTGAATATTACAATATCCCTGACGATAGTGGTACAATGATCTGGATGTTAGTATAGCTTAGAGGGAGTACTCGCCATCAAGGAAATAATATGAACTTAATATACCACAAGGTAATAAATAAAGGTCTATTAGAATAATCGACGAGTTATTAAAAAATGGTAATATATTCAGCTGGAGTACGCGAACATTTATTTTCTAAATATTTAAACCTAATCTATTATTATAATGGAAGAAATTAAAGCAAGAAAGAATTAATTAGTTACTTGACTCGACAAGCAGCAGTTATACATTACTTAGTTATAAATTATGCGGTAGGATTAACCCACGTGTTTGCAGGTTACAAGCGGGAATAATTGGTTGTACTGCTTGTATTGGCAATTGGTTCCAGCAATTCCTGTTTTTATAGCCGTTGTTGGAGCAGTTCCCCCAATAAACGCAGTCCGGATGAGTAAAACCAGAATAGCAAAGACAGGGTTTTGTTGAAAAGACACAATAGGAGTTTTAAACAACTTCTTTCGTATGCTCAAACAGCCGTGGGGATTGGACGAGGAGGTAATCACATTGTGTTTTACTATCACATTGTGTTTTACTAACATATTGCAAATCCAACAAAACGATAATTGGAGAGATACATAAAGCGGTACAAATTGAACGGTTAATAACTGTTCAACCAGTAGAGATGCTCAATTATTTTTCAACCTGTTCCCACATTTTAGTATATCTGTTTCTAGTGGCTTTTGTTTTAATTGGTTTTGTTTATTTTTAATAGCTTAAATATTTTCTGAAAAATGTAATTAAATTTAATTATTCTTTTCCGGCCACCTATCTTATCTAAAATTTTCACAGTTTTGTAATACAAATCCTCACATCTCTGTTTCTCCGCAGGGGATAAATTATACTTTTTTAAAAGTTTTTCTAGATGATATTCTCTATGATAAACGCTCTTCTTGCGAACGCTCCGATAATCTGCAATAAGGTCATATCCGTTGTGGGTTCCGCAATTAAAACAAATACATTCCCCATCAAAAATTCCACAAGTACTAGTACAATGTACACATGCATAGGTGCAGTTGTAACAAAGTCTACACCCAACACAATCTTTACAATGTGTCCTTTTGTCGACTATGTAAAATAAAAAACAATCCATGCAAATTTCAAAAGAATTTTAAAAGAATCGAAAACATCCAAAAAAAAATTACAATATTTACAATTCATTATAATCACATGATAGTATTACTATTTTAAATAAGGGCTTAACAAATAAATATCTATGTAATAGTATAATGGCACGCGTAGAAAAAGAAATCGAAAACTTTAAGAAAATTGCATGAAACAAACTTTATTGGTTAGTTTTGAAGATACGGGTAGAATTGATAAAGAACTAATAGTTTAGAGGCTAGAGGAACAGTCTCAATCAAACCGAGACTGCACTATTTCGTATGTGTCATGCTCGGCCGTTTCCAAAGGTCCATTATCATACTCTTTTTTGAAGGATTTGGCTGAACGAATTATATCCAAGGCTCAAAAGATGGAATTTCCATGGAAAATAAAACAAAAACAGGATATAAAAAAATTAAACAAATTACGCGATAACGTAACCTCATTAGCAGCTAATGGTCCCATAACTATATATTCTTTCATTTATCACTACACCATTTTGTTAAAAAGGGAATTGATATTATTGGTTATGCTGGTTAAAATTAATTAATTAATTTAGGCTTAAAGAATATTTTCTATACTTATTATATAATTAGTGTCAAAGAAACTGAAAAATCTCTGAAACAATATAGTAAGGTTTTCTCCGTGTGCATCGTATATAAGATAGAACCTTTCGCTCAGCTTCGCCGGACGAGAAAAATTGTCACAGAATTTCTTGAGATAGAATTTAAAAAAACGGGTTGTTTTACATTGAGTGTTGCTTTGAAATTACTTTCGTTAAATCGGCTGGAAACAAAGAAGCATTTGGTGTGGCTATATATAAAACAGCTTACTTTGCGTCCCTGGCATCAATACTCTTAGGTGAAAACGAGATTAAAAATGCTTTAGATGTTGCAACTGATGAAATTATAAATAGAATTGTGGGCTGGCTTTCTGAGGAAAGTGGCTGTACAATTGAATCAGTAGATATGCATTATGTAAACAGACTGAAGTATAAACCTTTGAGAGGTAGCCTTTATTTAGAGTTGCCAAAGGAACTTTCTAGAAAAGGTTTAATTAATATAAAAAATGAAAAAAGATAATGAATGTTTCAGGTGGTACCATGTGGCATATAAATTTCCTACTACAACACATACAGAAAGAATAACAAAGTACAAAAAGCATATTTGTGATCTTGATTACAAGGGATTTACATTTCCCGTCAACATGAAGCAAATTCTAAAAACAGAAAAACAAAATAATATATGTTTTAATATATTTGGGAATGGGGTAATGGAGTGTACCCTTTGTTTTATCCACAAAAAAAAAGCTGGAGAAGAATGTAAGAAAAAACTCATTACGTGTGGATAAAAGATTTTAATTGGTTAATGTATAACCAAACATCGCACAAAGTAAATGGTTTTGCAAAACATGTTTGCAGTGCTTTACATTAGAAAAAGTCTTAGAAAATCACAAACCTGATCGCCTTTCGCTTAATGGTAAACAAGCAATAAAAATGCCTGATGAAAATGAAAAGGTTTACTTTAAAAACTACTATAGACAATTAATGGTTCCGTTTGTTATATATGCTGACTTTGAAGCAATAACAGAAAAAAATCTTCAGCTTCAAATAATCTAGAAAACTCGTATACAGATGCATATCAACAACATACCAATGGTGGATACGGGTACAAGGTTGTTTGTTGCTAAGATGATAAATATTCCAGACCAGTTGTGACATACAGGGGGCAAAACACTGTTTACAAGTTTTTTAGAAAAAATGATAGAGCAGTGAAGTAATAAGTGATTATTAGTTCACTGGACAGAGGAAGAAAAATATTGTAAAAAGAACTATGAATATATATTTTAAGAAAGATTTGACGATGACAGTAAGAAGAAAAACAATTCAGAGCAGCTGAAAAATGCCATATTTGCGATAAACGTTACATGACATAGGACAGGGCAGTTAGAGATCATTGCCATATAACTGGAAAGTTTAGAGGAAGTGCTCATGATAATTGTAATCTTAATTTCAGGCTAACTAAAAAAATACCGGTTGTATTCCATAAATTGAGGGGTTATGATTCTCACTTTATAATGCAGCACATCGGAAAGTTTAAGAAAACAATAAATGTCATACCAAATAACATGGAAAGGTATATGGCTTTTATGTTAGGACCAATTTAGTGTTTATTGATACAAGTATAAAATGTCCTCCTAAGGGAAGTAGTTAACACAATGTAGAAAATATCACTCTATTTTTCCCAATATTTCGATCCTGAGATCTTTATCAAGGAAGGTTTTTACAAATACAATATTTTTTTGCATTTTGTTTCGCAACACAGTTAATTGAACTTGATTTAATTACCGATATCGATCAGTACTTGTTCATAGAAAAAGGACTAAGGGTTGTCGTAATTTACATTGCGACCAGATATTCAAATGCTAACAATAAGTCTATGGAAAAGTACGACAGCACTATGGAAAGCAAATATATAATGTATCTTGACGCTAATAACTTGTATGTGTGGGCTATGTGCCAACCATTACCAACGGGTAATTTCAAATGGGTTGACAAATTCGAGAAAGGAAAATCAAATTATATTGTTGTGTGTGATCTCGAATATCCTGAAGAGTTGCATAACTTGCATAATGACTACCCTCTCGCTTTGGGGTATGAAAGACAAGTGGTTATCGGAGTCGCAATGGTTGAAAGTGTACTTTGACTTCAATACTACAAAAAGAACAACTGGTAAAATGCTTTCGAAAAAGATTTCTTCAAGCTTATGAATAATTCATTTTTTTGGTAAAACCATTGAAAACTTGAAAAAAAGAATTAATGTTAAGCTAACGCATGACAAGGAAGTCCTTTTGAAATATGTAGCAAGACCATCATTTATTTCTTGTAAAATGTTCAGTAAAAACCTATGTGTCACCAATAGGATAAAAGAAAGACTGGTCTTAAATCGCCCCCTGTTATGTCGGTATGTGTATTCTAGACTTGTCAAAATACTTGTAATGTATGATTTTCACTACTATTATACTAAAAACAAATACAATGAAAAAGCCAAGCTATTGTTTACTGACACTGATTCACTATGTTATGAAATTAGAACAAAAAATGTGTATGCTGTTCTTTACAAAGACATAGAACTTTTTGACAACAGTGATTATGATCCAAAAGTATTTTTTATTTTAATAATAACAAAAAGGTTATTGGTAAAATGTCAGACGAAGCTTGTGGTGTAATAATCGAAGAGTTTGTTGGATTGAGGAGTAAATCATACTCTTACAGTTTGGCTAATATACTGAAACAAACAAAAATGCAAAGGTGTCAAAAAATGTGTTGTCAAAAAAGATAACACATGATAACTACAAACCCGAGAGAAAAACTGTCCCAGTACCCCCAGTTTATATTCTACTCGTATTCGATCTTAGTATGTTCACATTTGAAATGTTATGGAGGGTAACCATCGTGCATGTCCGGTAAACTATGTCATATATTTTTCGACGGTGTTCCGAATTTGCATAATAATTATAGTTTTGACTAAACTATTATGCTATAAAAACTAGAAATTATAATCTTGTTGCAACGTAATAGTTTTAAATATATTCACAGATACGTAAAGATACATATTCCTTTATTTAAATCAGTTTCACAGAAAGACTTCTTGGCCTCCTTTTCATCCTGGGCACAAACAGGTATACCCTACACAGACTTTGTTAATGTTTGTGCACAGTCATAAATGCACCCATCTGCAGCATGTGACATACTGACCCCGGTAAAAAAAGTCGTATATATCAGAAAATTATCAAAAACTCCAAACTGTTCACTGTTTAGGATTCTTTTTATAGCTTACGTACTCTAAATAGAGAAACCAACATGAAAACGTGGAAGACGGGGTTTTTTTTGGTTTGGTTTAAAATTATTTTATTGCAACATTTACATTAGTTTGCAACAAATTCTACAACATTAGTTACAGCCGGTCCCTATACAGTTTTGTTTACAAAATAAATAGTATGGCAGTTTTACAATCATAAAACATTTTAAACGAAAAGTATAGGAAATGCATTGGTGAAGTTAACAGATCTTTGTAAAGAGAAAGGAAGAGGAGGGAAAGGACAGATAGTTAAAGACGTCTCGGGATCAAATGTGAACATAGTGAGTTTCATCGAAAACGCCTGGTATCTTTAATGACGCACTGAGGGATGAGGTTGTATATTTACAGTCACAATCAATGAGGAATAATCTAGTGCTCGGCAATATACCGGAGGCCCCGACTGAGGTACCAGCGGAGACGGAAAAGCGGGAATTCATGGTAGCAGAAATGAAAATTGCACAGAATATTGTGGACGTTATTCAGTTTGAAAGAGTTCATAGAATGGGCCCTATAGCAGGTAATAGAAGTACATGTAGAAGAATCGTGGCGAAGTTTTCTTTGTTTAAAGAACGTGAACTAGTGAGAAAAGAGTGGAAACATCTGGAAGGAAAGGCATTCTACGTGACCGAACAGTTTCCCAAGGAGGTAAATGACAAGAGAAGACAACTATTTCCGCTTCTAAAGAAGGCAAAGAATGAGAACAAAAAGGCATGGTTAGCGTATGACACGTTGTACATTGACGTAAAAGCAGTTAAACTCGATACGTAGGGGTGTAAAGAGGATGAAATAAACATTCTATCCTGGAATGTGAACGGCCTTACCAGTGTGAAAAAGAACTCTCCTGAATTTGTGGATTTAATTACGGAAAACCATTTTGTTTTTCTATATGAATCGTGGACGCACAAAGATAGTGATGTGAACTAATCTGGCTATGTTGCTCATAATTTCTACCGTAAATGCGAAGAGGTGCAGCGGTGGAATTGTATTATATTATAAACAAAACTTGAAAGAGGGTGTTGAAATTATTCGTACAATCATGATACGATTATTTGGCTTAAACTTGACCATACCTTTTTTCATTTTGATAAAGATGTATATATCTGTGGTGTTTATATATGGGGTGAAAACTCTCCAGCTTATAATATAGCCACTGTTGATTTATTTGATACACTTCAAAGTGATATATATGATTTTGAGAATTTAGGTGCCGTGTATATTGTGGGTGATTGGAACAGTGGGGTCGGTAAAAAAATGATTTTATTACTTGTGAAACGTATAACAGACAAATTGATGGCGACGATTACACTCCCGATATACCCATATGTCGGGCCTCACGTGATAATGTTTGCAACAGTTTTGGTGTAAAGTTACTTGACTTATGTAAATCTACATGTTTTCGTATAGTAAAGGGTCGTTTTGGGAGCGATTATAACTGTGGTATGTATACTTATGCAAGCATTCAGGGCGCGTCCGTGATTGACATATTGTTCGCTAGAGAATGTGACTTCTCACGATTATATGACTTTTGTATTCAATCATTTAATGAATGGAGTGACCATGCACCGATTAAATTCTCACTTAATTGTAATACTATTGTTGACGAGAACGATGTTAAAAACAGCGTCAATGTAAAGTGGAACAATGAACACAGACATGCTTTCAGAGCGGGTTTAATTACAAAGCTTCCACAGTTTAATAATCTGATATTCAATATCGTGACAGATAATAGAAACAATGTAAATACTTTGTTAAATAATTTCACAAGTATAGTAGGGGTGGCAGATCCACTATTTTTACAAATAGAAATGCATGCTTTTTAGATAAGTCCTTTGTTAAACAGGCCGAGTGGTTTGATTTAGAATGCCAGCAGGCTAGAAGGTGTTATTTAGAAGCATTACGTGTATTTAATCGGCTAAATAGCAGTTATTGTAGAGAACAGTTTTGCAAATTAAAGAAAACATACAAACTTATTTGTCGTAAAAAAAGAAATCAGTTTGAATTAAAAAAACTGTGCGACATTGAACATCTAAAACGGGCGAAACCTAAGGAATTTTGGAAATATTTTAAAAGAAAAAATAAACAAAGTCAAAATAAAATCCCGCTTGATGAGTTTACGAAATATTTTTCAGAATTAGGTAACGATATTTTCCAATGTAAAAATTATGAAGCCGAAGATTTTTGCAATACTCATAACTTTGACGAATTAGATTGTAATTTTGAGGAACTTGACAAGCCCATAACTGTACAAGAAATATTAGATGCAGTAAAAAATCTGAAAAAAGAAAAAAGCTATAAGAAGTGATTATATAATGAATGAATATTTAATTGAAATCATTGATATTTTATCTTCTCATTTGTGTGACATTTTTAATATTATATTTGATTCTGGATATTTCCCAGAAAGGTGGACTGAAGGTATAATTATCCCATTGCATAAAAAGAGAGATTTTAATAATGTTAATAACTATAGGGGTATCACTTTATTAAGATGTTTATTAAGTTGTTTATCTAAACTCTTTACCACAATACTAAATAAAAGAATTGTGACCTTTTGTGATAATAACCATGTTTTATCTGATGCGCAATTTTGATTCAGGAAGGGGCGCTCAACCACTGATGCATTGTTTGTCTTATTAAATACTGTTCAAAAATATCTGAATGATAAGAAAAGACTATATTGTGTTTGTTGATCTGAAGAAATGTTTTGATACAATTTATAGAAACGCATTGTGGTTGAAACTTTACAAAATGGGGATACAGGGTAAATTACTAAGAATAATAAAAGATATGTATGAAAAAGTAAAATCATGTGTAAGACAATGTGAAAATTATTCAGAGTTTTTCGAATATGCGATTGGATTAAGGCAAGGGGAGATAAACTCGCCGATATTGTTTTCTCTTTTTATTGAGGACCTAGAACTATATTTACAAAATGATATTAATACTGGTTTAGAAATTGATGATATTGTACTTATATTACTATTGTTTGCGGACGATATGGTTATCATGGGGAAATCACCTGAAGAATTACAAAAAAAAAAATAAAATACTTTATGACTATTGTAACACATGGGGATTAGAGATGAATACTGTTAAAACAAAGATTATGGTTTATAGAAAAAGAGGTGGTTTATTAAACAATGAATCTTGGCATTATAATGGAGAGAATATAGAGGTAGAAAATGATTTCAACTATTTAGGTACAGTTTTTAATTATACTGGAAATTTTGCTCTGAACCAAGAACAACTTATTGGAAAATCTTTGAAAGCATTAAATGTTCTCTTAGTAAACTGTAGAAAAATAAGGTTGAAACCAAAAGTATTATGTCAACTATTTGATTCATTAGTGGGGTCTATTTTAAATTATTCTTCTGAAATTTGGGGATATACGAAATCAAAGCAAATCGAAAGAATACATTTAAAATTTTGTATTTTGTAAACAATTTTTAAAAGTAAGAAATAGTTCTTGTACATCAGGAGTATATGGTAAATTAGGAAGATATCCTTTATTTATAACGCGTTATGTAAGAATACTTAAATACTGGTTTAAATTATTGAAAACAGATAACATAATACTTAAAAGCATTTACACATCGACACTAAAATATTGTGAGAATGGTTATAACAATTGGGCATCGAATGTAAAAAATATGTTAAACGAATATGGTTTTACACATGTTTGGAATGACCCAAATTATGTCAAAGCTAAATACTTTATAAATACGTTTAGACAAAGAGTTGTTGATTGTTTTATACAACGATGGTTTGTAGATAAGGAATCAAGTGATGTACTTGAATTATATAATAATTGTAAACTGAGTTTTAATTATAAATCATACCTTGATATTTTACCATGTAATCTCAGACCATATTTGACAAAATTCAGAATATCAGCACATTCTTTAAGAATACAGACCGGTAGATATTCTCGTAATAGAATACCTAGAAATGAAAGATATTGTCAATGCTGCCACAGTATTGATTTGGAAGATGAATACCATTCTATTTTGATTTGTCCTTGTTACACGAGAATCCGGACAATTTATATTAAAAAATATTATTATAATAGACCTAGTATGTTTAAATTCTTAGAATTAATGCAGACACAGGATAAGAATATTGTTATTAAGGTAGCTAACTATATTAGTACAGCTTTAGCTGTAAGGAATACAATCTTGATTAATTAAACAAGGTTTAGCTCTTTTGTATGTTCATTCTCATATATCAGTTATTTTATATTAATGTTGCTCATAGCAATTGTACTTTTGTCTAAATTACTCGACTTATTATGCATGAACAATTTATGTATGTATATATAACGATGTACGTATGACTTTAGACTTTAGACTTTAATAGTTTATTATAGTGTCACATATAAAAGTTACAAACATATTCAAATATTACACAAACAAACTTTTATACCCGGCCGTAATAACGACCTATGAGACACTTAAAACACATATATTTCAAATCAATAATCTCATTATATCTACACTATAAATGTATATACATTATAAAAATGCCATCATCAAATGTGCAGCTGGACCGTTTTGTTCAGTCAGAGTTAATATATAATACAACAACTGATTATATGTACTATCTCTAGATAGATCTGTACAAGTTAAATAAAATATATGTTCTGTTCTGTTCTTTAATATATTTTTTGCACTGCTATAAACACAAGCTCATTATCGCTATCGTTCAGCTCTGTATTATCAGAACACAACTTATCAACACTTAACGGGTGAAACGGTCGTGTCGAAATAAAGAGCGTACGCCTTTGCTCACTATATCGACAACACTTAAATAAGTAGTGTTCGACGTCCTTTCTTTGATCTCCCAGTTACAACTTGATGATAAGCGCAGGTGATTTAAATACAAGTCATGATTTAGATCGCTACATGCATTTCTTAAACGAGCACGAATGATTGAAAGATATCTTGAGCCACATAAGTCGTATTTTTGGAATAGTGGAACATTGGAACGTCCTAAGAAGAGAGCTTTTAAATGTGTTTAATGATAGTGATTCCTTAATATGTATCGGTAAATCATTCCAAAGGATTAGCGATGATGGTATGAATGATTTTGAAAATAACTCCGTTCTCCTCATTGGAGTGACATAGTCATTCGAGTTTCTTAAATTATAATCGTTTACATCTCTGACGAAGAGCGGAAATAATTGACCTATTGAATTTGGTAGCATACTGTTTTTTGCTTTATATACGGTGATACGTTTTTGAAACACGTCTGTCTGCTAATGAGAGCCAACTAATTTCAGCAATTAACTTATTAATTGAAACGGACCTAGTTAATCTTGTAACAATTCTTGCAGCTTCATACTGTAGCTTTTCTGAAGATTGTTTTTCATAAACTGTGCAGCCATCCCAAACAATAGAAGCAGACTCTAATATCGGTCGCATATATGAAATATATATTTGGTTCATTGTTTTCCGTTCAATTTTATATTTAAGGAATCTCATCAAACCTAAAGCCTTTGATGCTGACGATAAACTATTATTGATGTGTTCATGCCATTTACCATCATTACTTAAAGTTAATCCCAAATATTTGTGATGTTCTACAAATTCTAACTGCACATTATTGAAAAAATAAATTTGGTTTTCGCTCATTTTTCGATGCTGATATGAATAATACTTCAGTTTTGTTTGGATTAAATGTAACTAACCATGTTTTAGCCCATTCTGACATTATGTGTTAATCATGATTTAAAATACCTTCCATATCATCTATGTTTGATGTCGAAACTGAAAGCGAGCTGTCGTCAGCAAATAGTCTAGTTATGCTTACCATATTCTCAAGAATGTCTTTTATATATATTTAAAAAAAGGAGACCCACGAACAGGTCCTTGAGGCACACCGGCTAAAGTTAATTTCGAATCTGATTTAGCAGTATTTATAAGAAATCTTTGAGATCGATTAGAAAGATAATAGCAACAGTTTGCCATATATACCATTTTGTTTGAGTTTAAATAGCCGTAGTGCTTTTCTCCAAACGCGATCAAATGCTTTGGAAATATTTGCAATGACTATACACATGAGTTGTTTCGCATCGACTGTTTGACAAATATGATGGTAAATATCTAGGAGTTGATAAACTGTAGAATGACCTGGTCGAAATCCGAATTGATTCGCAAAGAGTAAATCATTGCAAATTTAAAAAAAAAAATATGTTTAAAAATTATTCGATCCATAATCTTTTCTACACAACTAAGTAAAGAAATTGGTCTGTAATTACTGGGCTAGTTTGAATCGCCTGCTTTGAACAATGGTATAACAGTAGCAGTTTTCCACAAATAGGGATATACGCATTTAAAGAACGGTTAAACAGTATAGACAATGGTTTTGATATAGTAAAAACGGTTTCCTTAAGCATTCTATGACTTATTTCATCCTCTCCACTAGCTTTGTTTACTACCAAAATATTAATCTCATCTAGTTTTGAATTAGTTAACAAATTAAACTGCTGTAAGACGGGTGATGTCTTTTGTGTATAATGTTTGTTGGACAATAGACTTTGAACATTTTGGTCACGCGATTTTTGTATTGACAATGTTTCTGTCAGTGCAGACGAACATTTCATTGATGTGTTAGTCGTGTAATAGGAAGTTATTCACACGGAGGTTTTTGGGATTAGTGTGAAACGGGTAGGGTAGTTTTCGGTTGCTACTAACCCATCGAATGTTTATTTTTCTCCAAAAACACTAAAGATTGTATTTCATTGTGTTTGTCAACAAATCTTCACACACTAAAATTTAAAATCATGCGCAACTGAAAAAGAACGTCGAAAACGTATGACGTCGGGATAATGATGCTTGCTGTCATCAGCTATTTTACGCGTATGTAAAACCTTGCTTTTTGTCTCGCCCACGAAAGTGGGTAGCGAGACATAGCAGTCACTTTTCCGGCGGCGTCCGCATTTTAAATCAACTATATCTCAACAACCGATGCTCGACTTTTTCTGAAACTTTCTCAGATGCTTTGTTGGGTCAAGGGACATCACGTAATGCCAACATTTCCAAGGTTAATGTCATATTTTGCGTTATTTTCCCCAAATTTAACCTTGCTTAGGTAACTTATCCTTGGTTTGGTAATTTAACCTCAGTTAACTTATGTGATTGCCTCACTTTATGTCTTTGCCTCACTTTATGTCTTTGATACTTGGTCATATGTAATGATGGCATTGGTGGACATCACATGAATGATAAAAATTCCCAAGGTCAAGGTCATATTTTGCTTCTAACCTTGGTTAGGTAACTTAACCTCAGTTAACTTTATGTGATTGTCTCACTTTATGTCTTTGTTACTTAGTCATACGTATTGTTGGCATTGGTGGACATCGCTGAATGACAAAAAAAATACCAAGGTTAAGGTCCTGTTTTGCGTTATTTGCCCTAAACATCAGTTTGGTTAGGTAAGTTAACATCAGTTATTTTTTTCTGATAACTTTAATTTCTTTGTTTGTTACTTGGCAGTATGTATTCCTGGCATTGGTGAACACCACTAACGACAAAAATGACCAAAATCAAGGTCATATTGTGCGTTATTTTCCCCAAACTTAACCTTGGTTAGGTAACTTAACCTCAGTTAACTTTATGTGATTGTCTCACTTTATGTCTTTGTTACTTAGTCATACGTATTGTTGGCATTGGTGGACATCGCTGAATGACAAAAAAAATACCAAGGTTAAGGTCCTGTTTTGCGTTATTTGCCCTAAACATCAGTTTGGTTAGGTAAGTTAACATCAGTTATTTTTTTCTGATAACTTTAATTTCTTTGTTTGTTACTTGGTAGTATACATGTATTCCTGGCATTGGTGAACACCACTAACGACAAAAATGACCAAAATCAAGGTCATATTGTGCGTTATTTTCCCCAAACTTAACCTTGGTTAGGTAACTTAACCTCAGTTAACTTTATGTGATTGTCTCACTTTTTGTCTTTGATACTTGGTCATATGTATTGTTGGCATTGGTGGACATCGCTGGAAGACAAAACTACAAGGTCAAGGTCATATTTTGCGTTATTTTTTTCCAAAACTACACCCTGGTTAAGGCAAAACCACTTAACCTCAGTAACTTGAACTTGTTATGATTACCTTGTTTTTATTTGTTTGATACTTGGTCATATGAAGTTTTATCGTTGGTGGCCATCATTTAAGCAGAAATTTAATAAAATATTTTATATATGCCGGTTGCCGCGGTAGGCAAGACACAGGGAGGAGAAACGAGTTCATAAACGCTCTAGTTTATCGATTTATGTTGTCGCGCTAGAACGCCGCCATTGAATATTTTATTGATACAGGTAAATCGATCGTAAGCGCGTTACATTTGAAAAGTTAAAATTTCAGCCAACATTTCAAATTAGGCAGTTTTTACAGCCTCTTTTTTACGGCTTTCTGTTATAATCAACATCACGAAATACCTTCTTGACAAAGATAAATATGTCTACTATTCACTTTTTGTTATTATTAATGCCTAATATAACCCATACCTCGTATCTTGTTTGCAATAGCTCCACACCATTTTTAATTTGAAAATTTCAGCTGATATCTCAAAAGGTACATTTTTCATCACCTCTTTTTAGGCTTTGTCTTATAATCACCACTATGAAATTACCTTCTTGACAAAGATAAATATGTCTACTATTCACTTTTTGTTATTATTAATGCCTAAATAACCCGTAGTCTCGTATCTCGTTTGAAATAGCTATACAGTGTCGCCATTTTTTATCTGGCGCAGAGTGGCGCCATCTTTTGTTACACGGAACCGCCTGGTAAACGTGCCTTTATACATGCAAACAAATACACGCTCTGTATCAGAGGACACAATGTGAATAAATAATACTTATGTTTACATTTCGCACCTTTATTGAGTTTGTTAGTGTAATAATTTATAAGAATTTGCTGTTTTTTTCACACACGCGCGAGACAACCGGGAGTGCGTGGTCCAGTGGTAGAGCGCCGAACTCCTGATCGAGAGGTCGTGGGTTCGATCCTCCGTCGCGGCCACGTTATTTATCCTTGAGCAAGATAATTAATCCACATTGCTTAGTACTTGTTCTACCCAGGAAGCCATCGAGAGTGAT
The DNA here is from genome assembly GCA_037043455.1 of Cyrtodaria siliqua. Lineage (NCBI taxonomy): Eukaryota > Metazoa > Mollusca > Bivalvia > Adapedonta > Hiatellidae > Cyrtodaria > Cyrtodaria siliqua. The sequence continues at coordinate 16,135 of JAWPHD010000042.1, forward strand.
TAATCTAAGTTGTAAGAACTTGTTTCGCAATCGATGTAAAATAAATATGTTTAAAACAAAACAACCGGGAGTAGTTATTTTCACGCAGTAGTGAAACACACGCGCGACAACATAAAACGGCAAAACGATCCGTTTCTTCTCCCTGTATACTTACTCCCTGCTCAGACCGAGGTCTTATTTATCCTTTATTGTAATTGTTTGTTTTGAATGTGTGTTTTTGATTGACTGTGCTGTGTGAATGGTACATTTCTGTTTAACTTTTGAATATTAGCGCTTTTATAAATAAAAAGAGAAAAAAAAATGCTACAAAATGCACTGAAGTGGGAAAAAAATAAATGCAAATTAACGCTGATTACCGTTCATTTTGGACTCTTACCTTTATTTTCGCTTTGATAATATGTTTCGTTGTATTTTCTCCCTTTCTGGGTATTTGTCGACTTGCGTTCATTTTTGCAAAACCAGTCTACGATTTGACAGCAGTTCGCGATCGATGTCAAATGCATCGTCTGAATCGCAGCTTCAACACGTTATGTGAGGATTATATGTTTTTGTATGTGATGCATTCAAATGAAGGATATATTTTGTTTTAGCAATGCCTGGAATTGTTGTATTCGGACGAAGATGGTCAGCGGGATCGGATGATATGGTGGTCCCAGCTCTCCTGCTCGTGTTTTTACATATTATTTGGTGAGTGTAGGGGTCTGATAAGTTGGCCGATTGGCAGACGACAGCTTACGTTTATTGATTGACAACAAAGTTTAATATAACACAAGCATCTGTTCGTGGGACATGTGCCTTTTAATTAGGATATCAGTAATCTGACAATAACAAACTCTTAATTAAGTTGAGTCATCCAAAGACTGAATAGTTTCTCAAAATGTAAAAACACAGATAGATAAAAAAAAATAATAATACAGTACTGACACTATAAAGTGATCAAAATTAATAAATTTTTGATAACAGGTAATGATTACCTAGGTATCTCAGAGAGTGGGAGATTAATCTACATGTACATAAATATAATTTCATTTAAATATCTATTTACAGTTTCTGATACTTCATACCTTGATGTGTGATATGTAATATTTGTACCACAATATCCTTAATACACACTATGCATCGTGTAATACCCGAGGATATACACAGCATATGTAAGTTATTGTGGTACAAATACAATAGAGCATGAGTCTTGCAAGTGTACGGACAACGCGAGTGCATTATCTCCCCTACACATGCAAAACTCATGCTCTATTAAATAATTATACCACAATAGCCTAAATACACACTATGCATTGTGTAATACCCGAGGATATACACAGCATATGTTAGTTTTTGTGGTATAAATACAATAGAGCATGAGTCTTGCACGTGTACGGACGATAATGCACTCGCTAACGCTCGTGCATTATCTCCCCGTACACGTGCAAAACTCATGCTCTATCCTATATTTATACCATAGCTCTAATGGTTTTCCTTTGTTCTTGCTTATGATATAATTTTCATAAACCTGAAGGTCTGAGCCTAAACCGTGCTATAAATGCCGTTATATTTCAGCCGTGCTATAAATGACAGATTCGGCAGTTATACCATGGTCTACTCAATTTTACGCACGCGCAGTTGTAATTTACAACACAGATGTCAATCAAAACGACTACACCATTACCAAAACAGCACTCCTTGACATTGCATTTGCCCAATAATATACAAAGGCAATTGGCTACAATAATCAAAACATGGGTCATGCTCATGTCGCGTGATAATGCTATTTTTTTATTGGATCGAGCTGTTAATTTTACTGAAAACTGCAACGCCCTAAAACTTCTTGCACATGCGTAGATGGATAATGGCTCTGGTACAAAACATTTATAGCTTATTTTTCTCGTATGGGATTTATAAAATTATACTGCACTCGCGGTCATGCTATAAATATTACACATGCATACTGCTTTTGAATATTTTTTTTTTTATCCTGAAAATGAATATTCATAAAATGCTAGAGATGGAACATATCCTATCCTTCATGATCAAATGCATTTCCTATTTCATTATTTCCTCAAGTGAAACTGCCTGTCAAGTTCCATAACACGTATGATCATCTTAAAGTAACTAACATTGGATGAAGTTCATTATTAAATACTATAAAAAGTATTGAAAGGTGTAACAATTTTTAAAAATACGCACAGAAGGAGGCATAACTCAAAGAACCAAATATTGCATAAAAGCATAATGTGCACTTGGTAAATTTCTGCATACTTTCTTATATACATTTATATGAATACTAGGATTAGGAACGAGAGAGATATTTTATTTCTTATATATAAATTATGTATGCCTCTGTCTGGGTATTTCTAACTTTTACATGCCTGATTGGCTTCAGTTGCTTTAAAGAGACTGTCAGAAATTTGAGACAGGCGATGACATTTATTATTTTGAATATACCTGGGATGTAACTTGAAAGGGATTGGTCTGGGACAGAAGTGTGTCAAACACTTGTCGTTCACTAGATGACTGCTTCACTGTGCATGTCCTGTTGTGGAAAGGAATGCTCCTGCATAATTGTACAGGGGTGATTTTTTTTTTGCACTTTATAGGTACCTGTCGATGATTGCAAGTAATAAAAGACATGTTAACCTCGTGTTTGCGGTAGTTTTTAAGTGGGTTATGACATTGGTTTCAACAAAAAAGTTTTTTAACTTGGCTATTTTAAAAAAAAAAAAATCCTGGATAATCATGTAATAGATAGAGTATGGTTTCATCTCGTTGATTCATTTAAACATCGAGATGGGCGTAGCCCATCGAGGTGTTTATACCAGCATAAATCAGGGCCCTATATTGTCATCCTAGCATAAATCAGGGCTCTATATTTTCATACCAGCATAAATCAGGGCTCTTTATTTTCATACCAGCATAAATGAGGGCTCTATATTTTCATCCCAGCATAAATCAGGGCCCTATATTGTCATCCCAGCATAAATCAGGGCTCTATATTGTCATACCAGCATAAATCAGGGCCCTATATTGTCATCCCAGCATAAATCAGGGCCCTATTTTGTCATCCCAGCATAAATCAGGGCTCTATTTTTTCATCCCAGCATAAATCAGGGCTCTATATTGTCATCCCAGCATAAATCAGGCCCCCTATATTTTCATACCAGCATAAATCAGGGCTCTTATATTTTCATACCAGCATAAATCAGGGCCCTATATTGTCATCCCAGCATAAATCAGGGCTCTATATTGTCATCCCAGCATAAATCAGGGCCCTATGTCATCCCAGCATAAATCAGGGCTCTATATTGTCATCCCAGCATAAATCAGGGCTCTATATTGTCAACCCAGCATAAATCAGGGCCCTATATTGTCATCCCGGCATAAATCAGGGCCCTATATTGTCATCCCAGCATAAATCAGGGCCCTATATTGTCATCCCAGCATAAATCAGGGCTCTATATTTTCATACCAGCATAAATCAGGGCCCTATATTGTCATCCCAGCATAAATCAGGGCTCTATATTTTCATACCAGCATAAATCAGGGCTCTATATTGTCATCCCAGCATAAATCAGGGCTCTATATTTTCATACCAGCATAAATCGGGGCCCTATATTGTCATCCCAGCATAAATTGTCATCCCAGCATAAATCAGGGCTCTATATTTTCATACCAGCATAAATCAGGGCTCTATATTGTCATCCGAGCATAAATCAGGGCCCTATATTGTCATCCCAGCATAAATCAGGGCTCTGTATTGTCATCCCAGCATAAATCAGGGCCCTATATTGTCATCCCAGCATAAATCAGGGCTCTATATTTTCATACCAGCATAAATCAGGGCCCTATATTTTCATACCAGCATAAATCAATAGAAATATTCCTTTATTTGTTTGGCTTTCTCACCATATAACTTATTTAAATATTCCTAAAACAACCAAAATTACCGACCAAAATAATCAACACGCGGTGATGTGTGTTAACGCTTTAAGAAAACAAAAAATATATATTTACATGTATATTTCCTTTCCAACTCAAATCCCCATCATTTAGAGCCCTGAGTATACGGATGGCAGAAGGTGTGCATTAACCATAATATATAACCTTATATGTGGTGAAAATAGCGTAAAACACCATACAAAGTGAAACAAACAAACAAAAAAAGCTGTATGCACTTATTAGATAACTGAGTACAGGTGATTTTGAAAAAGTCCATTTAATTAATCCCATGTTTCTTTATGGTTAAACAATACCCTCAGTCAATATGTTTGTGAAACATACAGTTATCAAATCCACAAAGATATAGGTTATCATTTTAAATAAATTTGGCTTCAAACCATCTTGAATTTGACTTTAAACCATATTGCATATAATCTTTTCTTCACTATTCTATCATAGATTTAAGTAATAGAGGATCTTTCTTGAGAACTTATTCATTACTGAATTTATTAAACGAGTTGGCAAAATGATATAATGTGAGACTTTTGCCGAGCATTATATCATTTTTGCTAATGAGTTTAATAAATTCAATGATGAATGAGAACGAATGTTAGATTCTATTTTTCACATAACTCACATATCGACTTTTATTGCATTTTGCCTGTCGCTTTAACATGCGAAACCGACATAAACCGTAGGAATTAGATCATAGTCATTATCTTCTTTTTTTTTGACAGCGCATACTATGCTTATTTGCATACTTATATAACTAATGGTATATCGAAGAATGTTGTTATTCCACTCCCACACCGTAAGCTATGTGATAATTTAAATTATTGATGCAATATAATCAATAATTAGTTATATATATATATATAAAAATAATATATGCAAAAATAATTTGCTTTGAATTGTTCAAATACTTATTTCTAATGATTTGCAAATATGCAAGTTATGTAGAACAACCAACGGGACGACACACGTTTTAGAGAAATCAAGATTGGAGTGTGCCTCTTAAAACCTCATTTTAATGAACATTCATAAATATTCTTATTCATGTCTGGTGAAACATTAACAGTATATCAGTTAAATATACACACTACACAGCGACTGAGGCATTTTGGGAAATAAATTTCAGTGTAAACACTAATAAATAGTTTTTAACTGTCCGTCCGTCTGAGTGTCCATTATATGTTTAAGTGTCCAGTCCATAACTTCAGTATTGTTTAATGATCTTCCTTCTAAATTGCCGCAATGAATAACCGTCTTATAATGATGTGCAGAGTGCAAGATCCATAACTGTGTCTAGCATTTCTGCAGAGATATGCCCCTTTTTCAAATTTTAAAATACTTTGACAACTTGTGTAATTATTCTGTTTCGTGTCCAGTCCATAATTTTAATATCATTTAATAATTTTCTTTCAAACTTGCTACTATAAATAACCATCTTTTAACAATGTGCAGAGTGCAAGTTCCATAACTCTGTCTAGCATTTCTGAAGAGTTATACCTCTTTTTTTCACACTTGGCAAACTTGTACAATGTCCTGTTTCATGTCCGGTCGATAACTTTAATATCCTTTAATCATGATAATAAGAGAAATGTGTATGATTGCATGTTTCTCAAAAATGCTTTATTTTATATCAAAAATATATAGTATAGCAAGCAATGACAATACTACCTTGAAATTGCAAGTCACAAGAATACCTGATACCGGCTGTGAAAGTTTCACATGAAAAGCTCAATAACCTGTTTAATGCAAGTTCATTATTTAGGTATTCATACTGCTGAAGCTGCATTATTTTCAACCTTAACAGAGATGACATAGACTTTGTGTTAAGTACATGAATAGATGTATAATATTAGTCAGATCTGCGTTTACTCCTCCCATGACACTTCCCAGCAAAAAGGTATGCTGAGTTACATAAACAATACCTGTACTAAAAATAAACAGTTTGGATCTGCAGTACACTACCTGTTTATGCTTAGCATTAGTGCAGCATGAAAGGGATACAGCTTAATAGTACACTGAGGTACTCAAAATATTGATTCAGCATAGTGTTTAAAGTTTAATTCTATTGATAATTCCATTGATTTGATAGCATAATTCTTTAATACAATGCTTCCGAATACTTTATCAACAGCTTCATTTTACTTTTTAATAAACATTGTCTCTGCCTTTAATATCTTTTAAACACACTGTCTTTACAATGGTCTAAGTACCTATACCTATACTTTGCTCTTGTTGAAAGTTTTGAACCAGAAGAGGCATTTTTATGATTTTTTTGCTGAGAGGTAAAAGGTTAACAAAAACAGGTACATGTATGGTATCGACAACAGGTCCTTATCTTATAGCTCAGTCATAATTTGGGGTCAAAGGTCATTATTAGGTATTTTGTTCTCTATAACTTGAATAAGTTAAAGGAATTAATGAATTTAGGTTTATGTGAAAAAAATGGTGTGTAAGCGCTAACAACTTACAGGTTCCTGGCCTATCATGAATGTCCAAGTCACCACTCACCAGATTAGTGTCACACTTGTGGGGTCAGTAGGTCAAGGTCAAACTTGGTGTTAAAAGACATGTGTAGTTTTGTGCATCCATTGGTTGTTGGGGTGAGTTTTGAGGTATTTGTATTTCGATGTACTAGTATAGTATTACAATAGCTCAAAGTACAATTGTATTGTATTGTAAAAGAGGGATAGTTCCAAACATGCATTCCAAGAGTTTGTCACCTTGACAGACCTTGACCTACTGAAACCTTCTTGAGTCTACTTTCTTGCCTCTTACCACTCCATGTTAGAAAGTGTCGATTCTTACAGATGGTGGAGGTGTAGGAATAAGTGGGTGTCCACCACTAAAACGTTGACAGTTTTTGGCGTTAAAAGTTCATTTCCATTCTAAACTTAAACAAAGATAAAAAAAAAATAGAAGGCAATGACAACTTCATTAGTTTACCCAGTTTTCTTTTGCTCCTGTTTTAACATTAGCAATAGCCCTTAGACTCCTAAATATTATAAACTGATACATCTACTGTATTTCCCCTTATAATAGCACCTTCCCTAATTGAAGTATCATTGTTTTGTTTTCTTAGAAATCTTACCTTCATAGAAAATCCAATATTTCTTTAAAATTCAATAAATGTTTGTTCTTTTGTAAAATAAAAAGATATGACATTTGAGGCTAAGTATGGGGTATATAATTTGGCAAGAACTGCTTTTAAGTATAACCATAATAAAACATTTTTTAAATAAAAGTGCCCCCTTGCATTTTGCACAGCTCCCGGGCACTAGCTATTATTAGCTGAAATATGGTAGATGAGTACTATATCAATTTCAGTTAAGGTTTTTGGTTATAATTTATAATTATGCTCTTTGAAAACAGAAAACATCTGTGTCCAGGAATCAGATTTTCTTGATTATTTTCCTTCTTGTCAGATAAGAGTAGGAGTGTAATAAACCCATGACATGAATATCATAATAAATATGAAATTTAAATGAAGGCGAAGTCATCACTCAATCTTTTCCATTCAGCTAAGTGTGCAATCTGACTTGTCGCTGTGATTTTCCTAACCGTTAAAAACTAATTAATCGATGAAGCATTTACGAGTGCTCTGTGTGGTATGGAGAAGATCCAAGCCCAGTGTCATCAAACAACAACGATATACATAGGCTACATGTACATTGGTACTTACTGTACATTATGTGGCATTATTGGAGTTCTGTCATAAAACAGAATCTCACATTCATTAATTGCCTATTTAAGATTGAATTTTTTAAACCCATTTAAAATTATTTTTATCGATGGCAGGATTTGTACTGTACTGGTTCTACCCAGGAAAAGTGGGTGGTCTGCCTCAACCACAAAACAAAACTGACCGTCATATATAACCTTACATGTGTCGACCTTCGTTTGTTTTGTTTGTATGGTGTTTTACCTCATTTTCAACACATTAAATTGTTATATATGACGGTCGATTTTTTTTATGGAGGCAGACCACCCACTTTTCCTGAGTAGAACCAGTACTGTACACCTCAGCTATCCGTAAGAATCGACACTTCTTCAGTTACAAGATGTGCTCCTAGTGGGATACGAAACCCACAGCCGTGAGAAGCGAGAAGGTTTACAAGGCAACATTGTTAACCCCTCGGCCACGGAGACTCTTAAATGTGTTTTAAAATGACGTAAAACACCATACAAACAAACAAACAATTTTTTTTTATTTGAGATGCCACAAATCATAAAATTATATCCAACTTGTTGAATAAATATGTTATTAAATTGGCACTCATGAAAAACTCGTAACAGCATTGGTAATATATGTAAAGCTATTTATAATATTTCTTTAATATATTTATTCTAGGTTAATATCATTGGCTGTGATTTTTGCTAAAGTTGACTTTGATATGACGAGTAAGTGTTCAGACGAGCTGCGAGACCTCGTTATAGGATACCTAGTGATTGTCTCAGCTTGTATCATTGTTGAGAGTGCCATGGTGTTTGTCAGCATGCGCGGGGGCATCCTTGATGAAAAACCACGTGTCAGCATGCAGTACCTTCTGTATGTCAGACTTGGTAAGTATTTTATGGTAGGCTTAAACTGGGATAGAGTTCTTTTTGTTACCCCTTAAAATAGCTCTTTTGTTTAAATTCCCAATTCTGTCATCAACAGCAAAATTTATGTTGCAACAGATGTACACCATTTCTAAACCTACTGACGTCGATTTATATGTATATAACTGCCATTTTGCGAATCCAAACTTTACAGGCACAATATAAATGATTTAAATCGGCCAAACACCAAAACTGGAGCGTCAAATTAAGAGTTGCCAACTCATAATTCATTTTCATTTTATCAATCACGGGTATTTTAAAAACCCATGAATAAATCTATACTTTTATCGCACATACACATTGTTATACGACCTGAACACCTGGACCGAGTTTTGATAAACGGCTTTATAGTGTAATTTTGACGTTATTTGACGGGTTAGTTTCTTTAAGCTTTCAACTTTGTGGAATAAATTCAATAATGTATATGTTGGTTAGAACTATTGTCAAGTTTGATGGGTAATTGTATCTTTAATACTGTTTACAGTACACAAAGTTCTCCTAATCAAATACTTGTCACACTTTTGCAACTTTTTTTCTTCGCTCCTTTTTTCTGGATTTTTTTTAAATTTGTTTTTGCATTGGAATTATGACCGAATAACGCTATAAAAACAGTTAAAAAACACAAACACTTGTGTGTCATAACTTAACTAACATTGTAAATGTTTTACATCACAGTCTAAAATATATATATAAAATTATGTTACAAATAATTCTGAAAGCAGAGTAAATTGTGATAAATATACAGTCCTTGGCAAATTGTCCAGGTTATGGAAATTATACAATTTCAGTTCTTTGCCTTGTCCAGGTTATTGAAATTCTACACTTTCAGTTGTTTGCCTTGGAGAGTTGTCGTGGCTGGTGATGGGTATCAAGTGGATTGTCTATCACTTCAGCAACTGTTCCCCAGATGCTGCCAGGGAAGCTATTCTAGGTAAGTATTCTATAATTATACATCTGCTGGAGTTGGTATTACTGTTCTACATCTTATGCCACGTATACCGGACCACAACAACTTGTTGCTGTTCTACATCTTGTGCCATGTATACCACAACAACTTGTTGATCAGACAGCTCCTGAGATTGGGGCTGGTGCATCTATACTCAGTTGCAAAAGAAAGTGGACACTGAGTTTTGTTTAGATTTAATTGTATAAAAAAGAATTAAATTAACATATTCCAAAATGAATACAGTTTTTATCATTCCGTTGCCAATATCATGTTATGTTGTCATTTTGTTTTGATAGGTCGAACATTAAGGGACTGTCGCTTTATAAAAGGATAGGGTGTATAAAGTAAAATTTTCAAAGTGTCCAGTTACTTTTGCAACTGAGTTTAGTACTCTGGGTACTCTCGGGTCAGATAGGTTATTCACCCAAGTTCAATTTAATTGTATTTCAGTGAAAGAAAACCTCGAAATAAAATACAGGAAATAAAAATTAAATAGACAAGATTATGGGCTTTTACAAGTTTTCTTAATTTAATTAAGGGGAATGTAATCCAAAGAGTAACACCCTTATGGCCCTTTAATTATTGAAAATTGACAATTTTAGCGATGTCCGCTCTCTAACTCGAACAAATATTATGCAATCATTGGAAATAATGTTTATGGGAATAATATCTCGGTTAAGTTTGAAAACCAGCCCAATCGCCATGGTAACAACTGAGTTGTGCCCTTTAATTATTGAAAATTGATGCTTTTAACAATGTCCGCTCTCTTACTCAAACAAACATTATGAAACTTGGAAATAATGTTTATGGGCATAATATCTCGGTCAAGTTCAAAAACCAGCCCAATCGCCTTGGTAACAACGGAGTTATGGCCCTTTAATTATTGAAAATTGACAATTTTAACAATGTCTGCTCTCTAACTCTAACAAATATTATCCAATCATTATGAAACTTGGAAATAATGTTTATGGGCATAATATATCGGTCCAGTTTGAAAACCATCCCAATTGTCTAGTAACACGGGAGTTGTGGCCCTTTATTTATTGAAAATTTACAATTTTGTGATGTCTGCTCCCTCAACAAATATTATCCAATCCTTATGAAACTTGGAAATAATGTTTAATGTCATAATATCTAGGTCAATTTCGCAGCCCTTTAATTATTGAAAATTAACAGTTTTAACGATGTCTGCTCAATAACTTGAGTATTTGTTGTTAACTCTTTATAAAACTTTGGAATAATGTTTATGGGCATAATATCTAGGTCAAGTTCGGAAACCAGCCAAATCGTCCCGGTAACAACGGAGTTGTGGATCTTTAATTATTAAAAATTGACCATTTTGATGATGTCCGCTCAATAACTTGAATATTTGTTTTCAATCTTGATGAAACTCGGTCAAGTTCGAAAACAAGACCAATCGCCCTGGTAACAACGGAGTTTGTATTATGTCGTGGCATTGTCCGTCCATCCATCTGTTATCACAGTTACAAATGATCCACTTTTGACGGGCGTATTTTGTGCCCAATGGACACTCTTGTTGAAAGGAATAAGTTGCTTGGGCAGGGACTATATTTTGAAGCAGGAGTTTTTATAACAGAAGCATATTTTGGCATGAAATAGAAGTTACTGTTTTGAAATAAATAAACTTAGGCTTGTTTCATATCCTGTCTAGCCTTGTCTTTGCTTTTTATGCCCCCACCACCGAATGGTTTGTGTGTCTGTCTCCTCCCACAGTTTTCAACCGATTGCTTTGAAACTTTACAGGATGCTTATCTATGATGTCAAGATGTGCATATCATTGCATCATCAATGTCAACACTGTATTACTGGAGTTATGGCCCCTTTTTTTGTAAAATTTTACGTGAAAATATCTTGTGTGTCTATTTCCTCCCACATTTTTCAACCGATTACTTCGAAACTTTTACATGATGCTTACCTATGATATCAAGATGTGCATATCTTTTCAACATCGACATCAACCCAGTATTACCGGACTTATAGCCCTTTTTTCATCAAATTTTACGTTAAAATATCTTGTGTGTCTATCTCCTCCCACAGTTTTCCTCCGTTTCTTTTCAAACTTTACAGGATGCTTACCTATGATACCAAAATGTGCATATCAATTTGGCGTCAAAATAGACCCAATATTACCAGAGTTACAGCCAGCTCCTTGTGTCAAATTTTACATTTTACACATTGTTTTCAGTGGGGGCATCTGCGTCCCATGGACACCAACTGTATCCCATGGATACATTTTTAGTTGTTTATAGGTACTGCTATACATGTACATTTAAGATTAAAATGGTTATATAGTTGGTTATTTCACCTTGAGTGGACATGTCATATCTGTAGGATCTTACAGGAGACTTTAGCCTAAAGATATGACACATCCACCAGAGATGATACCGCTTACGCCGGTCATATTTAACAAATATCTTTTTTATGCCCCCACCACGGAATGGTGAGGTGGCATTATAGCGTTATCCATGTCCGTCCGTCCCGAAAAGTTTATGTGTCTATCTCCTCCCACACTTTTTCAACCGATTGTTTTGAAACTTTACAGGATGCTTACCTATGATGTCAAGATGCGCATGTCATTTCGGCGTGAAAATATTTTGTGTGTCTAACTCCTCCCACACTTTTCAACCGATTGCTTCAAAACTTAACAGGATGCTTACCTATGGTGTCAAGCTGTGCATATCGTTTCGGCGTCAAAATCGACCTAGTATTACCGGACTTATGGCCCTTTTTTTGTCAATTTTTACATTAAACTATCTTGTGTGTCTATCTCGTCCCACAGTTTTCCTTCATTTCTTTTTAAACTTTACAGAATGCTTACCTATGATATTAAAATGTGCATATCATTCCGGCGTTAAAATCGACACGATATTACCAGAGTTACGGCCCCTTTTTTGTTTTCAGTGGGGCATCCGTGTCTCATGGACATATTTCTAGTTTAGAAAGGTGGCCTTTTCCAAGGACCCTGATGAAATTATTTCGGATCCTCTAATTAATGACTCAGATCATTATAAAATGTGTGTTTATATTGATGGTTATCATTGCGAGATTATTTTATGACATAAGATACTGTGTGGCAGTGGAATAACCATTCAATATTTTCGATAATCCACTAGTGATATAACTATGCAAATGAGGGCCGAATTTTTTCCAGTGTGCATCGGAATTGTGTCGTCACTTTCCGTAACCATTCAAAATACCGGATTACAGAAATCAACAAGGTAGTTCCATTGTCCGGTTTGTACGGAGAAAAACAAGTGAACATATGACATCATCACATAGGCATACGACAACGTTATATATAGGCAGCTACAATAAGAAATGTTTCTTATGAGACTTAATTTTGAGTTATATAGAATCTAACATTCGTGCCTATTATTTAATATTGAATTTATTAAACTCTTTTGATAAAATTAAATTGATGTGATGCCTCGCATCGTATAATTTTATCCAACTCGTTCAATAAATTCAGTATTAAACAGACACTGATGTAAGATCCTCTATATATACGTGATAACAGTAAGGCAGTAACTATTTTTCGAGGCGCTTATTTCAGCCAAAAGATTTTCAGCATTAACATGAACAATTTTAGTAATACGTACATACACTGAATATCATTTGAAATGGATGTTGTAGTGGTAAATAAAAAATACCTTTGTTTTGTCGGTTGAGAAATAACTTTACATCACACATAATTGAACGCAAATGTGATAAATCTGTCTGTGGATGCCATTATATACCATGCTTGGCCATGCATATAATTGATTTTATTATCAGTGTAGGCACAGAAAATCAATTGTTAATTACATTTAGAAGAAACTGCTGGTCCGTGAGAGAATCTGTGGCAGTGTGTACTACAATGATAACATTTGTTTGTTTTTTGGGGGTGGGGAGTGTGGGGGAGCGGGGTTGAACTTCTGGTTTGTATCATAGGGTCTATGGCATGGTGTCCTGCAATGAGAACATTTGTGTGTTTTTAGCTCTACTGGCCGAAGGCCAGTTCGGCCAGCAAAACTTATGGGATGCCGAGTTGTCCGTCATCCGTCCGTCCGTCGTCCGTCTCGTTAAGACGATAGAGTCATTTTTCACCTGATCTTTACCAAACTTCACCAGTCTGTTATTGTCAATGATAGCTCAAACAAGTTTGAAAACCAGCCAGATCGAACCATTAACAGCGGAGTTATGGCTCTTGATTTAGTTAAAAATGCTATATTTTGCCTCTTTAAGACGATAGTCACTCGCTTCATTGATGTTATAAGAGCCATATTAGCCAGTAGAGCATCCACAGGCCTAATTGGCCTCTTGTTTTGGCGGTGGAGGTGGGGGAGCGGGCGGTATATCATTTATGTGTGTATTCATCAAAATGATTTATGTAATATAAGCTCATCATCAGCCAGATGTTGGCTGGTCACCTCAACTGTTTTGCACCGATCAATAAACATTGTTTTCTTTTCTCACAGATTGTTGTAATTCTCTGTTTTGAACGTAAACCTGTACATAAGCAGACCTAGCCGATTCTGCTGGTTTTATTTCTAAGTGCAGTCTGCATCATACAAACACATACACTTGAATACACATCCCTATTGTGTCTGCATCATACAAACACATACACTTGAATACACATCCCTATTGTCCCCACATTGGTCTGTCAACATCCATTTTACAGTATTTGCACCCTTTCGGGAATCAGCTTAGCAGATTTTAGTAAAACTTGGTATTACCAATATCAAAGATAATGACAATACCAGTTTATTAAGTATTTAAAGTAAAATGTATAATCAAAAGATAACAATCTAAAACACTATAGGATGTTTCTTTAAGGTTCCATTTTCAGTAAATTTCAGATGAAATAAAAACAAAGTGACGCAATACTGTAAAAGGGGGAATTTTGGGGAGGGATTAATTTTGGCAAATTTAGCGTCCTAAAGTTTCGCTAAAATTAATCCTCATGAAGATATTGGGCGTTATTTTGGCGGAAATACCAGAACATTTGGGAAATTCAAACAAAACTATCCGTTTTCCGTCCGCAGTATTGAAGTCTGTAACCGGTGTCGTAACCGGTGTCGATGTAATTTTTACAAAGCATAAAGAAAACAATGGTAATGATCAAACAGCCTTAATCAGTGAACAAGTAAATGTCCAGTTAATGTATTGTAATTACAAGTATATACATGTATTTTTGTAAATAAATATATTTTATAAATACTGCTTAAAATTTGCAATATTAAAATATTCTTAATTAATATTATTTGTTTGTTGTTTGACATTACCTTGATTAAAATCCTTGATTAAAATGACAACTGTGAACGAACATGTTTTGTTATCGCATATGGTGAGAAAGGGAAACAATGCAATCGTACCTGTCCATGGGGTGTGATTACCGTACATTCTCGCACATAATTGCAAACTTTATTGTCTAAATCAGTTAATTGAAACATTTGATTATCCCTTACTACTTTTCTCACCTATATACCAGCATCAGTTGATTACCGATACCGTTACGTGATTTAATATCGTGACCGTTCCGGTTTCATGACATTGTGATTTAACGAAAACACCGGGTTATTAAATAGGACGAAGACTGAGACGTTGTGATTTAACGAATACACCGGGTTGATACGGGTTATTGAATAGGACGGAGACGCGAAAATAAAACACATTAATTTTCAATTTCGCTAACCTTTGGCTAAGCGTAACTAGTCCGATTTTGAAATTCGCGGAATTTTGGCCCCGCGAAAATAAAGCATTTTAAAGTAGTTGTTGATATAGATATTGTGTGGCATATATTAAAGCAGAAAATGTTCACACCAATTGATATTTCCTAGTCCAACCCTGGAAATATAGATTAAGGTAAACATTTATTGTTTACATTGGTTTAGTACATTCTAAGCCTGGAAAACAGGTATGTTATATTGGCAACCATTGATAAACTCATAAATAATCTCTTCTGAAGTTTCCACTCAGATTAAAAAAAAAAGCAGCCACAGCTGTATATATTTATATTATGTACTGCTTCATATTTTAATTTTCAAGAGCCTTAGACTTCTGGAAATTGACATCTTATCATTTGGCAATAGAAGAAAGATAAATAATTATAAGAAATAAAACCTTCATGATGATGCATATATCAAATGAAAGTACTTGCTAGTTCATGTAGAACACATTCATGGCACCACCTGCAGCAGGAGCACGCGGGTTGGCCAAGTGCTTGTATGAGCAAAACTTATGTTAAAACAATCATGCTATGCTTCCAAGAAAACATGAACACTTACAGAAAGAATGTTCAGTTTTCATGAATTTATAAAGAAAAAGAATGCTACTTCAAATGTAAGTGCCATCAAAAGAGTTTCAAATTAACTTTAATTTTTTTTTAATTTTTTGAAATTTTGAAAAAATAAATAATTAAATTAGCTAATTCTATACCTGTTGTAAGCGATTTGCTTCTAAGGTACTTCTTGATTGTCTTCCTGGGTAGAACCAGTACTAAGCAATCTAGATAAAGTGTCTTGCTCAGGGATACAACACATACGGTTATGGCGGGGATCGAACCCACGATTTGGGTCATGGGTCCAGTGCTTTATCACTAGACCACAGCGCTCCATGCTCCAAGTACTGGCAATTGTTCATGGACGTATGAAATGGAAAGTTGAACATTTGAAATTAATTATTAATATTATAACAAGCAAGCAGGCTGTTATATTATAACAGGTCAGAAGTTAATTGTATATCCAGCCATTATCCATGGTTCAGAACAAAGACATCAACAACTCTGGTGTCATACAAAGTAGAATACTGTCAGGTCATAAAAAAGAATATTATGGATTAAAGGTAAAATAATAACAAGATGTTAAAGGGAGTACATCAGGATTTTTCTAGAAATATCTTAAATTATAAAAATGTTCCAATTCATGATAAAACGCTTATATCCATCAAATATGATTTTCGAACCATATTGTTAAGGTTTAAACTTTGAATACACCATATAGTTAGGACGGAATCGGGCATACATGTACAATGCTGAAATTAACACTGGTGCGTAACCTAGGATAGCACGTATTACTGTACAGAATGAATTTCCTTGTAACAAGGGGTCATTCTTTGGATCATTCATTATGTTTAGGCGCTTTAAAATAGAAGATATCATTATTTGTCAATTATTAAGTCGGACCCCTAGACCCCTTTGAAAAGCCTGATGTACTCCCTTTAACATTAATTCAGTCCAACAATGAACTATCTCGGAGAAAGCTATTGAAGATTCACAAAACCAATTTAATAACTGTAAAATTGTTAATATTTATTGTTAGCCCAACTTCATAAAGGTGTTTTACACATCAGCAAAATATTACTGCTCTTGTCAGTTTTTGTGAGCACACAGACACAAAGATGGTGCTGACTTTAGACAAATGAGTTGTAAGTAAATGTCGTCATGACCTCATATGCATATACCCATTTTGCACAATAATTGCCAAAGAATAGCATCTAGGCTCATGAAACTTCATAGGTGCATTGCCTTTGGTGACAAGAGCAACCCTATTGCTTAAGGAGTTAGTAGTTTAAAGGTCAAGGTCACCATAACCTGGTATGCATTTATGTATTTTGCGCGATAACTTCCAAAGAATATCCCATAGGCTCATGGAATGAACCTTTGTAGCCACACTCTTGAAACGTCACAGGTGGACTGTCCTTTGTAAGAGGAGGACTCATTTTGATTTTGGGGTCAATAGGTCAATGCCACCAAGCCTGCACTGTACACCAATAAAGGCAACGATGGGGCTATATTATTTGGCCCCGAATGGCAACAGATCTAGTAAACATTAGTAATTTTTTTAATTGTTAAAGGCATTTGCTGTAGTTTTCCATGCGCAGCTTTTTTTGGGCGACTTCTCTTCTAAAACTATTGGATGGATTTTCCTACAAATTTACAGGAATGTTGCTTTTGATGTCTAGTTGTATTTTTTTCTTTTTTTTTCTTTTTTTTAATTATTTTTTTGATTTTTTGATTTTGAATTTGTTTTTTTATTTAAATTTTTTTTTTAACTTTTTTTTTTATTGTCTTTTATATTTAAATAAAGGCCTATTATTAGATACATAAAATAGGAAAAATATAGCATTTTGTAAAAATTCCAACAAAATTAAAAAATTTAAGCATAATGGTACGGTTCCAAAAAACAATATTAAATCTCAATATGCATGGTGACCTATAAATTTAATTGAATATTTTGTCTAAATATATGTTCAAATAAGTGCCTAGGAAGTTTGAACAAATTCTGTTTTTAGGAACATAACAAAAAAGGAAAATATACCATTTCTATATAATTTCATACAAAACTTGGCCTTTTAGCATAGGGGTAGGGTTTCAAAAAATTGTCCTAAACAAGCATGGGGACCTATCATTTTTATTGCACATTTTGTTTTTATATATGTTAAACTATGTGCTTAGAAAGTGTAAACAAATTCTATTATTGGGAACATTGTATCATTACGGGCTAATTTGTGCATAAATTGTGGTAATGGTCTCAACAGATTTTGTAAAAAAATATAGGTTTTACATAAAGATGAGCTTTAAATGTTATTGTAATTAAATGTTCTTTACTTTAATACAATTTTAGCAGAATTGTGACCAATGAATAAATGATTAGACTTCAAAAATGTCTTATTTAGCTATTTCATGGACTTGTTCAACTTTTTGGACAGATTGACATGACGGCCTGCATTACAAATTATTTTTTAAAATTTTAACAATCATGGTGACCTACCATTATTTTTGCCTTTTCTGTCTATATATATAACAGACTTACTGTACAAAAAGTTTAAAGAAAATCTGTTATGCAGAAAAAACTACAGAAAATGTCTTTAAATGTCTATTTTCTGCTAACATATTTGGCAGCTCGTCATAAGCCAATAAGAATAAAGATCCTCATTCTGTGTTGTGATGCATGCAACTTGCATGATCAAAAGAAACACTTTGTGTGTTTACGCAAAACATAAGACACATTACCTGAAGCAGAAGTTCAAGGTTTGCTAAATGCTTGCTGTTTAGTGGTTGTGTAATTATTCATAATTCCATAATGCTACAAAAAAAATATGCTACACTACAAAATGAAATAAAGAAAGTAATTATTCTTAATGAAATCAAGTACCAGAATTGTCAAACAAACACCATGTGCCTGTTAAGATTTTGTTTTATAATTGAGCAGGTAATTGTACCCCTTTGTAAAGTAACCTGGAGTAAACACAGGTATTGATATGCCATTTTGTGTTGCCTTCCAGGCATACCGTGATGGTTTATATACAGGTTAAAATACGAATAATTCAAAATTGATGCATTTTCATTGATGCAATTTATAAATCATGAAACTTTTAATTTTAATGCCCCTTAGCCTCGTCCTTCGGATGGGGACGTAAACTGGGCGGTCCTGTGTATCGGTCTATCCTCCGAGCACATTAAAGAACCATAGGAATTTATTCGATAACAAGAGTAGGGCACGGTTCCCGGATTCCTATGTATCCTTCCCCTGTCTCTGGGGCGGCTCTAAATAACCTATACTGTGTTGATGAGCCGTAAAACAACATTCAGTTCAATTCAGTTCATTTTAATGCTTGAATAAATCAATGAATCATTTATTTGTGACAAAATAACTTTTTTCCAATTAACACATTCTCCTCTATGAACCAATATTTTAAGATAAGCCTCAGATTGTCATTGGTCGTCCATCATATTTTTCTCCCATTATCAGATAGTAGTAATAATCCCTTGTGGAACTGCATAAGTCTGATTTCCCCTGACCTTGTTCCAACACTTTTGGTTAATTGCTTAAGTATCATAACAGTGGTGGAACTCATTATGTACCAATTGCTCGGCCTTGTACATGGCACCTTCAGTAAATAAATGTCATAACAGATACATTAGTCTTGGTTCCCCAGAGAATGTTCCTGCATTCATAAACTGAGCAGATTTACTCCCAGGTAACAGCAGAGTTTCATGTATTTGCCATCTGATTGTCACTTTTCATTCAAACACAGCATAAGAAATGCTGCAAAACAAATTGCCACCCATGAACTGATGTAAACTGTGTCCGTGGCTTTTAACTTCTTTTATAAGGTTCAGCAGGTTTCATGTAAAGATATTAATCTGGCAATTCCATTATGTTTTATCTCATTATTGACAGTGGTGCATCTATCAATCCCATTATATTCACAGTGGTACATATTTAGCACAGTGGTGCATCTAGCAATCCCATTATATTCACAGTGGTGCATCCAGCACAGTGGTGCATCCAGCATAGTGGTTCATCCAGCAATCCCATTATATTCACAGGGGTGCATCCAGCACAATGGTGCATCCAGCACTGTGGTGCATCCAGCACAATGGTACATCCAGCACTGGTGCATCCAGCAATCCCATTATGTTTACAGTGGTGCATCCAGCACAGCGGTGCATCCAGCAATCCCATTATGTTTACAGTGGTACCTCCAGCACAGTGGTGCATCCAGCAATCCCATTATGTTTACAGTGGTGCCTCCAGCACAGTGGTGCATCCAGCACAGTGGTACATCCAGCACAGTGATGCATCCAGCACAGTGGTGCATCCAGCAATCCCATTATATTCACAGTGGTGCATCCAGCACAGTGGTACATCCAGCACTGTGATGCATCCAGCACAGTAGTACGTCCAGCACAGTGGTGCATCCAGCACAGTGGTGCCTCCAGCACAGTGGTGCATCCAGCACAGTGATGCATCCAGCAATCCCATTATGTTTACAGTGGTGCATCCAGCACAGTGGTACATCTAGCAATCCCATTATATTCACAGTTGTTTATCTCGTACTAGAGCATTCACATTATATTCACAGTGGTGCCTCCAGCACAGTGGTGCATCCAGCAATCCCATTATGTTTACAGTGGTGCATCAGAGTATGTTCCCAATGGTGTATCCAGCGCAATGGTGAATCCAGCGCAATGTATTTATCTGGCTTTTCACTGAGGTGTATCATGCATTTATCTGGCTATTCACTGAGGTGCATCATGCGTTTATCTGGCTATTCACAGTGGTGCATCATGTATTTATCTGGCTATTCACTGAGGTGCATCATGCATATCTGGCAATTCACTGAGTTGCATCATGCATTTATCTGGCTATTCACTGAGGTGATCATGCATTATCTGGCAATTCACTAAGGTGCATCATGCATTAATCTTGTTATTCACTGAGGTACATCATGCATCTATCATGCATTTATCTTGTTATTCACTGAGGTACATCATGTATTTATTATCGGACTATTCACTGAGGTGCATCATGTATTTATCTGGCTTTTCACTGAGGTGTATCATGCATTTATCTGGCTATTTACTGAGGTACATCGTGCATTTACCTGGCAATTCACAGTGATGCATCATGCAATCCATCCGCAGCGGTAGCACATCAGTAGAGTGTCTATACCTTGCATGGCGAGGTTATGGGTTCAGTCCCAGGCAGGGTCAAACTAAAGACTAAAAAATACCGGAAATGGTACTAGTTGCTCCATAATTTGACTTTCTGAACATTAAGCTAGGACAGGTTGGCCCTGTGTTAGTATAATTTGACTGGATGGGATATCATGCTATGTGTCTGTGATATGGTATTCCTGTGTTGCAGCACTATAAAATTAAACCCCCACCTCCCTAAAATATTGAAGGGATTGCGATGTAACTATGCAGAAATGTTCAGCATTTTGAGAAGGAGAATCATACACAAAAATCAAGTCCATACCTTAAAGGTCAGTGTCACACTTTCAGGCCGGTCAATTTTCAGAGTGAAATTGTTTCGTGGCATTAACTGAAGGGATTTTGATATAACTGTGCAAACATGATCAACATTATGAGAAGGTGTTGGGTTGCAAGAATCATGTTTAAAACTGAAAGGTCAAGGTCACACATTGAGGTCAAAGATCAAATGCATTAAAATTGTGTCTTTGCAATAACTCTGAAATTGCTTAAGAGAACCTTTTCACTTACTGGTGACAATTATTGTTTCTTCAAAAATGTATGGCCATTAACATCTCTTATTGCTTTAGCAGCTTGTTTATGAAACAGCGAAAACAACACTTAAATTATCATTACAGACCCATTAGAAGAGGTAGTTGTTATGTTATTGTAATTGAAGACTCATTAAGGAGTTCTGCTCCCAAAGTTGTGAAAGTATCAACTCCCAAGGCTCTGAAGTCTCTATATTCTGGAGAAGTAACAATTAACATAACAACTGATAGAAGTACTAATGGATATCTCGATAAGAACTGGAAATGCTTATCGTGTTTCCCCTAATAACAGCACCCAGTGCCTAGGCGGCACTCTTATAAAATATAATAGAAAAAAATATATATATTGATATTTGATTTTTTGGGAGAATTTTGGATACAAAAAATCTTCTAAATGTAAAAAAATCTTCTAAATTCAATACATTTTCGATATTGTTGTATCCAAAAATCACCCCAAAAAATCTAAATTATGCCATATTAGGGAAGGCGTTCTTATTAGAGGAAATACGGTATGTATTTGGCTTCCAGTAAGCATCTTCCATAAATCCTGAAAAGATTTGCATCAATTGGCCAAGCTGCCGACATTAATGTGCTTATTTGCATGAGGTCCAGTCCCAATGGACAATGTTTGTGTTATCCTATTATAGATTGTAGATTAGTATTCAAAAGAAATCTAAGTACAAAATTAATGAGAAACAAACAGCGATACAATTTATGAGATTAGCTCTGAGGAAAAAAAAAAAATCTTTGGTCACTGCAAAAAAACAACAATAGTTTATTGTGCCATTTTTGTCAGTGGTATCTCAGGTCAGTGAGTGCTTGTTAGTTTCCAATTAACATGACGCCAGTTGTTAATCGTTTATCTATTTAACCAATCAAATAAATACATACCTCAGACAAACAATAGCACCTGCAACTGTATTATAATAAAGCCTATTGTCAGTATACGCTGAAATCAACAATTGGGCGGAGATATTTAAAAGAAGTACTGGCGTCATATTAATTGGTTCACAAGATTGAACGGGGACATTCCAGGTATTTAATTTTATGCTCCCCAAAATTTTCGGGGGAGCATATTATAGTCGCCGCTTTGTCCCTCCGTCCGTCCGTCCGTCCGTCCTTCCTTCCGTCCCACTTTTATCTGGAGCATAACTTCAAAACTACTGATGGGGCTGCACTGAAACTTCACACAATGAAAGGAAGTGCAGAGTGCAAGAACCATAACTCTGTCTTCATTCAAATTATAGTTATTGCCCTTAGTAATTTTATACTTAGAATTGTTTTCCAGAGCATAACTTCAGAACTACTGAAGGACTGCAATGAAACTTCACACTATCATAGAGGGCAATGAGAGGAAGTGCAAAATGCAAGAACGTAACTCTGACTTCATTCAAATCAGAGTTATTGCCCTTTGTAATTTTATACTTAGAATTTTTGTCACGAGCATAACTTCAAAACCACTTATGCGACTGCAATGAAACTTCACACAATCATAGAGGGCAATGAGAGGAAGTGCAGCGTGCAAGAACCATAACTCTGTCTTCATTCAAAAAGGGCAATGAGAGAAAGTGCGGAGATCTACAACCAATATTCATTCAAATTAGAGTTATTGCCCTTTGTAATTTATACTTGTAAGTCAGAAACTACTGATGGAACTGCAAATTAAAAACTGCTGGGTGATACAAGGCCATCTGAAGTTGCTGATAGTTGTCATTTCGGGGAGCATCCATCAGTTCTTCCGATTTTCTTGTTAGGGATGGACATGGAATGACCCTCCCCTGTTCTAACATACATAATGTATACCAAGGTTTGATAAATAAGCTTGAAAAGCACTTGAATTACAGGCAGTGTCTTGAAAAGTACTTATATTTGTAATGGTCCTGGAAAACTGCTTGTTTGCTTAAATATTACTTGAGTTGAATAAAATGACCTGCTTGTCAACTACCAATTACGTAATTTCTGGCACTGGGGTGGGGATCGGGTGTTTCTGGTAGTAATAGACCATTTCCGTAACGTCCAAAGACACCTGAAATCACCTGAATTGACCAACATTTGCAAAACTTATTATAGAAGGTCACAGTTTTCTCCTAAAAATAGTTTAAATTTGTATTCTCCAGAAAATGGCTGACACAGAGACACTATTGAATGGTCCATGAATTTCAAGCTAACAAGCATAAGGTGATTTGCACCGCGAATAATTTAAATTTGCAAAAATTCGCAAAAAGTGAGAAGTGTAGGCTAATCATAATGTTATAAGTAGATATTTTGTTTTTTTCTGAAAACATACTGAATAGTGATTAATCGATTGTAACCAATCATCAGTTACTTAGCAGGGGCGTTCCTGGGGCTAATTTAGGTATACGCACCATCGAGTTTTGGATTCACAAATGTGCCTAACCCCCTATACCTTCAGTTTTTATTGCATTTTTCGCATTTTTAGCCTTTTTTATTTGTTTGCTTCTTTAATAGCCTGTACGCACGTGCGTCAGTGCGTATGCCCAGGTACGCCCCTGCTTAGGCTGTAATCGATGTAAAAATGTGCTTTAATTAATGTTCAAAATAGAAATAAACCTGATTATCCAGACAACAGCAGTTAGAAAATACACTTGTGAAAATGCATATTATACACAAATAAACCCATTTATATTGGTGAGAATTATTTTGCTGATTAAAATGGAATAACAATGGTATAAGAAACAAAGAAGGAAATAATAAATAATCAGAAATTAATCTAAGTTCAAGGCCTGAAACTCTGATTTACATGCAAATTTCATACTTCATATTGACTAAACGATTATAAACAATGATTTATCAGTTACATCCACCCAATTAGAAATGATGATCATTTGTAAATTTCCACCGATTGCCCATCACTTATATTGAGGAAGAAGTATTGTGAGGAAAGTTGGTAAGTTCTTTAATTTAGACACTTGAAAAGTGCTTGAATTTCATGTTAATACTTCTATACGGATTATATATAACTATATATACTAGTCAAAATTACCCAGTAAGAATATGTCAATAATATTCTCATTGTTTTGTGTATTTCACACTTGATTGGAGATATGGTTATACTGCAAAATCATGACTTTCAAGCATCTGATCTGATTGGATGAACACTTTTTAAAGCTTTCAAGTCCATGTGTTTTCTTAGAAATAATTTATAACACTTATACAATAGGGTTTTTAGGAATTTTATGAAGTATATCATTTATCACAAATTTAGAAACAAGAATCCAAATAGGGATAAATCTGGGCTAAATTGCAACAACGTCATATATGCTCTAACCTCTCCACACGATGTCCAACATAATATATCTATACCTTTGTTTTATACAAAGGACACAGGCCCTCTTGGGCCTCTTGTTAGAACATGCTATAATTGAGATAGAGCCCTTTTTTGAAATATATACTAAACCAAATTGCTAAGTACCAACCTAAGAATATGTCAATAATATTCTCATTGTTTTGTGTATTTTGAGCTTGATTAGAGATACGGTTAAAATGCAAAATAACGAGTGTAAATCGTCTGCTCTGATTGCATGAACATATTTTAAAACTTTTAAGTCAATGTGTTTTCTTAGAAATAAGTTATAACACTTATACAACTGGGTATAACGTCATGGCTCCCATTATCGTGGTATATCGTGGTGAAACGTGAACTGCACTACAACCATTTTTAATTGTTCTCGATTTCAATGACCTCTGAAATCAGTAATATATCATCTTTGTTTACATCGACAAAATTGTCTCCCGTTAATCACTTTTTACCGGATGTCGTGAACTATTCTGATTGGGTCGGAAGATTCCATTATTGATAGAGGGTCCCCATTATCGTGGCAATTCGAAAATTGATTCAAATGAGAAATTTTAAGGGTAAACCATGTTGTGAAGTTAATAAAAACTTTATTCAGACAAGGTTTAATAGATGTAAACATGATTTACACATATAATATAAGCTAAATCTTAAACTGGATAATTGTACCGGACACGACTTTTTGCGTATTGCATCAGATCACATGACCAGCTCATGGTTTTGCTACTGTACCGTATAAACTCCAAAAATTAAATTGTACATATAGTAAGATTTTTGATTAAATATAGGCATTTTTTATGTTCTATAATTATTTTAAATCAAAAACACAAGGTTCAAAAGCCAGTCCATGACCGCTCTTTTTTCAATTTGAAACCCACACATCAAGAATTTGGCTTGGCAGAGTCAATGCTCTTTATTATAGGAAGTACGGTATGTGCTTCGCAATGCCTTTTTATGAATACCCCTTCAGAAAAAATGAAATAGTCCAAACTGGTGTGACCCAGTAGAAGCAGCGTCTGCATTCTGGGACAACAGACGGACGAATGTAAACACGAAATAACTTTGTTAGGGGATATATATGAGGTAGAAACATTGTCCAAACTTAAAAAACAGTTGTTCTTTAACAGATTTTTACTTTTTTTAATACTTTAGGAAAATTGATGCAGTTGATTTACTTTTTATAATCCAACAGTGTTGGGGATTCCCTTCTGGTAAAAATAGCTCACGAGTTGTGACGTCACTCATCGTCATATATAATAAATATCGCGTGTAATGACGTACCACGATAATGGGAATACCACGATAATGGGGGTCATGACGTTAACTTATTTTTCTTAAAAATAAAAATGTCAGTGTTTTCAATTTTAACTTTGCAACACTATCTCATTACGGGGTCCGAGTATTAACTTTCATACCCCATCCAACCCTTTCACCAAGAAGCGAAAATGGGTTTGGCTGGGGTATGAAATAAAACCTTAATTTTGGCTTAAAAAGTTTGCATATTGTAAAATTAAAAGATTTAATAGGTAATTTTAAACAGGATATCACATTGTTTTCAGTAAAAACAGTTTTTAAACATGTTTTATTGACAAAATATCCGTTATAAAATCCTGCTATAAGCTTTCCCATCGCTTAATGGAATTAAGGCGGAACCACGTAATGTTTGCATTAAACTCATACACTGTACCATTCCTTGGCAGAGTTTATACACAAATCTGGTGTAGTTCCCTGTACAGGTTCCCTAGTAGAGTTTATAAAAACACAAATCTGGCATAGTTCCCTGGAGACAGCCTGTTGATAGGAAGATGTTGATGAGCTGTTTTAATGATATAATGCATCCTGTAACCATATTGGCCTCCTCTGTACATAATCAATATTAATTGATCCGCTGTTCAATAATGGATGTGTGTGAAGTACAGGTTTCAAGTCTGAGATCATGCTGAATATTACGGATATTGATATTGTATTATAGATGATTATAGATGATGATATCCTTTAATGATGACACGGTACAAAAAAGTCGCATTATTGAGAGAGGCTGTTGTAATGTTGTAATCCACTTTGCATAAACTGTAATTGCCCATGAAATTTCAGCCATTGATTCTTTGACTTAAAAATTGAAAATTCTGCAACCTTGGTATTTTTTGGAGGGGAAAGAAAACTGAAATTTTTTATCTGACACATAGAAAGGGTGTCTTTTGGAAAATTCAGATGCACTAATTCAGTTATATATGATCCAATTTAAATGTCCAGATAAATTAGAAAATTTCATTACTTTGAATTGCTGGTTCAATCTCTGGCATTTAGTTTGATTGAAATCTCTTGTAGCTTAATACTTGAATATAATGCTACAAAGTAACAATTTAATTATGAGGTGGAATTTTCAATATTTTGAAAAAGGACTCCCTGATTTAACCCTGTATAAATTTATGAAAAACCTGCCCAAGCTCCATCTGGTGGTTTTTATACAGCAGTTGGGCCTTTAAACTTAAAGTGGTGTCTACATAGCTTGATAATTTGTCGAATGTGACAGTAATTGCACTTAATACAATTAGAAGATAACTTATATGTAAATAGGATTTCCTGACATATATATAAAATAGATATGTAGTTGAGAGATCATCATAAATAAGTATATAACAGCATCTTGATCGTATTTTTTGGCCCTTGTCATCTTATTTCTTCATCATTATCATCATCTTCATTGTGATTATTTGCATTATCATCATTAGCATCATCATCAGCATCATCAGAATCATCATCAGCATTCTCATCATTAGCATCATCATCAGCATCATCAGAATCATCATCAGCATTATCATCATTAGCATCATCATCAGCATCATCAGAATCATCATCAGCATTATCAGCATCAGCATCTGCATCATCAGCATCACGATGACAATCATCACCACCAGTACCATCACAGTAGTCTTCCATTGCAGTATTAACAAGAAGCAGTCTGAGAGACAGCCATATCCCCAGCCGCATTGTTTTTTCCTATGTAGCTGTAGAACCCGTGATTGGGTGCTTTGTTTAAAGGAAGTTCTATCAGTATACATAAAACAAAAATTAAAATAAACCAAAATTATAAGTATAACACTACAAAAGGCAGTAACACTAATTTCAATCCGATAGAGTTATTGTTACTGCACTCTGCACTTCCTCTCATTGCCCTCTATCGTTGTGTGAAGTTCCATTCTATTCCCATTAGTAGCTTTTCAGCTGTGCAACTGACAAGAATAATAAGTATAAAATGGGCAATAACAATAATTTAAATAAACATATAGTTATGGTTCTTCAGTGTCTATTCTAGAAATCGAAAAGTAGGGGGAATTTTCCTCACTATACTTGAAAAATAGGGGGGATTTTAAAAAAGCAGGGGGGGAATATGTGAAAACACATGAACTGACAGATACCTTTTAAATTTGCCGTACATGTGACTGTAAACAGCAATTTTACAAATTTTAAAACTAACAAAAATAATGTCTGCAACCTCAAGACAACAAGCATGTCCTAAATTTATTTTCGTCTAAATTATTCCGTACAATCTGAAATCGAGTGACATCAGCACGCCATGTGATACCTAGCACCACCTAACCCGGGAATACACAAATAAGGGTAACTCCACTACGATTCACATGCTTAGTCTAGGTCATCTGCGACGCTTGCTTGTTTTTAAGACAAACATTTGTATTTACATTCGAGCGTACAAGATGATCAAGACTAGCTCTGATAAACAATAATCAGAATTTGGGCCCAGAATTTGTATCCATTTAGTTAAAATTTACGGATTACAATATCGCATGCATATTTGTCACAAATTGAATTGGTTTTTTCTACGTTTGTATGCGCGATCAGCGCGCTTTAGTTTTAAAAAAAGCGCGATCTCGTAGAAAATGGCGCGAATAGCACGATCGCACGTCCTAGAATAGACACTGAGTTCTTGCAATCTCCACATCCTCTTATTGCTCTCTGTCATTGTGTTTCATTGTAGATCCATTAGTAGTTTTGGAGCTATTCTTCGGACAAGAATTTGAAGTATAGAATTACAAAGGCCAATAACTCTATTGTACATTAAGATCGAGTCATGGTTATTGCAATCTTCACTCCATCTACTTGCCCTCTATCATTCTGTGATGTTTCTTTCCTGTCTAGTAGTTTTTTGAGTTATGCTCTGGACAAGAATTATAAGTATAAAATTACAAAGGGCAATAACTCTCAATTAAATGAAGACAGAGTTATGGTTCTTGCATTTTGCACTTATTCTCATAGCCTTCTATCATCGAGAGAAATTTCATTGCAGTCCTATTAGTTGTTTTCTAGTTAAAGAGCAGGCACGAATCTTGCTCTGGACAAGAATTATAAGTATAAAATTGCAAAGGATAATACTCTAATTCAAATGAAGACAGAGTTATGGTTCTTGTGCTCTGCATGTATAGTCTCATTGCCCTCTATCATTGTGTGAAATTACGTTGCAGTCTCTCTAGTAGTTTTTGTCTCGCCTTTTCGAAGATGTATACTGAAAAAACATGGGTGTTGCTTTTCGGGTGGCGGTGGCGGCGGCGTCAACATTCAAGTTTTGCATTTATGTCATTTTGTCACAAACTGTATGCACTGTATGTATCTTGGGAGGTACATCGCAACGTGACATAGCAAATGTGGAAGTGACCTTGACCCTCCAAGCACAGGGCTGATAACTTAATAATTTTTACGTTCAACTTTTGCGTTTAGGTCACTTTTTCTCAAACTGTATGCACTAGACCTTTCAAACTTTGCTTATAGTTGTATCTTGAGTGGTACTTGCAATGTGGCAAAGCAAATGTGGCAGTGACCTTGACCCTCCAAGCAAAGGGCAGATAACTTAATAGTTTACGTTCAAATTTTGCTTTTAGGTCACTTTTTCACAAACTGTATGCACTAGACCTTTCAAACTTCTAAGTGGAAGAGAGGGAATTGATCCGGGTGATCTATTCGAATTTAACAGTAGTATTACGCGGGGAAATTCACTAAAGCTGAAAAAACCTGGAGCTAGACTCAACACACGGCAGAGCTTCTTCAGCCACAGAGTAATCAATGCGTGGAACAGAGCATGTTGTGTCATCTACCAGCATGAATGGTTTCAAAAACTCCATTGATAGACACTTTAACGTGATGTATGGGGTTTCTATGGGCACCAGATCGCTTAACCCCTTGGCCGTACTCTAGGGTGCGGCTACAGGTATAAACAGGTATAAGGCGAGACATGTGAATCCGCGGATTTCTTGTTGAGTTATTGAGCAGACACGAATTATACATATAAAATTACAAAGGGCAATAACTCTAATTTAACTGTAGGTAGAGTTATGGTTCTTGCACTCTGCAAGTCCTCTCATTGCCCTCTATCATTGTTTGAAATTATTTCATTGCAGTCCTTTAGTAGTTTTTGAGATATTTAGCGGACACAAATTATAAGTATAAAAGTATAAAGAGCAATTACTCTAATTCAGATGGAGACAGAGTTATGGTTCTTGTGCTCTGCACGTCCTCATTGCCCTATATCATTGTGTGAAATTTCATTGCAGTCTCACAAGTAGTTCCCGAGTTATAGAGCGGACATGAATTATAAGTATAAAATTACAAAGGGCAATAACTCTAATTTAAATGAAGGCAGAGTTATGGTTCTTGCGCCCCGCACATCCTCTCATTGCCCTCTATCATTGTTAGTAGTTTTTGTGAGTTATTTTCACAAAATGGGACGGATGGACGGATGGAGGGCCCTATTATATCCCCATTCCGCCTCCGCAGGCGGGGAATAACTAGGACTGACAGATGGACGGAGGGCACTACTGTATCCCCATTCCGCCTACGGCGGCGGGGGATATAGTGGCTGTAGGTCTCTATAATGGTAGAAAACAGAACTGCTTGTGAACAAGAAGATTAACATCTAGGTTATTAATTTTCAATACAAATAGCTAATAAGCATGACCACGGTGATCTGTTTGGAGATACCTTCCCCGCTGGGGGCAGCTCAAAATAACCCTATATAATGGTTGATGAGCAACTGAACAACCATTCAGTTCCGTTTGCAGGTGTATGTACCATATACCCACGCTTGAACGCCCCCGAAGGACGTTGCATTTTTACAAAAGGGTGGAATTTATGTATATGAGGCAATAAAAAGGAAATTAATATTATTATTATTAGTTTGTTTACATAGTTTACCTCAAAAATGCTTGCAGGAGAGGTGGGGGTTGGGGGTGTGGGGGAAGAGATTTTTTTTTTTCGGAACTAGACCTCAAGTAAGGCTACTGGCAAGTGTATTTTCTCTAAACTAGACCTCTAGAAAAAGGGTGTAGAGGGTCATTAATACGGGGTTATACTTAGGCCAAAAAAAAAAATAGGTGGGTTTCCTATTGCATGCTCTAAAAAAAGATTCTCTGTGATGTCAGTTTACCTCGATATATTGTAATAAATCATTGTTTAGAACAAATTTTTTTTTTTTTTTTATTTTTTATTTTATTTTATTTTTTTTTTAATAAAAAGTTTTAGGGTCGGCCCCTTAAAAATAGAGTCAGTCGGGCCACCGGAAACACAGGTATTTTTTTTTTGGCCTTACTGTATGTTCCCAACTAAAGTTGTGAGGCTATAAACTGTTTACTGTATTTGGTAAATGTGTACATAAAAATTGGTAATCGCAATGCTACTGTTTAAACATCATCCTATTATACCCAACATCCTGACTGTCCTATAGCTAACATCCACTGTTACTGGTCATTTCCTATTTAGGCTGATGAGAAATGCTGGCATGAAAGGGTGCTTAGAGACAGCTACACAGCCGGTCTTGTTATCAACACAGGTAAAAGTGTGTAAATATGTTACACCTTTTAACTGTTACTACATGTATTGATTGCAAAAGGATGCATCAAGATAATTTGTATTTCAACAGTTTGCCAGATGCACATATTGGTTATATGTATGGTGCAATGTTGCCTCTTGTCTTTAGAATGTTAAGGCATGACTGGGGATCAGTAGGCTTTTATTGGCGTCAGTGCAGTCTGATTTGTCGGATTTCAGGCTATTGGAAACAGAGGTGTAATTGAACTTAAGAGTTATATCCCCTTTTGTGGAATCCTATTGAAAGTGCATTAACAAAACAAAAAAAATAAAACTCAAATAATCCTGAATATTTGTGCATGTACCTTGCAGTTTAATATGTTTATACTTTTATCGAGACAGTGCTATACTTGAATAATAAATACAAACTTGATAAAAGTGTGTATTGATCCATACTCAGTTTATGTCATACTCAATGTCATGTGTGTATTGATTAATGAACATATTTATCAAGTATGTATTTATAATTCAAGGGTAACACTGCTGCGATAAATGTGTAACTATATTAAACTGTAAGTTTCATGTAAAAATATTCTAGATTATTTGAGTTCTAATTTTTATCATTTTCAAATGCAATCTCAATGGGATTACACAAAAGGGGACATAATCCATAATCCTCGGTCTCAAATAAGAGAAAATATATCTTACCCATTTGCTTAGCATTTTCTGTATCTAGATACATTTTTCATCACAAAGTTATTTTTATTTTATGGAAAATTGATGTAAACAAATTTGAAAAGATATATAATTTGTTAAAGCAGTAAATACACATAAACAGAAACCATTTTTTCTAGGCAGACCATCATCATAATTATTTCATGTATATTATACATAGGCTAAATCATGACAAATACCCTGTATGTATTTCACACCATTTCACTTATTTGTCACATTACACCCCTATTGTTTCCATTATAACATGCACTGCATGTCCATGCCTGGTAAAAATCACCACAATTGTATGCATTCTTTATATTTTATATGTCACCATAACAGTTATGTGTATTAGTCATATTTCTTCATCTATAAATATGGTACATGTAATTTAATTTGTAATTAAATCTGGATCCACACATTTTAATTTTGTTAAATTACACTATATTCATTTTTATCAACTTCACCCATCTGTGTGCACATGTACGTTTATTCTCGTATCATCATATTTACTCCTATTTTCCTCATGATTTCATACAGCATTACTTTAGTTTTTGAACTTATTTACTAAATGTGGTTGGTCATTTACATCATATGATTTAACTTTGAACATTAACCTATTTAAAATTGTCCATCCTATCTCACTTAACATATACATACATGTGCATGTATATCCCTTGAAAATCGTGCTAGATGCAGTTAAACATGTTGACATGTAATTTGCTATGTCAACATTAATTAACATATTTGAACTTCTTCTGAAAACCATTAATACTTGCTTAAAGCATCTACCTCTCTGTATGTTATGATGTCATTTGCATTTACTATATCATTAATTAATTATACCTCCCATTCTGTTTTAACACCAAAGTTAGAACAAATATATTTATTCACAGTCAGTTTGAGTACAACTGTTTTCATTACTCATTCATAGTTCCCATATACATGTACACTATGTACATTATTACATAGTGTTTACTTTTATAAATGCCAAAGTTCACCGTGTGTATTGTGTTGTTGCCATACATATTTTGTATATACATTATTTATTTATTATGTATCATTGTATATACCAGTATGTAATATCTGCATGAGAGGGTATGCAAGTACCTGATGTAGTATTAAAAGATTTCATAGTCTCTATGCAGAGGATATCTATCCTATCATTCCATTTCAAGGCAGCAAATACTAATCCGTTGATACAACTGTTGTATCCGACTTATTAGAGTAGATCTACATTAAATTATTTCTCAACATTCATTCATGATTACAGCGGGGAGGTACATTTTAATTACTAGGTTTGTGAGTACCTATCACTGATTTCACTGATTAACACTGAGCAACACAGTAGTTCAGTCCGATCTCGAAAATTCACAAAGTATGTGAGAGATCTGGAGATCTTCTCTAAAAATTCTTGGAACTCAAGAAAGCAATAGCTCTACCTCAGAGCAACATTATTATTACGACCACTATTACTTATATCGGCAGTTCTAGCTAGTAAAGTATAACGGTCGTTATTTATCTACTGCTGAATAAAAATGTCTACTAATAAATATACTTGATTTATCAACGTGATAACCATCAGTATAATAATAATCAGCATAATAGTATTGTTTTCTCCAGTAGTTCTTCCCTTTATCATCTATATAATGTACCCATTCTTTTGACTTTTTAATAACCTTTCATCAATACTGAATTGCTGTTATTCTGATTATACAATTATCAACTAGTCCCATTTATTTGATGTCTTTGTGTGCTTTTTCTTCTTACATACGGACGTTTATAGATGCACCCTAGTCGGAGGACGGCACATATCAAAAATCGTCTTGCAGTTCGTAGACGTGTATTTTATGCACTACATTATCGACCAACCAATTTCGTTTTTAGACATGACTAAAAAACTTGAAGACTTCTCAAGATAATTCCAATATTTTGATAAAGAAAACATCAACACAGACTAACTCGGGACTAATTAATTTAGTTCCACACCTTCACTTATGTGTATGACTCGATCTTAACCATTGACGGTCAATCAAGTTTAATATAATATTAAAGCCATATATATATGTTTTAAACATTGCATATGTTATGCATTTTAAACATTGCATATAAATATGCACATGTATGTAACTTGATTCCATGTACGACTGTTTATCCGTACTAATTTATGAAGCTTCGAAGCAGCTGACTGTCTTATACAGTATTACAGACCGACAGATTTTAAAATCATAAATGATCTGTTCCGAGTGAAATATAATACTTATGCCAGTTATGGTTTTGTTCGCCGTGACGACTTATCAGTCAGGTTTCCTGAACAGATTTTGCTTGTTTGGCAACTCATGTATCATGAGGTTTCCTATTCCGTATCCATCTTCATCAACTATGAACAAATTCATTGTACGTTTCTTTGCAATTGTCTAGATACTGAACAAAACCTCTCCGTTCGTTCCGATTTACGATTTCTACTTTCGGTTTCGTTGTTTACAATCAGCAATGCAAATTTATATATACCAAGTATATATCTACCGGTTTTCCATCATTTTCCTACTGTTGCTTTTGCTATTAATCGTACTTATCTTACCGTTTTTCTATCGTTTGTTATAGATTATGAACTACAAAGTTGATAATCAAAACCAAACCTTTAAATTTCGCTAAAATTTAATTGAGTCGACACGCGAGGTAACTTACCTCATTCTTAAGTGGCCGGATGTCCCGAAATAGCAAGCCGGTGTATTCGCATTCGTGTTCCGAATTCTCAAAAAATAAGCCTACGAGAACATGTCCTTGATTATTAATCAATCGTTTCCTCGCTTTTTAATAATTTTTCTGCATAAGACCGTTTCGGCCATTCAGAGACAGCGATAAAATATCATTTCCGTAAACACGGAGCGAGCTTCTCGGTGGATTTCCCCCATTTTCTACACTTCGAACTATTTATAGATTTTTCGCGTCATTCGTGAAAACTCAGCCAATCGGTAAGGAGATTTACGCACGAATTTCTAACGTCCGAAGTTCCTGCATTGATTTCGTCCATTTCGGCCATGCAGCAGATTTTACCGTATGCATAGTTCCATTTCGGAACAGCCATTTCGGCAATGCATTCAATTTTTACGGTATGCATTGATCGGCCATTTCGGCCATGCATTCAACAGGTTTGCTTCCAGGCAAAGAACCTCGTTCTGGCAAACGCACGCTTTAGGGATATCCCCTACGGTCAATTTCTCCTAGGGATTTCCCCTAATTCATTTTCCTTTCCTCGGCCATATACATCGGCGGTGCCGGCGTTTCGCTAGCTTTTTACCCGCGCGCACTCTATATAATTCCCTCGCACGTTTTGCTACCATTTCGGGGAGGGTTATCGTCTTTTCCATTTCGGAAAATGACGATGCCATTTTTCCTTTGTTCGCCATTGGCATTACCAGTTGCAGCGCGGCACCGAAAATGCCAAAATAAATTCCAAGTTTTAATGTTCCTAAACCACTTTTACAATAGTTTTAAGAGTGAAAACGTATTCCTCATAAACTTAAACAACGTTTAAATCATACGTCCTCGCACAATTCTTTCAACTTTGATCAACTTTTATTCATTTTGCAATAGCCTTAATTCTCCGTAGTTCAACCTTTTCCAAACACGTTATCGTAATGTCCTTGACCTTCACGCATCGTTCTCTCGTGGAAACCTAAGTATCACCTGGTTTGATAAAATTATACTTTCGATGTATACTGAAATGCTTTGGCAGTGCGTCCATGAAATATGCTGCAAAAAAAACTACAGGCGTTCACGATTGAGCATGTTCACGATTGAGCATGGAATTACGTTCATACTGACGCAATGTCATCGCGTGCTAAACTCCGCCCCCTTCCTCGCTGGCTGAATGTAAACACTTGTGTGAGTGTGAAAATAAATCTCGATTTGAATCCAGCGGAGATGTGCTTTAGGCATATAAACCATTACAGTAGAATTGCTCGAGAGACATACCTTGAATATGCTATTTTGTAGTAAGTTCCATCACTGCTGGAGAACCCCGAGGTTATTTTCACAATCTACAGCATCTTTATAATAGCGAAAAAGGTGAATTGTACTCAGTGTTATGTTATGATATCGATTTTTGTCAGGTGAGACTTGTGGGCGAGTGGGAGGTGTCAACTGGTTTCAGTTCACTGAGTACTTCCATTTTATTAGACGGCATCATCGGTTGTCTGACGCGTCAAACATCTGTCGACGCAATCAGTGTAATTCCATGCTCAATTGGGAATGACTGTATGATACTATATTGATTTGTGATTTCAAAACAACCATGTTCACATTGTCGTTATGTTTACCAATTTTGTAAACTAACATTTAAACTTGGAAACTTTTCAGCTCTAAACTACAGTGGTATGTACTGCATGCAGATACAAATGTACAACTACAATGACATGGTCTTTTTGCGGATACAAACATGTACAGCTACAGACATAATAATGTTCTCTTTGCAGGTATAAACCTGTTCTCCTGTTCTACTTTAGCACCTCCGTGGCCGAGTGGTTAACGACATTGCGTTGTAAACCTTCTCTCCTCTCACCACTGCGGGTTCGAATCCCACTGGGAGCTCGACTTGTAAGTGAGGAAATGTTGATTCTTACGGATGGCGGGAGGTGTACAGTACTGGTTCTACCCAGGAAAAGTGGGTGGTCTTGACTCCACCACAAAAAAAAATCAACCGTTATATATAACCTGACATGTGTTGAAAATGACGCAAGACGTCATAAAAACAAACAAACTTTTAGCATGTTCAGCTACTCACATAGTTGTTCTCCTTGCAGGTATAAACCAGATCAACTGGTCTACTTTCAGCACCTTCAACTAAAGACATAGTTGAGATAGAAGTGTGGTCAACTACTGAGATGTGTTCCTCCTACATGTACATGTCAGCATGTGATCAGAATGTATTACTGTTTACTTGTAGGTATCAGAATGTATTATCGTTTACTTGTAGGTATATCAGAATGTATTACTGTTTTACTTGTAGGTATATCAGAATGTATTACTGTTTACTTGTAGGTATCAGCGTGTTCAACTGTTGCATGATTCTCATCCTGCTGATATGCCTCTGGTGCACATTTGACTCTGCGGGTAGAAAATGGGTCAAAATGAAGCGTTTCCAGGAGAGCATGAAAGAAAAGACACGACGATCTCGGAGGTCTGGGAGTGCTCGCAGGAATTGGAGACAAAGGTGAGGCTGATATAGCGTATGTAACAAATGTGTTTAAGAATTGATTTGCATTTCTTCACTGTTATTGCAGTTTTCAATGCTCGTAAGAAATGGCAAACTCCATGAAGTGTATTAGCACTCTGGTAAATGTGCCATTCACTATGAGTGAATGCCGAAAAAATGCAAATTAGTTCTTATATTTACATTATTTTCCCGTCGCTGTAGAACCAGTAATAATGTGCCTTTAGAGGTTGATAATGATAAATAATTGTGTGAGAGGACTACCATCAGTGTGTGAGAGGACTACCATCAGTGTGTGAGAGGACTACCATCAGTGTGTGAGAGGACTACCATCAGTGTGTGAGAGGACTACCATCAGTGTGTGAGAGGACTACCATCAGTGTGTGAGAGGACTACCATCAGTGTATTACCATCAGTGTATTACCATCAGTGTATTACCATCAGTGTATTTTCAGACAGTGGAACAGCCATTTTTTAGAGACACATTGGATGCATGCGCAGTAGCTCCGCCTATTTGAAACATGAAGTTAATTCCCGATTTGTTCAGGGCACAAAAATTCCACTCGTCCGCGCGCGCCATGATGAGTGCTCATTGATGCAGGATATTCAGATACATTCTTTAAAAGTTTGTCAATTTTCCCATTCAAATATTACGAAGGATGAGTAATGCAGAAACAAATTTACCTGCCCTGTTTTCAACAGCAAGAATCAAGTAATGTAGATTTAATTGAATGATTTGTAAGGCTCATTTTAATAAGCTGCTGAGACATGTGTCTCCTAAGTTAATCATTTTGCTAAGTTGTAAAACAGGTTTAAAGCATTTTAAATAACATAATTTTATAAAGAAGGCAAAGAATATCTGCCATTAGAGAATGAACTCATCTTTAATATTTTATCAGCTATGTCATAATGTATGAGTTGGTTCATTACATTGTAAGTTTTGTATGAAACGAGTATGTGGTAAAGTAATTTCAGTTGAGGTGTCGAGTGTCTTTTCATGTTGCTTTCCATTGTATCATATTGCGGTAATAAATTGTATTACAGTATTTCTTTTTTATTCATGTTTAATAAGGATTTGTAGTTTATTATTTATGCAAGGCACATAAAATAGGTCAAGTCTACTTGAAATATACATCTACATTTTGATGTTGACAATGTTCATATAAAAAATGGTTATAAAAAAGTATTAAAGGGACACATGGTAATCTTGAGATATTTAATTGCACCTCAATGTATTAATCCAATATCACGTTGATTTAAAACCTGCTTAATTAATATATAAAAAAAGCAACGTAATACAATTGTGGAGTTTTTTAAGTTTTCTTTGTTATTTTACATAGAATTTAATATATAATTGGTGCAATTTAATCAATATATAGTAATTGACAAAAACAATTTGATTTGCTTTGAACTATCCAATAATTATTAATACTGATTGTGTAAAAAACTAACAGGACGCAGCAAGTTTAACAAAGTTATAATTGCAGCGTGTCCCTTTTAATTATACATTGGACTTGTTACAGTGTTCAGATTAAAATATGTTCATGTAAACTCTACAAGTGGTATTAATATTGGCCTAATGTATACTTTTTGTTTTTACATTTTTAAGTATTGAATAGACAAATATATTGCTGTCATGTTAGTTAATTATGTTCATAAAATTAGTTTTGCTATTGATGGGAATAACACAAGTTTGATTCCTTTAAACTTACCTGAACAAATGTATTTGCTTAGTTATAGTGTATTAGGCAGAAATTCAAGAACTGGGTGTACAAATATACAAACAGGGTGTGCAAAATAATTTGCTAACACGTGTTATGCGCCAATTCATGCCAAGTGGGTGTCTATGGTGTAATGTATTTTCACAGATAAAGGTGAAAAAGGGGCATTTTAGATCATCTTTCTTCTATAAATGTATACAAAACATATTAAGAGTTTGAATGTGTTGTTTAGGGGGTAAGTTTTTTTTTTTTACCCCATCCACTCCTCCAGATGTTCAAAAATGGACGTGCAAAAGACGGCTGCACAGTTGGCTGGCTAATACACAGCTTAGTTAATGAAATATGTTCATATGTGGTTTTTCATGGCAAAGTGATTATTAAGCGCTGTTAGAGATTACAAGGATGTTTCAGCATTAAACGAACACGTCATGGCAATCTTTAGGTATTTATCGGTCATTGAAATTAGTGCTTTGATTTTATTTACTCAATATCAGCTTTATTTTGAAGCTGCTACTAAATATTTAAATATCGGGGGAAATTAAATTTGAAATATATATATATATTTCTTTGTTAATTTAACATGTTTAACAATAGGTTTTGCTAAATAATGTATGTATTGTACTCCAATATTAGTTATATACCAAAATAATTTGTTGTTTTAACTAATTTAGGATTAATTATTCATGATTTGACAGTATTCAAATGTTGTACAAAATCTAGGGTTGGCTGCGAAGTTTTTAAAAATCAATTTTGTTTTAAAAGTGTGGAGAATGATGATTTTTTTTTTGCCAGTGTTGATTTGCATACAATGAAAAGACTAAACAACATAAAAGAATAATAAACATTCAGTTTGAACAGTCTCGAACTTCAATATGTATTCATAACTTTCACATCCTGCCATTAGTTACAAATTTCCGAGATGATGAGATATTCCGTAGGTAAAAATAAAGGGTTGTACTCGGACTTGATCCTCAATCACTGTATGAAAAATCAAAATGTTAGACTATAATTTAAATTAAATGAATCCATATTGGTGTTTTAAAATCAGACAGCACCAAAAGAAGATACATAGCTGTACACAAATAAATAAAGCTTTTAATATAATTATAACTAAAAATTAGTTTTATAAAGGGCTAAAGTCAGTTAAGCATCAGTTACAAACACAGAGTTTACCCCCTACCGGAATGTGGAGGTGTATTAGTTTTATAAAGGGCTAAAGTCAGTTAAGCATCAGTTACAAACACAGAGTTTACCCCCTACCGGAATGTGGAGGTGTTTTATTTTATTGATCACTGTTTTATGATATCATGTGAAAGTTATGAATTGTATTCATCATAAGGATATATTTGAATCAGGTGAATATTCAAATGTATGATTATACACCACTATTTTCTGTTTCGCAAAGTGTTGTCACACATAAACACTTGAAAATATATTTAGATCCCTATAGTGCCACTGTGTTTCAAATAGTATATGTAGGATAAATTCCTTCTTGCTAAGTGACCAGGAAGTGTAATTTGAATTGTTAAAGGCAGAATTTGCTTATTAACACATAAACTGAAACAGTTGACGAAGCACTCGGAAGCTTTACAACTTAGAGAATTACGATTAAACTGTACACATTATGCCGAATAAATATGTGTGTGCTAATTACGCTGTAATCCCCTACACGGTGCGCAGATGCTAATCACAACATAGGATGTGTGCAGATTCAAATGGTAGTAGCACAAGCGTGCCTTTTTAACGAAGCGTACATTTCTAATCAGTTATTTCTATTAACGGCTGATTACAACGGGTGATTTAATGCAAATTTGACAGTAATATTATTCAGAAATACTTGACACAAAATCTCATCATCTCCGATAACAATAAGCATATTCTGACTTTAATTATAAATCAACAATGATCTTGTGATTTAGCTCCCCTGCGCTATTGTGACTGCTCTCCATCCAGTGTGTGGCACTGGCATCTTAAACAACTTATCCTCAGAAACCGCATAGCCAATTATCACCAGACTTCACGTGGATGATTCCTAGATCTATGTTTTTCACTTTATTTACAAATAAGGTTATGGTTACTGTGACCCAAGATAGCCCTCATTACTTAAAATAGCTCAAATCTTAATGAACCAATGAACCAAGTTTTTCTCAGAAATGAGTGCTACATCCTAGGCCAGAGCAACAGATGAGCAACGTATTTGTATAAATTCCCTTTAAAATAATTGAAAATGCAATTAAAATCAAATCAAAGCATACCAAAATGCAAACAAATTAAGGAATACCCAATTGTTTTATCAATTGCACGCGTATTATCGTATTTGTATCGTGAACATTTCTTCCGGTATCAGCATCAAATAGTCTGAACCAATCTTGATCTTCTAAGCATTTAACATGATGTGTAAAAAATGCAAACATTTGCTGATCAAGGATCATCATCCATTACTGTTAGGTGCTTGACAATGTATTTACATAGTGAATGAAAGGGAAAAATAACCCTTTAAATGTATTAAGCACTAAACAATTTTGGAAGATGGAAATAAATAAAAACAATTGTACTTACTGTATATTATTTCTTTGAATTTTTACATGAGTATACCGTTTGGTATTATTAAGTATTTATTTAGTAACCCCTGCACTTACACTGAACAAAATTGCTAAGTATCAACTTTTGTGTCTTAACTAACGTTCTTATTTTAAATATATTTTAGAAAAGATATATGATAAGTATTTTGTTTTGACCCATAGTTTGTAAAACATTTATTTTTTGTTTAAATTGTTACATCTTTTAAGAGTTACCCTCCCTTTATATGAAAACATGAAATGTGCTGATAAAACACATAACATAAGTCAAAGATCGCTTAAAGATATAAAATTCTTAAAATTGGTATGAAATAATAGCAAAAAAAACATAAAAAATTGACCCCTTTATCGCAGATTCTTCTTCTATAAAAAAATGAAATATGGATAATCTTAAATTACCTCCCTTTAAATTGAATATTGTTTAAAATTCAAGTAACTATAATTCAGCATTAACATTAAATATTTCGAAAATTTCTAAACGCATTTGTAGTGGTAATGCTAGTAAAACATGATTTCAAAATAATTTTAACTGGCATATTTTAGAATTAGGAACATCGAAAGCTTCACTAATTCGAAGTACTTAATAAAATCCTATATACCCAGTTGTGTAAGTGTTATAACTTATTTCTAAGAAAACACATTGACTTAAAAGTTTTAAAATGTTTTCATGCAATCAGAGTAGAGGATTTACACTTATTATTTTGCAGTTTAACCATATCTCTAATCAAGCACAAAATACACAAAACAATGAGAATATTATTGACATATTCTTAGGTTGATACTTAGCAATTTGGTTTAGTATATATGCCAATAGCATTTCTATCTGAACCAAGTCACAATATTTTATATAGACATACATAAAGAGAAAGTTTAACAAATATTTTCTCAGAAGCCGATGAGTAAGTGACATTTATAATATTTTACTTGAGACGTCTTATTGGCATGAAGTCTCTGGGTTCAGAAATGGCTCCACCTAGGGAACACATAATTTAATAAAGAGATATTATTAGGTAGGGAGAATTTTAAAGCAAACTTTCTGACAAATTAGCAAGTAGCTTTGGCAGGAAGCATCTTGTAGGCATAGTAAATCAAGTTTGTAAAAATTAACTCCCTGAAATAAAAAAAATATGGACTGCACCTCCAGGCAACATGGTTTTATATAGAGATATGTAAGGAAAATGTAAAACTCCTTAATAAGAAAACAAGTCTGGAACTGGATGATTTTAGGAACAGTGCACAGAAGTAGTTCTCACATGATTATCGACTCAACAGAATGTGTTTTATTACTCCATAAGTGAGCTGTATATTTTTCTCCATTGGGCATGAAGTCTGTCAGATGAAGTAAATGCAGTAATGAGTTGGTGTATCATGTACTGAAACATTCTAAACAAGTTGTTGTGGGTATTGAAGTGGGAACAGCCAAATGGTGCCTTAAAACATTCTAAATTACTCCCTTTGTGAGAGGCTTATTCTTATTATGGCCTGGTGCGAATAAGAATCACTTTTGTTGAAGCCAATGATGTTGAATTCAATGATGTTGAATTCAGCCAGTGATGTTGAATTCATCAAAAAACTATTTTGATCAATGTATTGCATGTTTATGTGTTTTTTCCTAAAGGTAAATATCCAAACTTCATTTCTTTAAAATTTCGGGCAAATCGGACATATGATTCAAAGGTTATGACGTGCAAAGTATTGGAAATGGTGAAAAATTCACCATTTTAGCGTCACATTGATTTAGATTTAATTCTTATTCTGCTAAAATCAACACTGACAAATTTCTTTTTATTCATTATGGTGATCTGTTATATTTTTCAATCAGTTCTCAATTAGGCATATGCCCACTTCTGCAATAAATAATTTTTTTAGTATTTTTTCATTATTTTCCAAAAAAATGTCCAAATGAAGCCAAAATCATGATTTTCAGGCATCTATCATTGATGCACTGCACAGACTGTTTAAGAATAACATATCTAATACAGGAAATAGATCATTCAATGGCAGACAGAATATATTTAAAAAGTATTGCAATCTCTACAATTTTCTTAGCATTCCATTCTCGTTACATAAATCCTTTGAACTGGTTGAAATCTGTCCCAACCATAATGGTAAAATTCTTGTTGCACATATTGTATCTTAGCTCTTGAATCTGGTGACTATAAAACATTGATGATAACAGTTTTTATTTCCCCTTATACCCAGTATTCATCGTCAATTTAGTATAAAATGGTTCCTTTATTAGGGAATGCCATATTTAAATAAGATGACATCGGCATGTCCCAACCATAACGCCAATTGTCTCAACCATAACAGTCATAATGCTAAGTCATTATATCCCAATTTGTTGTTGTTTTTAATCCAAATGGGGATAAGTTTACTCCGATTTGACACCCTTGATTGTAAAATAACTTCATTAACATTGATTTACACAAAAGATAAACGGCAAATTAGTTTTGTTCAAACATGCCGATAATCACCATTTATTGTTGGGACCAAGTAATGGTAAACTATTGTTAAGTAAAATGGTCAGAGTT
This sequence comes from Cyrtodaria siliqua, assembly GCA_037043455.1. Classification (NCBI taxonomy): domain Eukaryota; kingdom Metazoa; phylum Mollusca; class Bivalvia; order Adapedonta; family Hiatellidae; genus Cyrtodaria; species Cyrtodaria siliqua. The sequence goes on from JAWPHD010000042.1 coordinate 60,553, forward strand.
TCTTTGTTGAATTGAAATAGAGATAATTTCACTATTAATCTGACCTCATGGATATTTAATATAAATTTTAAATGATGCAAAATGCTGAATTGCAAATGCCAGCCTTAAAAGTATAGTTGAATTTAGAAAACAAGACATTATCAAAAAGGACATGTTAACGTTTATGAATCTAGAATAACTACATTTTATGTTTTTAAGCAAAGAATTTTAACTGAATAAATGCAATTAATCTCTGAAAGTTCAATTAATTAACTGTAAATCTGTTATAAATCATGATACTGAAAATCGTTATGGTTGGGTCATATTCATATTTATATGTCGGGTCCATTCAAAACATTCCTATTTTATCATATAGAATTCCTATAATATTCTTGTATAGAATTACATAAAGCTTTCCTACAACAATGAGTACCGTATTCCTCGGCATATACCGCGCACTTTTTTACCCCAGATTCTGTGGTTGTGGAAGGGGTGCCCGGTTTAGGCAACAAGTAATGTTTTACCGTTTTTTTTTCAGCCAAGACGAGCAGTTTTGTGGGTTTTGTGGCCGTTTACTAGAGAGATTGAATCAAACGAAAGTTGGCTTGTTCATTCAATAACATGTGTTTTATGTTATATTCTTAGTATCAATAAAAATAATAAAATCAAGCTTTATCGTGTGTTTTGTTGAATAATGTTGATAAAATACCATTGAAATGTTGAAAAATATCATTGTTTACATCAGTTGGCAAAGTGAAATGATAACGAGGCTGTGGTTTGCGTAAAACGCAGACTGGTTTACCTTGAATAGAATAGAATAGAATATTACGTTTTCTTCCTAACAACGACTACCGGGTAACCACGGTATTGATTTACCTGCACATATTTATTTGTTAAAGTCGATTCTAAAATTTTGACAACATAGAATCTTGATTATTCATAAAGGGTTTAATTGACTGGGAAAACGTGTGAAGTGTTTGGTTTTTGCTAACCTGACCGCAAACAACGATGACTATGGTGATTATTAAACAAACATGTAACAATACGTGTATGCAGTAAATTGTCCTTGATTACTTCAGAAGTTTGAGTAGGTGCTGACACGATGTGTTAGGAAAATGCGTTTAATAGGTGATGCCACAAGACAATGTATCTCATTTCGAGAAACCTCTCAAACTGTCAACACCTTCAAATTGTCAACACCTTCAAATTGACAAGCAAGAGTTAATAACGGGGAAACAACACCAGTCATACAACGCCATATTAATAAATTTAATATGATCGAAATAAATTGAACACGGGCGTGGGGATTTTTATTTTATTGAAACTCGAGTAAACAACAAAAGTACACTCGAAAGTACAAGTTTATTTACACTTGAGTAAATAACAGTCTAACACGCGGCTTGGTTTTAGCCAATCAAAATTCGTTTTACATTTCCTCTTTGGTCAGTGCTTCAAAATGCGGTCTGCTGTTCTGAAATTGAAAACACACGTTTTATATGCGGGGTTTATGCTACAATACGTAACAAAAAAGTTTTTTCCAAGGATTTCGAGTCCAAAGTTGGGGTGCGCGTTATCTGCGCATGCGCGTTATACGCCGAAGGAATACGGTAACAAACAGATACTTTAAATACTGTTTTGTTAAATTGGTATTTTATGTCCCAACCATAACATTTATTACCCTTATAGGTTCTCGTATGCATTTTCAATGATGGGAAATGATAATTGTTTTAGTGTTGATTTCTGTAAGAGTAATTAAGTTACAAGTATGCAACATATGTTTACACAATATATATCTGATATTTTATGTAAATTACAGCATCAGTAATTCATAGTAATTGTAAAAATACATAATATATTGAAGAAGAAAAAGAAGTGTTTTTTCAGTCCAATATTTTATGCTAAAACTTATAACTGACTTGGTCTAAAGAGACATAATTAGTTTGAAGCAACAGATTCACTGAACAAATGTAATGGTCATCATTCCTGTTATGGTGTCCAACCATTATGGTAAGAACTGGCAATATCTTCTAAACACTAATATTTACTATATAACATTTTTGAGTGAAAGAGAATAAACATAATATAAATTGAATTCCATGGACTTAAAGGTTGATAAATAAACAATAAAAAATATTACGTGGTCCTGCCTTAATTCCATTAAGCAATGGGAAAGCTTATATAAGCAGGATTTTATTAGCTATATTTCGACAATAAAACATGTTTTAAAAACAATTTTACTGAAAAATGCCATAACCTGTTTAAAATGACCTTTGAAATGTTTTAATTTTACAATATGCAAACTTTTTAAGCCGTAATTAAGATTTTATTTCATACCCCAGCCAACCCCATTTTCGCTTTTTGGAGAAGGGGTTGGCAGCGATTCTCGGATCACATAATGATAATCAAATTTTCTGTTGTAATTTTGACATTTGTGGGCCATAATTGCTGGAAAAAAAGGTTTTGCAATAACAAAAGCTATATAAATATATAGATACATTACCTTACTAACCTTTTGGAGCAAAAAAGTGAAATCTTAAGCAGAATTATGGGATTTTTTTTTCCTTATTTTGAGAGAAAAAAACTTTTTCTGCTGAATTTACCTTTTAGATTATTTTTTCCCCTATATAGGTAGCTCCTTCACTTGGCAATTACATTTTCCACAAATTTTGATATACACTTTAAAATATAATCACTAAAATATTTATAGGAAGAATTTTATTTTTGGGTCAAATGTGACACTTCATTTGCACCAGGCCTTATATAGAGTAGCAGCCGAAAAAATGCTCATATTTAGCCTCAAGATAGCATGTTTAAATTAAGCCACTATGTCTGCATGCAAGGGGAGCCCATTTGCTATGACTTGTTTATATCACTGAAATCATATACAACACATTCACTATCAGGTTGTTTTTTTTTGGCTGTTTTTATAGCCGAAATTCGGTCATATTCCCAATGCCAAACATATCTTTTTTTCCCAATTAAGAGGAAAAAAATCCCAATTTTTTAAGTGTGCCAATCTAATGATTGGGGTTCAAAAGCTTAAATAAATGCTTCTGTTTATCTTGGTGTACAAAAAACAGTATTAAAGATATAATTATGAAAGGAATGCTGTACTTTATATTTTTCCGAATTTTATTAAAAATCGCGCTAAAATTCCCGATTTTATAAAAAAACGCGCTAAAATTCCCAATTCCAGGAGTACGGGTCATGTTCCCAAAATCATGAATAAAAGCCCTGACTATTTGGAGCATAAAGAAGTTACTTTTCCATTCTTTTATTTATATTCAGTTTACATTATATTCTATACTCAAACAAGAGGCCCAAGAGGGCCTGTGTCTTGGGGTTGCAGACGCTATGGCAAAATTTAAAGCTTATGTAAATAAAGCTTATGTATAAGGGGCCATAACTCCTTGAAAAATCATTCAACTGGAACATGGCAATGACATAAGCATCTAGGCTTGGTACTGATCTTCCCTGCCAAGATTTGTTGAAATCTGGCCAGAGGTTCAGGAGAAATAGTCTGTACAAAGTTATTGTATTAAAACCTTTAAGGGGCCATAACTCTGCCAACATTTATTCAACTGGAATACGGCCATGAAATGCGCAACTAGGGTTGTTGCTGATCATCCCTGCCAAGATTCGTTGAAATCCGATCAGGAGAATTAGTCCGGATAAAGTTTGTGTATAATAATCTTAAAAGGGCCATTACTGTGCCGAAAATCATTCAACCAGAACACGGCAATGAGAGACGCAACTAGGCTTGGTACTCATCATCCCTGCCAAGATTCATTGAAACACGGCCAGGAGTTCAGAAGAGACTAGTCTGGAAAAAGTTAGTGTATTAAAACATTTAAATGGCCATAACTCTGCCAAAAATCATTCAACCCGGTCAAGGGTTCAGGAGAACTAGCCCAGAAAAGTTTGTGTATCAAAAACCTTAAAAGGGTCATAACTCCGACAAATATCTGTCAATCAGAACATGATGATCATATACAAAACTTGGCTTGGTACTGGTCCTCCCTGCAAAGTTTCGTTGAAATCCGGCCAGGGGTTCAGGAGAACTAGTCAAGACAAAGTTTGTGTATTAAAAACCTTTAAAGGGTTATTTACCATATCAAATGTGCACATTTTCTTTTTAGCTTCAGTATTGGTATATGATGTATATAATGCATGTCTCTTTAAAATTTAATTGTCACCTTTATTTTCTTTTTCTTCCTTTGTTTATATTGTAAACCCTGTGTAAATATGTAAATTAGAGGGCCACATGGAAGATTAGTTTACAAACTAAATGTGTTATCAATCAACAGACCACGGACAACTCCCCATCCCATAAGCTCTGGCTAAAACTTGTGTGGTAATTTAATACCTAGCTATTGGAGAGGAGACGTGCAATTATTAAAAAGAAAAAAAAAGAGAAAGTCTATCAGAAATTGAACAAACATCATGAAAAGAGTTTCTTCACTTTAATACTGCTTTACACTAGCAGTAAGCACCTAATGCAGAAGCAGGGCAGCACCTCACGCTCATTTAGGCCTCGGATGTCTTAGCATGATTTTGATACTTGCTTTTTACAGCTTTTAAAAAAGTAAAAAACTTTTTTAGATTTTTAGGAAAAACAAAACATTCTATCTTAATCTGCAATAATATTAATAACAACAGTGTTGGGTCAACATTAAAAATTCAAATTTTGCTTCATTCATTATTATATTCTGTACAAGTGAAAACCCTCAACATTGTTATACAAAATATTGCGCAGTCCTGAGAGGAAATAAATCAACTGTACTGTGTTTGCTATTTCCATCAGGTTACCCTGGCATAATAATTCTAGGTATGACCAGTTACATGTTACACATTGTAAGTTGCTTCCTTCCTACCTCTGCTACATCAGGTCCCATAGTCTCTGAGCTATCTCCGCAGTCAAGTAATGATCCACATCAAAATTGTCTTCATTTCAAACTGGCACGTGTTTGTTTGTTTGAATTGTGTTTTTACCTCATTTGTAGCACATTACAAGTGTTAGAGCGATCATTAATCATTTAAATGCTGCCTGCGTGAGTTGGAAAAGTCTTCAACTTTACCTTGTTTGTTTTGTTTGTTAAATGCCACCTAAATGATTGGTGGATGTTTATCGACGTTAATTGATTTGTGGTAAGTAGTTCGGAGAATACAGGGACTAGACAATAACAGTTCCATGCACTATCGCTAATTCAAGCACTACAGGATGTATAAAGCATTTGTAGACAGGGTGTATAACACAGGATTCTAACATATAATACAGCACATGCTCATTACTTAAGAAATAACAATGCTAAGATTATCAATCTGGGACGATATGTCAGTGGTTTTACGGTCTGAAATTTTGTTTTACGGAGATGCGGTAGCTGAGCCGCAAAACGTAATTTCAGACCGTAAAACCAACCACATACCGTCCCAGATTGAAAATCTTAGCATGGTTATCCCAATTCTAATGCTTTTCCATTTAAATGCCAGAAATATAAAGTAAAATTATACATGCACTCTTGTTTTTCTATGAAAACTCAAATTCATCGGTAACAGCATTATGTTGACGTCATCCAATGAAGTCACTTGTTACAACGTTATGTGACGTCATATACTTTTCAGATGGTAAATCGGGCGTTTTACGGTTTCAAATTTTAGACGTTAGCCAATGGAGAAACGTGTTACATAATAGTTGCATTAGAATAAATAATTTAATGCTTGTATATTATATAAGCAAGTAGTACACTATTAGAATACGAATGTTAGTATTTTTCCTACTTCATAATGTCTTGGAAAACGTTAATTCTACAAACATGCATGTGATCCTTTTGAAGCCACAATCTGGGAGAGTTAAGAATGTTTTAAGGGAGATTTGTCCAAAATCTGTGAGGTTCTATAAGCATGAGGTATATGTGAGGTTTTATCAAATATTTACGTACATTAAAGCTTTTTAAAGCATTTAACATGTTTAATAATAAAACAAAATAGAAAAATGTCTTATACATGTATATGAAATGAAACCTTAATGACCTTCTGAATTTGATTTCATTTCACAATTTTTTCTGTGAGATGTTCAAATCGCAAACAGATTTTCGACCTCTGAAGAGACGAAATTCTGTGAGTTTTGGTCTCACAGAGTGAGGTATCACATGTATGTACAAAATTGATTGAATGACCTGTAATCATAAGAATGTTATTTAATTTAAACATTTTGAATAATCGTCCATGTATAAGTCAAACCCGTGAAGTCTTGATATGTCAGGGAATGGTACCCGATTCTGTTAAGAAGGTTGGAGAATGGGTTCCATTATTCTTAAATAGGTCATAGAATGCCGGCCTGCCAAACCTTTTTAATACAAAATCCTGAGATTTTTAAAAATTTAAATTTAAAACACGCGAAGAACATTTTAAATGGCCATTTGGAGCATGCGACTTGATTTTTGCACTATTTTTTTAAAAAGCGCAAATTTAAATTATTTATGCAAGTCATACAAGTTGATGCATTGTTTGATAGTTATAGAAAATAATAAATTAGCATAGTAATTTGATTAGAAAGACTTGATTTAGCTATCACTAGTGTTTTTTTTATGAAAGTGCACTTACTTTTCTACACAGATGCATGCTAAATGCAAATACAGTCAACTCTTATACACATATATCATCGTTCATAGCGGCGGCTGTTATAGTGGTACCACACACAAGGAGTTGCTAGTTCCTCACACTTGCTGTTTCAGTTATCATGGTTAGGTTGACCAATTAAAGAAATCACAGATATTGCTGCATTAGGCATGTTGTTATGCCACTGAAGGAACTAATTATGTCCTTAGGTGTTAATTGTATATTCAGTCAGTGCATTACACGGATAACCCCCTGATTCGACACATATATTCCTCTGACTAGGGAGCGCAACAAGATCAGTTCGGGAAATAGCTGATAAACTGTGAAAGTATAGCTGTTAAATCATGACAATTTTGTTTCGATGGAAAATCCCGAGATTGTACACTTAAATCCGGAGATCCGGAGAGCGATTTTATCCGTAGATTTGGCAGGCCTGAGAATGGTAATAATTTCTTTCAGGAGAAGGGTATTCATTAATGACAATCATCCTACATCAATAACTTCAAGTTTGGGCAGACCCAATCTCACACTGACCTGTTAGTATGAAGTTGTTGGCAGTCATTGATTAAACTGTCAGTATCTGCACTGACACTAAATGACTTGCTGGATTTGTAAAGGTCAGATGTGGAAACATTAAGTCCATGTGTTGTTTACTTTATAAGAAAGTACTAACTGCATGATGCACATGCTGCGACAATAATGATGTAAGAAATTAGTAACTGCATGATGCACGTGCTGTGACAGTGATCATATAAGAAATTAGTAACTGCATGATGCACGTGTTGCGACAGTGATAATTTAAGAAAGTACTATGGTCGTATCCACATTGTTGGAAGATATTTATATTCGTAACATAAGCTTCTGAATATGAAAACATCTTTGATATCAGAGAAACAATAAGTATAATAACACGTCTCACGGTACATGTGAAATCCAGAGGAATCTTTTGAAGAATGGGAAATGTGATGCAGATTTCTCTTGATTTTTTTTTCTCATTTAGAAAAAAACTTTAATTATAGTCAATAATAATTAATGCTTTAAAAAAGTAAAAAATGTGGCTTTTGCAGACATAATCTGCAAAAAATAGAATAAAAGGTATATTATTTAATTATGTTCTATGGAGTACATCAGGATTTTTCTAGAAACATCTTAAATTATAAAATTGTTCCAGTTCATGATAAAACACTTATATCAATAAAAATATGATGTTAGAACCATTTTGTTGAGGTCTAAAGTTTGAAAACACCATATAGCTAGAACGGAATCGGACGTAAAATGCTGAAATTAACCCTGGTGCGTCACCTAGGATAGCACGTATTACTGTGCAGAATGAATTTCTTTGCAAATAAGGGATAATTTTTAGGCTCATTCATTATGTTTTGGCCAAGTAGAATAGAAAATATCAATATTTGTCAATTTTAAGTCGGACACCTAGACCCCCATGAAAAGCCTGATGTACTCCCTTTAAAAGCTCAAGCCTTCGTAACAAGACACTGTTGTAAAATAATCAGTTGTATTTATTATTTGGTGGTGAACTTTTGCTGACATTTCATGGCCTGCATCTTTTACATGCATTAGATATATTTGCTTTATCCTATCTAATTACACTCTATATTCATAAGTTCCTAGACCATGACCACAATAATATTTTTATTATATGCCTATCAATAATTTATGCATAGTACCTTCATTTTCTGACAATGGAGAATCTATCATGGTTTATTAAAACACTTTATATTATTTATTTACTTTATATATGTACTAGTATTATATATTTATTATTTACCACCACAAGAAGATAGAGATAGAATTACAAATCAAAAAGCTTGTGTGGACATCTTCACAGAGATGATCAGTCTCATAGCCCCCATCACCCTGATTGCAGAGGAAGTCAAACAACAAAAGAAGCTCTATGCAAGAATCGGACAGCAAACCATATATAGCATATTTCCCCTGTCCCACCGCTAAAGGATTTGATTACCAGAGGTTTTTTACTATGCCACTGGTATGGTCTATGACATAAACCTTAAACCGCTGTCATCATCAATTCAAATTACCGCTTTTATTTATCTTCTTTCTTTCAATATACTATTTAGTTAATATTTTATTAATTCATACGCAACCAACCCGTGTTGTAATCGGCAAGTTTGATGGAAATGTTTATAATACAGATACAGAGTAGTAACAGCGATATACTGAGTATACAGTTGGGTTTAGGTTTAGTCAATGCCGGTGTCATAGTATACAGTTATCACATGTGTGTTTGGGGAACAGTCAAAACTGTTTTCCCGAGGTGGAGGGGATGGCAGTGTCAACTGTTTCCCGAGGTCGATAGGCCGAGGGAAACAGTTCACACTGACATCCCCCGACACCAAGGGAAAACAGTTTTGACTGTTCCCCAAACACACATGTGATAACTGTTTTATTACCTGATTAATGTTACTGTACGAAACAGTGAAAATGAAAATTTGTTTTATAATGGGAACCTATGGTGAAAAAAGCAAGATGACGTCACGCAAACGAAATTCCAGCACGTGAGGGAAACAGTCGAAACTAAAGCCCGGTAACAGTTCGTTTTTACCGAGAACAGTCTTTTTCTTAGTGAATTAGCAAGAAATGACCATATAGCATTTATATAGGAGATCAGGTAATAATAAAAGATCGCCGTACAGTAATTCTATAAGGGAACAGTCAGGGAAAGGAGGGGAAAGATATTGAACATTTGACCCATAATAAGACACCCTCTTTGCACTTTGCATTTCGCCCGGGTGCTACTATTAGGGGCTATATGGTATATATGGCATCTATGGAATTTTTAATTAACTCCATTGACTATAAAACTCTTTATTCTGTAACAATAACATGACTTCTTTGTTCTATTATTAGAAACATCACGTGACTTTTTTACTCCCTAATTTTACTACTTCAGTGATCATAATTCTATTTATTTGTATACCCTGATGAAGGGCAGTGATTGACCGAAACGTTGGTAATAATTAAAATAGTAAAATTCACCTGATGTCAGTCGTTTTGTTCTACTACTCCTTACTGTTTCCTCGAACATATTTATTAAAATAAACTGGTTAGTTATTGAGGAGGTATGTCATACGACGTCACATCTGTTAACCGTTAAGGTGTCATTTTAAACGCCAGAAAACAAGCAGTACAAAAATGCAATAGATTACGTTATTTAAAGCAACACTTAGTAACATTCCAACAACTAATTTAAAATTATTAAAGAACAGAATACAGCTTCATATTTTCCTCGTTTTATGTTGGGAGATGGCCAAAAACTGCATTGTCCAACAGACAAAAGATGTTTTTACTACTACAGTTAAATAAATAAATTATTCCGTAAGCTTCTGATATATGTCGAACTTGATCAACGACAATAAGAACTGCATCGTCAATTTCAGTGACACATAGTCTTCAATGGTTACAGAAGTTTATCGATTGTGGTAACAGTTGTAACATGGTAACTTAATCATCACAGGATTTCATTTTTAGGTCACTGTCATTGATTTTATTTGTTTTTAAGTGGTTAAAATACTTGAATTCAGCCACTTACGAGACTTTCGTTTCAAATTTAGTCACCTTCATTTAAGATGTACATTCGATATATGCTTAGATATTATTGCTATGAACCTGTGAAATACAGGTATGTTGTAAACCTGATTGTCAAAATTAAATTAATTGGATTTTATAATCGCACCAACAGCTAAGGTCATAGCTTTTCCAACTTCCATTGATGGAGGAAGACCCCAGGTGCCCTACCATTCAATTTTCGTGCAGCACCTTGGTAGAACCATCAACATTCCGCAAGCCAGCTGGATAGCTTCCTCACATAAAGATTCCTAGGCCCATGAGGGATCAAAGCCACAGTGGTGAGGGGCAAGTGATGTCAGAGACTCAGCCACGGATGCCCCCTTTTCAAAATGAAAATCATGTTTTTTTTATGGCCTTCCACAATTAAAGCTGTGATCTGACAATAAATGAAAAAAATGGCCTATAAAATTATTTTGGGTCAGAACTATTTTGTCGTACTGCCAAGAAAATTCTCGGCATTTCATTGGTCAATGTACTGTAGACATGAGCCCATGTCTAAGTCTTGCGACATGAACATTTGATGATTTTCCCATGCGTGCCTCATACCTGCAATACACAAAAACAAAATGGCAGAGAATATGCTGCTGATTCATTGTTGAAACCATCGTCTGTATCGTTCTTATCACTTTGCGCTTTACATGGTGGGTAAAAGTCTGACATAATAGAAAGGAGTGTTGTTTGCCATTTTAAAGATAATAAAACATCAACATTGTGATAAACAACTCTTTTTTTTTTTTATTAAAAAAATACCTCCAAATTTGTGACGTTTAGAGCGGATGAATATAATTTCCAGACTGGAAATGTGAGCCCAATATGTCCCCTGTCAAGAATCTAAATAACTAATAATGTCTAGTAATAGGTCACTCACAAACAAAATATAATATTTGTATATGCAATATTTTATTGAGGAAAACTTATCAGTCTCCAGTAAATCAGTTACAACTACTAAGGCCATAATAAATTAATTGCTAGTTTATCATCCAAATTTATTTATAGGGGTGTGGGGTGAAATGTAATTTTTTAATTTTTTTTATTTTATACGACAAGGTAAAAATAGTAACAAAAACTACTAGGTACTTCCAAGATTGAAAACACATTTTACCAGTGTTTTTTTTATACTTTCAGGCACATATTAATTTAATAATTAAAACATTTTCAGATGTTAAGAAATTGTTCTTGTATAAATAATACAAAATATTTCAACTGCAACAGAGGATAGTATAGGCAGAGACATATAGAGGATCTTACATGAGTAACTGTGTAGTATTTATTTTAATAAACGAATTTGATAAAATGATAGGATACGAGGCTCTTGCCGAGTATCCTATCTTTTTATCCGACGAGTTTATTAAAGTCAGTAATTCACAGTCATGAATGTAAGATTCTGTTTATCACAATAACACACCTACGACGTGATAGTTTTGCTTTAATGTTGTCAATTTTCCTTATATACAGCGGCAATTTGTAAGGCAAATCATGACGTCTTGTTGTTGTTTATATGACGTCACTACGTTACGCGACTGTAAATGCGTTCGCGCTACAAATAAAGAACACCTTAAACCAAATTTACCGTTACTAACATTCATTTTATGAAGTAAGATTTCAAATAAGGATAAATAATTAAGACGTCTGAACGTACCGTATGATATACCATGCAAACAATTGGGATTAAATGTTTTACTGTATACAAACACAGTGATTCGTCCTCATTTGCATCTGTAATACACTAGTGTATTACGAGAAATAAGTCATAGCTTTATTGCACTCCCAGAAGCCATGCTATGTGATAAATAATAAATAAACAACAACTTGAGTATGTCTTAGATCCCTGGCTACTAGGCTACTAGCTTTTTTAAATTACAGAACATTTAATTGTTTGTGACACGTCCTCTCTTTGGTAGAAACAATGTTTTACAAATATACACAAATTGCAAACAAGGTTGTTGTATTAAGTTTCAACATGGTCTGCAACGGGAGATTGTTTATCTAATTTTCCACATACAATTTTTTTATAAATGTCTAGTAACGATGTAATATCCTCCCCAATATTACAACCAAACCAGTCTTTTATACTGCTTTAATGATAACAAACACCTTTTTTCCCCATTTAATTTGCAAATTTCGCGTCATTTTGAAAATAAATTGTGTACCTCAACACCGGTTATTACTTTTTGGGTTTCAGTGGACACGTTCAAAACGTGGGTCTCGAAAAAGCTGTTAGGAAAATCGGCGTCAAAGCAAATTTCCCTTTTTTTTTTGAAGAATAAAAATTGCTGGGGCGGCATAAAAAAACGGGGATGGCGGGGATGATAATCTAGCAATTAATTTATTATGGCCTAATGTGTTTGCTGTTTATAACCTGCATATGGCCTAATATGTTTGCTGTTTAAAACTTGCGTTCACATACACGAATAAACACAGTCGAAAATTGAACCGCACCGACAGCGGATGTCACGTCATTTGTTTACAGCAGAGGTATTATTGATCTTTACTTGTATTAAAAAAATTGACTGCTCTGAGCCGGAATGGTTGCTTTGTATAGAACATATAGGGGTAAAATTACCTATATGGATGACGTTCACTACTCCATACATTGAGCTGTATTCAGTCACAGAACGATTCTGTATCTATATGATACTATATGATACATTGAGCTATATTCAGTCACAGAATGATTCTGTATCTATATGATACTATATGATACATTGAGCTATATTCAGTCACAGAATGATTCTGTATCTATATGATACATTGAGCTGTATTCAGTCACAGAACGATTCTGTATCTATATGATACATTGAGCTGTATTCAGTCACAGAACGATTCTGTATCTATATGATACATTGAGCTATATTCAGTCACAGAACGATTCTGTATCTATATGATACTATATGATACATTGAGCTATATTCAGTCACAGAACAATTCTGTATCTATATGATACATTAAGCTATATTCAGTCACAGAACGATTCTGTATCTATATGATACATTGAGCTGTATTCAGTCACAGAACGATTCTGTATCTATATGATACATTGAGCTATATTCAGTCACAGAACGATTCTGTATCTATATGATACATTGAGCTGTATTCAGTCACAGAACGATTCTGTACCTATATGATACATTGAGCTGTATTCAGTCACAGAACGATTCTGTATCTATATGATACATTGAGCTATATTCAGTCACAGAACGATTCTGTATCTATATGATACATTGAGCTGTATTCAGTCACAGAACGATTCTGTATCTATATGATACATTGAGCTATATTCAGTCACTGAACGATTCTGTATCTATATGATACATTGAGCTATATTCAGTCACAGAACGATTCTGTATCTATATGATACTATATGATACATTGAGCTATATTCAGTCACAGAATGATTCTGTATCTATATGATACTATATGATACATTGAGCTATATTCAGTCACAGAACGATTCTGTATCTATATGATACATTGAGCTATATTCAGTCACAGAACGATTCTGTATCTATATGATACTATATGATACATTAAGCTATATTCATTCACAGAATGATTCTGTATCTATATGATACTATATGATACATTGAGCTATATTCAGTCACAGAACGATTCTGTATCTATATGATACATTGAGCTGTATTCAGTCACAGAATGATTCTGTATCTATATGATACATTGAGCTGTATTCAGTCACAGAACAATTCTGTATATATATGATACTATATGATACATTGAGCTATATTCAGTCACAGAACATTCTGTATCTATATTAACATTGAGCTATATTCAGTCACAGATTGATTCTGTATCTATATGATACATTGAGCTGTATTCAGTCACAGAATGATTCTGTATCTATATGATACATTGAGCTGTATTCAGTCACAGAACGATTCTGTATCTATATGATACTATATGATACATTGAGCTATATTCAGTCACAGAATGATTCTGTATCTATATGATACATTGAGCTATGTTCAGTCACAGAACATTCTGTATCTATATTAACATTGAGCTATATTCAGTCACAGAACGATTCTGTATCTATATGATACATTGAGCTGTATTCAGTCACAGAACGATTCTGTATCTATATGATACATTTAGCTATATTCAGTCACAGAACGATTCTGTATCTATATGATACATTGAGCTATATTCAGTCACAGAACGATTCTGTATCTATATGATACATTGAGCTGTATTCAGTCACAGAACAATTCTGTATCTATATGATACATTGAGCTATATTCAGTCACAAAACAATTCTGTATCTATATGATACATTGCGCTATATTCAGTCACAGAACGATTCTGTATCTATATGATACATTGAGCTGTATTCAGTCACAGAACGATTCTGTATCTATATGATACATTGAGGATATTTTTGAAGAATAAAAATTGCCGGGGCGGCATAAAAAAACGGGGATGGCGGGGATGATAATCTAGCAATTAATTTATTATGGCCTAATGTGTTTGCTGTTTATAACTTGCATATGGCCTAATATGTTTGCTGTTTAAAACTTGCGTTCACATACACGCATAAACACGGTCAAAAATTGAACCGCACCGACAGCGGATGTCTCGTCATTTGTTTACAGCAGAGGTATTATTGATCTTTACTTGTATTAAAAAAATTGACTGCTCTGAGCCGGAATGGTTGCTTTGTATAGAACATATAGGGGTAAAATTACCTATATGGATGACGTTCACTACTCCATACATTGAGCTGTATTCAGTCACAGAACGATTCTGTATCTATATGATACTATATGATACATTGAGCTATATTCAGTCACAGAATGATTCTGTATCTATATGATACTATATGATACATTGAGCTATATTCAGTCACAGAATGATTCTGTATCTATATGATACTATATGATACATTGAGCTATATTCAGTCACAGAATGATTCTGTATCTATATGATACATTGAGCTATATTCAGTCACAGAACATTCTGTATCTTATATGATACATTGAGCTATATTCAGTCACAGAACAATTCTGTATCTATATGATACATTGAGCTGTATTCAGTCACAGAACGATTCTGTATCTATATGATACATTGAGCTGTATTCAGTCACAGAACAATTCTGTATCTATATGATACTATATGATACATTGAGCTATATTCAGTCACAGAATGATTCTGTATCTATATGATACTATATGATACATTGAGCTATATTCAGTCACAGAATGATTCTGTATCTATATGATACTATATGATACATTGAGCTATATTCAGTCACAGAATGATTCTGTATCTATATGATACATTGAGCTATATTCAGTCACAGAACATTCTGTATCTATATTAACCTTGAGCTATATTAAGTCACAGAACGATTCTGTATCTATATGATACATTGAGCTGTATTCAGTCACAGAACGATTCTGTATCTATATGATACATTGAGCTATATTCAGTCACAGAACGATTCTGTATCTATATGATACATTGAGCTATATTCAGTCACAGAACGATTCTGTATCTATATGATACATTGAGCTGTATTCAGTCACAGAACAATTCTGTATCTATATGATACATTGAGCTATATTCAGTCACAGAACGATTCTGTATCTATATGATACATTGAGCTGTATTCAGTCACAGAACAATTCTGTATCTATATGATACTATATGATACATTGAGCTATATTCAGTCACAGAATGATTCTGTATCTATATGATACTATATGATACATTGAGCTATATTCAGTCACAGAATGATTCTGTATCTATATGATACTATATGATACATTGAGCTGTATTCAGTCACAGAACGATTCTGTATCTATATGATACTATATGATACATTGAGCTATATTCAGTCACAGAATGATTCTGTATCTATATGATACTATATGATACATTGAGCTATATTCAGTCACAGAATGATTCTGTATCTATATGATACATTGAGCTATATTCAGTCACAGAACATTCTGTATCTATATTAACCTTGAGCTATATTCAGTCACAGAACGATTCTGTATCTATATGATACATTGAGCTGTATTCAGTCACAGAACGATTCTGTATCTATATGATACATTGAGCTGTATTCAGTCACAGAACGATTCTGTATCTATATGATACATTGAGCTATATTCAGTCACAGAACAATTCTGTATCTATATGATACATTGAGCTGTATTCAGTCACAGAACAATTCTGTATCTATATGATACATTGAGCTATATTCAGTCACAAAACGATTCTGTATCTATGTGATACATTGAGCTATATTCAATCACAGAACAATTCTGTATCTTTATGATATATTGAGCTATATTCAGTCACAGAATGATTCTGTATCTATATGATACATTGAGCTATATTCAGTCACAGAACAATTCTGTATCTATATGATACAGTGAGCTATATTCAGTCACAAAACAATTCTGTATCCATATGATACATTGCGCTATATTCAGTCACAGAACGATTCTGTATCTATATGATACATTGAGCTATATTCAGTCACAGAACAATTCTGTATCTTTAAAATACATTGAGCTATATTCAGTCACAGAACAATTCTGTACCTATATGATACATTGAGCTATATTCAGTCACAAAACAGTTCTGTATCCATATGATACATTGATCTATATTCAGTCACAGAATGATTCTGTATCTATATGATACATTGAGCTATATTCAGTCACAGAAAATTCTGTATCTTTATGAT
Organism: Cyrtodaria siliqua; assembly: GCA_037043455.1. Lineage (NCBI taxonomy): Eukaryota > Metazoa > Mollusca > Bivalvia > Adapedonta > Hiatellidae > Cyrtodaria > Cyrtodaria siliqua. The sequence goes on from JAWPHD010000042.1 coordinate 77,474, forward strand.
ACATTGAGCTATATTCAGTCACAGAACAATTCTGTATCTATATGATACATTGAGCTATATTCAGTCACAAAACAGTTCTGTATCCATATGATACATTGAGCTATATTCAGTCACAGAACAATTCTGTATCTATATGATACATTGAGCTATATTCAGTCACAGAACAATTCTGTATCTATATGATACATTGAGCTATATTCAGTCACAGAACAATTCTGTATCTATATGATACATTGAGCTATATTCAGTCACAGAACGATTCTGTATCTATATGATACTATATGATACATTGAGCTATATTCAGTCACAGAACGATTCTGTATCTATATGATACATTGAGCTATATTCAGTCACAGAACAATTGAGCTATATTCAGTCACAAAACAGTTCTGTATCCATATGATACATTGAGCTATATTCAGTCACAGAATGATTCTGTATCTATATGATACATTGAGCTATATTCAGTCACAGAACAATTCTGTATCTTTCTGATACATTGAGCTATATTCAGTCACAGAACAATTCTGTATCTATATGATACATTGAGCTATATTCAGTCACAAAACGGTTCTGTATCCATATGATACATTGAGCTATATTCAGTCACTGAACAATTCTGTATCTATATGATACATTGAGCTATATTCAGTCACAGAACGATTCTGTATCTATATGATACTATATGATACAATGAGCTATATTCAGTCACAGAACGATTCTGTATCTATATGATACATTGAGCTATATTCAGTCACAGAACAATTGAGCTATATTCAGTCACAGAACAATTCTGTATCTGTATAATGCCTTAACATTATGTAAGTAAATGTAAAACATGTAATAAATACACTTTTTTTGAATATCACAATAAGTTAACCATCAGCTTCTTATAAGGAACAGGATCATGTAACTCAGTGGAATGCTGATTTAAATAATAATTTTGAGCTTAAATATTTATTTGTAGATTGCGTAGACATGTTTTAAAAAAAATCAAGATACCATATTGCACAATAAGAATTTAGTCTTGTATTTAACACCATCTTTCTTGATTTACCATTTAGATTAAAATTCCGTCCATTACCTGGTCCCGTCTTAATTCCATTAAGCGATGGGAAAGCTTATATTAGCAGGATTTTATAACGGATATTTCGACAATAAAAAACTTTTAAAAACTATTTTACAGAAAAAGTGTGATAACCTGTTTACAATTACCTATTAAGTTTACAATATGCAATATTTTTAAGCTGAAATTAAGATTTTCAAGTTATTACTTTCATTACTTTCATACCCCCGCCAACCGCATTTTCGCTTCTTGGAGAAGGGGTTGGATGGGGTATGAAAGTAATAACTTGAATCACGTAATGTTAGTGGTAAAATTATTGTTGTCATTGTCACTTGATTGTTTCTCATAGAAATACTGTATACATTTGCAGAAAACTGCAAAATGGGACAGTGGTAAAAGTATGACAGATCTCCTTATGATAACGCTATATGACATTGTCATCTAAGTGAATCTAAACCATGCAGTTAATACCTGGCTTTCTGGTAATAATGACATCATGCTGCCAAATAGTTTAAACAACTCGTCTGATCTCTAATTACTTTTAAAGTTGGATTGCAGTAACTATAATAAGTAGCTCTGAGAGCGCTTCATTTCTGAATTGATACTTTTACTAGATATGTAAATTGTTGTAGTCTAGGAAATAAAGACCTTGCAAATGTCAGTCTTTTATATATACCTGGAATGTTTGTTGTTTATTCTAATCTATGCTAACAGCCAGCCTTGATTCAGTAATGAAAAATTTTGTTAATTTTAATATTCGTCTATTATACTTACGACAACATTACAATTGCAATATACTCAACTTGCCTTAATCCACGAACGGAAAAAACTTCCCCAAATACCCTTCCCGGGACTCCCGGCACCAAGGGCGCCGCCAAATACACCCGTACACGCAAGAGTCACACAGAGTTACCTCCTCTTTCCGCAAATAAGTCCTAAATTTAAGGAGGGGTGGGTAGTTAATGTTGTATAATAGACGAATATTAAAATTAACAAAATTTTTCATATTGGTCTATAGATAGCTTACGACAACATTACAATTGCGACTTTAACACAATGAGCTGGGGTGGTACAATGTAACCTGTTATGAGTGCCCGAATATGTAAAGGGGATTTGAACAACTCTGAACAACAAGTAACAAAGCACGATCAAACCTGCTCTAATTACAAGAAATTAAAGCAGACGAGAGCATGAACCCAAGCAACTTACACTCACCATAGCGTAATCTGGGATCCTGACTGGCTATACAGCCAGTAGGTGGAGCCTCTAAAACTTCTTAGATGGGCAGATGAACGTTACAAGGTGAATATGGCATCCTCATAAGTCCTTCAATTCGGTCAAGGACAATAAGTCCACCACCATCTAAAATCATAATCGGCAATTTCAAGCTAATCTATGGAACAGAAATTTCTAGTATTACATAGATCATCTAAATAAGTATCGACCCCTAGCTTGATTCAATACTTAAGATAACAGCTTCATAACTGAGCTGTAAATGTAACTATGAACACAAGATAACTGTGTGAAAAATAGATAACTATAAACAATACAATATGTATAAACCAAACACATTTGGAACATAGTGGTATGAAGTGCTTACAAACCAAGATAAGTAACATATAAATCAAAACTGCAACTGATTTGTATGCCTAAAGTTACAGACTTGAGCAAGGCCAAGTCAGCTAACTGAGCTAACTGGTAGAGCAGCACAACCCCATGACTGACTGGGTAGTAAGAACTGGAACCAGTGAAAAATAATTAAAGATAGAATCTAACAAATAATTTGTGAATTTTAAGAAATTTAAAGGCTCTGACCTGAGCAGCCTTATTGGAATTGAATTAGGTATATACCCAGACAAAACCAAACAGATTGTTATTGGAATATCACTAGAAGGAGTTAACGTAATCTAAGCTCAAAGTGGGGAACAAGAAAAACCCACTCCGACTACGGTGGAAGTGTAAACAAACACTGCGTTACACTTATTCTGACCAGCTAAACCGCTGTGACCTAAGAGTAACCCAGTGAAGGACCTCCTAGAGGTACAATTATGTGAGCAACTATTACAGAAACTGAAGTCTGAAGATGTAGTTTGAATCGACAAACGTGAGGTTGCATACTGATTTGGAATGAATCCTAGTAGCAGAGGTAGACTGTAAATCCTGATAACCCCACTTAGGGGTTGGTGTTACCTTGAATGTGGCTGTGTGCGGGTATGCACCCCCCCCCCTTTGTTCTGACCAAGGCAGAATGTCACCTTGAGTGTGGCTGTGCACACGCATGCACCCCGAATTTGTGTTCAAGTAAAAGATCTAGCCGAAAAGAAACCGTGTTTTCATACGAATGTGGCATATAGAATCAATAAATAAATAGATGCCAGAAGTATCTCAAACTGCCTGAGGGAAAGCCTTCAAAAAGAGAAGTCCGGCTCTTATGGCATAATTAATGTACGGATTAGAAGTCGGGCCTAACAATAGTATAGCCTACATAATGTTAGGACTTACTCATACTGATAGACCTACTCTCTAAACTGATAGAAAACAAGGAGAAAGTATCCTGGTTCTAGCAATACTAAACAGGGGGGTATGAACAACAAATACACCAACTATCATCAGTACTCTTAGGGCTAATGGAGAACGAACCCTGGCACTACAGTCCATTAACTGTATGACTGTATGGAGACGTGGGAGGGGTAAGGAATCTAGAATCTGGACAATTACCTTAGCTGCAAGAAGGGAGTGTAATGTCCTGCAACAGCATCTAATAAGCTACACAAGGAACGCAACCCCAGAGGTAAGAGATGAATGACGAAGAACTCCATCCGACAAGGCTTAGTCAGAGGAACCGCGAACAAAACCCACGTAGGATTGAGGATAGCAGCTTTGAAGCCGATTACTCCGAACTACTGAAACTGCTTGGAGATCTAAGCGGTACAGAAGGAGATCGTAATCGACCCTAGGGTAATCCCAAAAACCCGCAGGTGTATAAGTGAGGAAACACGCATAATTCACTCGTGCTAAGGCTCTGGTGAAAATAAGTTTCTTTCTCAGAAGAAATTTCCTATATTCACGACAAACCAAAAATAATTCTATTAATAATTTATTATGTACTCTCACCTTGATACTTAAGAAGCAAAACATAATGTGCTAACACAGAGATGACAAAATGTCAACAGCGGCATTACGTCATTGTCGATATTTCACAAGAAACACAAATAATGAGATATAAGGTATATCATAATATCCACAATAAAACAAGATGCCAGTTGTCTTAGTGGCTGGTATGGGACACGAAAACCGGACTCCTCCCTTACAGGGCGAAAGCTCTACCAACTGAGCTAACCGGGACACCATTATAAAACAGAGGTGAGTGGTAGTGATTTCAAGTAAGAGACTAATCACTCAGCCACGGGAGTCCCCCATATCAACTTACAAGCAAAAGGAAGACTCAGCCAGCAACTGCATGTGCAATTGTATAAAACAGCATCTGCCACTGTAAATAATTAATATAATTAATATAACCTACCTCAAAAAAGGTGGTGATATACATAGATATCATTAACTTTTCAAGTAAGAGGCCCACAGAGCAAAGTAGCCGGGTATTTGATAGTTACTAGTATACAATATTAGTAAAAGAATTCATATTAGCCGGGTAGAAGTCAAAGTAGCAGGGCAAATTACCTGCCTACCTCTTAATGACACCCCTAGATATAAATACTACCGGCGCTAAATAAAATAAATGCTCATATACCTGCAAGTCTGATGAGCATAACCCATAGACCCGCAAAAATCATCTACTAAACCGTAACCAGGGCAGGAAACAGTTGCGGAGTTACTTGTCCTACATAAATATATGAACAGCAACATGGATAAATATCAACATGGATAAATATAAGAGAATTATATCTGAATTCTATTAGTCCTGCCACAAACAGTACTCAACAAGGCGATAGTATAAGTTGAATTAGGTGTCCTGATAAAGGAAAACAATATACATAAAGAAATAACCTGATTTACTTCTTTAAGACTGTGGCTACAATTAACGCTGAAATCTATGAACGCTATGGCGAAGGTCATGAATACTTACCATAGTCATTAGACCATGACGCAGAAGCCGTAGTCACTAAAATCATCCTTGATGTAGGTCAATTCTTGCGACGGACCTCGACAGTAGGTACCGACTTCTAACGAGGTTACCTGCAAAACTAGTTCTGTAGTTAAGTCCATAAGGACAGAAAAGAACCAAAGTAATTCACTAAGAATCTTTAGTTAAAGACAGGTATCACACTCCTGTAGTGGGTATTAGTAAAACCACGAGAGGAGAATACTTTAAATTTAAATACTCTTAACGATTTTTAGTAAACGCAGAGTTATTCAAAAGATACGAAAGCATTCAATAAGGTTCTAAAACCGAGAACATAGGTAGACAATGCTTAAGAAGTGTTTACAAATGTTACAACAACTTGGAAAATAGGGTGATTCTGTTCGACAAAAGAATAAGTTTCTATTTGAGGTTGGAATACCTCCAGGCAGGCTATTAAGTCAGAATCTTTTGATAATTTACCTTCTCTGATTGTAGATTTTCTGTCTAACCAGACGGCTACTAGATAACTTCACTCTTGGAATGGTTATCATTTCCTTCAGCCTGATAGAGGGCCCTGTCAGTAGGAAGGTATGACTTCCGTATCAAAATAAAAAGGCCTATCCCATTCGAGAGCACCATCTAGGAAAGTATGATTTCCTAAAGAGGTCTCTGTCCTATTGTTGGTAAGTGTTTCTGACATAACACTGAAAAGGAAGAACAAGGAAAGTGTCCCTTACACATTTTACTTGTATGTTAAAAGTATGTGTCAGAAGTGGGATCTGAACCCACGCCTACAGTCGTGGACCAGAACACTAGCTTGTGAAGGTATTACCTTGAGTCTGGCACCTTAGACCACTCGGTCATCCTGACAGCTAATCCATATATTTGTCTAAATTGCTATCATATGATTTGATTTCCTGTTAGTTCATTGTCATGTTCACATTGTTATGAATATTACAATACAATATTCTATTCTATTCAATCTGTGATAATACAACACGTAAGAAAATATAATAACAGATAAATGTGACCCATGACAGAAATTTCCCCTTACATGCGAGTACCAACACAGAAACCCAAGTCCTCTTCCCATACCAGAGAAAGAAGTCGTATTTAGCTTTCCTCAAGACTACTAGTCTGGTTTTATAATAGTAGAGACCTTCAGAAGAAACTACATGCTTCGTTAGGTAGCTCTAACCATAACACCGGTATTGAATACAGTAAGAATACCCTTCCGGCCATGGGCCGTGCTTGAAAAGCATAAAATTCATCTGGGAAGAATTACCTGAGCTGTCTCTAGACAGGTGACGGTTGCTCCTAGACCGCCCTCTGTGTGTTGACTCTCTGAAAGGTGACCTGGAGGAGTGAATTGTTCTGAGGACCTTCAGATTACCCATGAGGCAGAGAGTTTGGAGTCGGCGTGACCCCCGCACTTGGGTGGGGTACGGGACTTTCTTTAGTGAGCGCGAGATAGTCGATAGTCATAGAGTGAGCTAAGCGGCTATTGAGCTCCGAAGGACGAGTAGCCTTCATTTAGGTGGTCTCCACTGCTTTCACCTGGAGCAGGACCCGTCTATATTACATGTATGTGAGTTCGGATTGCCTGGATTGGGAGCCTTCACCTCAGAAGTATGATGAGCCTTCGTTTTGGTTGGCATTCCCCATCCCAGGTAGTATCTGGCAAAACAACCTTTAACTAGGAAGGGCTAGATACTAAGTCACGTCTTTGGAAGGGTAGCTCTGAGACACAGAAGGGCCAAGGGCCTTTTTCTGCGGGCCAGCTCTAGCCAACCGGTGACTGAAAACACATACATTGCTGTTACTGAAATATAGAGAATAACAGCAGAAGGTGGTTTAAATGCACCAACTGTAATTATATAACAAACAAAACAAAAATCCAACAATTTATGGCTGTTAACTTCTATTAGAAGATGGGTATGGGAACGCTTATGCCTGGGTTGGGAGACATCACCGTCAGGAGGACGAACCTCCGTTTGGGCGATATGGGAACGCTTATGCCTGGGTTGGGAGACATCACCGTCAGGAGGACGAACCTCCGTTTGGGCGACCTTTCCAATGCCAGGTAGTATCTCGCCTGATACTAACTGCTTGGTTGGGATGCCCAGTAAGAGAGGTGGAACCGTATTCTTACTAGAGCATGAATCCCCAACCAGCAGTAGCGTATTCGCATCCGACATTGCACACTAAAATAAAGAATGAGAATGGCAGAAAACGTGCTCATCCGACATTGTGCTATAATTTTTATTTAAAACTATTTACTGGCGTGTTGACACGAGTAGGAAAGGTAAAATAAATATACTGCCGAAGCAAGTACTGCCTACGTTCAGGTGTCAATTTCCAAACTCCTAACAGAAGCTAACAGCCATAATTCCGATAGAATTTACAAAGGTTGGTAAACCGGAAGTAGATCGCATGTTTTTGTTTACGAAATGCGGTCTGAAATAACGGCGTAAAGATAGAAAATTAGGTGTAAGAAACACCAAGAACGGTTATAAACTCGTAAGAAAATAACATATGGGAAGTAAAATTAAAGTTATAAAACATTAAAACCGTTTGTTACGTGGAAAAAGAACAAATATTTTGATACCGTCGATTTATCATCCTCTCGAAGGAAGCCACGACGGAAAGAGGAGGTAACTCTGTGTGACTCTTGCGTGTACGGGTGTATTTGGCGGCGCCCTTGGTGCCGGGAGTCCCGGGAAGGGTATTTGGGGAAGTTTTTTCCGTTCGTGGATTAAGGCAAGTTGAGTATATTGCAATTGTAATGTTGTCGTAAGCTATCTATAGACCAATGATAGCATTGCATGTTTTAGGAATTGAACAAGTTTGTAGCTAAACTTGAACACTTCATTATTTGATTCCAGATTTGGAGAATATTGCATACCCTTACAAAACAGATACTAGTTTTATTATTATAAATTTGATAATTATTAAATCAAAATGATATTTATCCTTTGAATTCTTTTTCTAAATATTTATTATTATTTTGTTTTGTATTAAGTAAAATACAAGTTGTGTTTTTATCTTGATTAATGCTATAAGGAAAGTAATCCATTAAGGTTGCTAAAAAATCAAAGCAGGTGGAAGTCCTTGTGGATAGATCTGATATAGGAACTCGTAGATAGGATGTGTAGGTGATCTGACATGTCAGCTAATATAATACTTGTCAGAAAGTATGTCATGACAACTAGTAGTTAGGTCTGACATGACAACTTGTAGATAGGTTTGACATGTCAACTTGTAGATAGGTCTGACATGTCAACTAGTAGATAGGTCTGACATGACAACTTGTAGATAGGTCTGACATGTCAACTAGTAGATAGGTTGGACATGACAACTTGTAGATAGTATGACATGACAACTTGTAGATAGGTCTAACATGACAACTTGTAGATAGGTCTGACAGGACAACTAGTAGATATGTCTGACATTACAATTATAGATAGGTCTGACATGTCAACTTGTAGATAGGTCTGACAGGACAACTAGTAGATATGTCTGACATTACAATTATAGATAGGTCTGACATGTCAACTGTAGTTAGGTCTGACATGACAACTTGTAGATAGGTTTGACATGTCAACTTGTAGATAGGTCTGACATGACAACTTGTAGATAGGTCTGACATGTCAACTAGTAGATAGGTCGGACATGACAACTTGTAGATAGTATGACATGACAACTTGTAGATAGGTCTAACATGACAACTTGTAGATAGGTCTGACAGGACAACTAGTAGATATGTCTGACATTACAATTATAGATAGGTCTGACATGTCAACTTGTAGATAGGTCTGACAGGACAACTAGTAGATATGTCTGACATTACAATTATAGATAGGTCTGACATGTCAACTAGTAGATAGGTCTGACATGTCAACTAGAAGATAGGTCTGACATGTCAACTGTAGATAGGTCTGACATGACAACTAGTAGGAAGGTCTGACATAACAATTATTAGGGAGGTCTGACATGACAACTTGTAGATAGGTCTGCCATGTCAACGTGTAGATAGGTTTGACATGAAAACTTGTAGATATGTTTGAACTTGTAGATAGGTCTGACATGACAATGAATAGGAAGGTCTGACAACTAGTAAGAAGGTCTGACATGACAACTAGTAGATAGGTCTGACATGTCAACTAGAAGATAGGTCTGACATGACAACTTGTAGATAGGTCTGACATGTCAACTGGAAGATAGGTCTGACATGACAACTAGTAGATAGGTCTGACATGTCAACTAGAAGATAGGTCTGACATGACAACTTGTAGATAGGTCTGACATGTCAACTGGAAGATAGGTCTGACATGACAACTTGTAGATAGGTCTGACATGTCAACTAGAAGATTTGTCTGACATATCAACTAGTATATAGGTCTGACATGTCAACTAGAAGATATGTCTGACATGACAACTTGTAGATAGGTCTGACATGTCAACTAGAAGATAGGTCTGACATGACAACTTGTAGATAGGTCTGACATGTCAACTAGAAGATATGTCTGACATATCAACTAGTATATAGGTCTGACATGTCAACTAGAAGATAGGTCTGACATGACAACTTGTAGATAGGTCTGACATGTCAACTGGAAGATAGGTCTGACATATCAACTAGTAGATAGGTCTGACATGTCTACTAGAAGACAGGTCTGAAATGACAACTTGTAGATAGGTCTGACATGACAACTTGTAGACAGGTCTGACATGTCAACTAGTAGATAGGTCTTACATGACAACTTGTAGATAGGTCTGACATGTCAACTTGTAGATAGGTCTGACATGTCAACTTGTAGATACATCTGACATGACAACTAGTAGATAGGTCTGACATGACAACTTGTAGATACATCTGACCTGTTAGCTTGTAGATAGGTCTGACCTGTTAGCTTGTAGATAGGTCTGACATGACAACTAGTAGGAAGGTCTGACATGACAACTAGTAGATAGGTCTGACATGACAACTAGTAGGAAGGTCTAACATGACAACTTGTAGATAGGTCTGACATGACAACCAGTTGATAGGTCTGATATGACAACCAGTTGATAGGTCTGACATGACAACTTGTAGATACATCTGACCTGTTAGCTTGTAGATAGGTCTGACGTGACAACTAGTAGGAAGGTCTAACATGACAACTTGTAGATACATCTGACCTGTTAGCTTGTAGATAGGTCTGACCTGTTAGCTTGTAGATAGGTCTGACATGACAACTGGTAGATAGGTCTTGCATGACAACTTTTAGATATGTCTGACATGACAACTAGTAGATAGGTCTGACATGACAACTTGTAGATACATCTGACCTGTTAGCTTGTAGATAGGTCTGACCTGTTAGCTTGTAGATAGGTCTGACATGACAACTAGTAGGAAGGTCTAACATGACAACTAGTAGATAGGTCTGACATGACAACCAGTTGATAGGTCTGACATGACAACCAGTTGATAGGTCTGACATGACAACTTGTAGATACATCTGACCTGTTAGCTTGTAGATAGGTCTGACGTGACAACTAGTAGATAGGTCTGACATGACAACCAGTTGATAGGTCTGACATGACAACTGGAAGGAAGGTCTGACATGTGACAACTAGTAGATAGGTCTGACATGACAACTAGTAGGGAGGTCTGATGTGACAACAAGTACATACATCTGACATGACAACTAATAGGAAGGTCTGACATGACAACTGGAAGGACAGTCTGACACGACAACAAGTAGGACTGTCGTGACAACTATTAGATATATAGATCTGATAGGTCTGATATGACAGCTAGTAGTAGTCTGACATGATCTGACATGAAGTATTCCCTACTTTACAACCATCTCAAACTTAGAATGATTCTACAATGTACAGCCATTAAAGACTACACTGTTTTGTATTAAACTATTATTTTATTCGGTAAATTTAATGTTTAACAATTATAGGTTGAAGATGTTGTGTTTTTATAGCAATATACAAAAAAATACCATATGTAAATGCTAGTAAATGTTTTATCTCATGCATGTACATGGTTAGACTGGCTGTCGTCCCGTTGGTTATAATATTTTTAATATTTTGCAATCAGAATCAAAATAAAATCTTAAAATCACAAACATTTCTGAATAGCTCTGAACCACTGTGTTTGAAGCCAATAATTCAAAGGGGACCTAATGCAGACTATTTTATTTGATGATAGCTTGAGTTGTCTCAAATAGTGTAAACATTAACAAACACAAGGACTTAGCCAGTCTAGTACAAGGTAAACATCAGCCATCCCAAAAAATGTTTATAAATGTAAATGCTCATATCATACATAGCTGAAGCATTATTATTTATGGGTTTATAGCCTTTCCTTCAGTTTTGTTTTCACGCTTTTTATGCTTTATATTGTCTTGCGTTTTGTTTCAGATGTATGTTTTATGTTTCTTGTGTTTGACTTCAGGAGCCGTCTTCATCGTTACTTCTATGCAAAAATGGAAAGGTAATTACAGATTACATAAACTGTTAATTCACTTGCACTTCACAAATCAAAATGTCCACAAAACACCTTGCATGCTATTGTAGGCTCTTATTTGTTTCAATCACAAAATATCACTGACACTTATACCACCTCAAAACAATTCTATAGTGGTTGGCTATGCCAGATTTACTTTCTTGTTTCCAAACACTCAAGTAAACCATTAATGTAAATGTAAACAATGTCCAAATGAGTCTGTCAGAAGGCTGGACTGTTTACATGACTATCACAAGACATATTTACCCAGGGGCCCGGATATACACAGGGGCCTGATCTGTAACAAGGCACGACTATTTATATTACATTGTGGCCAGAATTCCATCACAAGGCACGACTTAATTTTGCAATTGCCCTAGGAGTACACTTTCATATAAAACGTTGAACATTGTGTTTTTGGCACATACTGCATATTATATTACTTCAGAATATATTTATTCTTGTAATTGTCTTATCTGCATTTGCTCTTTCCTTAACAGATACGTTACCATAAGTTTTAGCAGCAATTTTTGCCATTTTATTTTATATTACCACTAACATTGTTACACAGTCTTACTATAGTAGCAACATTGTTATACACAGCAACTTTAGCAGTAACATTGTCTTACAGAGTCACTTTAGCAGGAACATTGTTATACAGAGTTACTTTAGCAGCAACATTATTATACATAGTTACTTTAGCAGGGACATTGTTGTTCAGAGTAACTTTAGAAGCAACATTGTCATACACGGAGTTACTTTAGCAGCAATACTGTTATACATAGTTACTTTAGCAGCAACATTGTTATTCAGAGTAACTTTAGAAGCAATATTGTTATACATAGTTACTTTAGCAGTAACGTTGTTATTCAGAGTAACTTTAGAAGCAACATTGTCATACATGGAGTTACTTTAGCAGCAATACTGTTATACATAGTTACTTTAGCAGCAACATTGTTATTCAGAGTAACTTTAGAAGCAATATTGTTATACATAGTTACTTTATCAGTAATGTTGTTATTCAGAGTAACTTTAGAAGCAACATTGTCATACACAGAGTTACTTTAGCAGCAATACTGTTATACATAGTTACTTTAGCAGAGACATTGTTATACAGAGTGACTTTAGCAGCAACATGTTATACATAGTTACTTTAGCAGCAATATTGTTATACATAGTTATTTTAGCAGCAACATTGTTATTCAGAGTAACTTTAGAAGCAACATTGTCATACACAGAGTTACTTTAGCAACGACTTTGTTATACACAGTAACATTAGCAGCAACATTGTTATACAGAGTACCTTTAGCTGCAACATTGTTATACAGAGTAACTTTAGCTGCAACATTGTTATACAGATGTAACTTTAGAAGCATCATTTTCATATACAGAGTTGCTTTAAAAGCGACATTATTATACACAGTAACTGTAGAAGCAAAATTGTTATACAGAGTTAATTTAGCAGGGACATTATTATACACAGTAACTTTAGCAGCAACATTGTTATTCAAAGTTACTTTAGCAGCAACATTGATATACACAGTTACTTTAGCAGCAACATTGTTATTACTTTAGCAGCACCATTTTTATACATGGCAACTTTAGCAGCAACATTGTTATATAGAGTAAATGTAGCAGCAACATTGTTATACAGAGTAACTTTAGCAGCAACATTGCTATATAGAGTACATTGAGCAGCAACATTGTTATATAGAGTAACTTTAACAGCAACATTGCTATATAGAGTAACTGTAGCAGCAACATTGTTATTACTTTAGCAGCACCATTGTTATACATGGCAACTTTAGCAGCAACATTGTTATATAGAGTAAATGTAGCAGCAACATTGTTATACAGAGTAACTTTAGCAGCAACATTGCTATATAGAGTACATTGAGCAGCAACATTGTTATATAGAGTAACTTTAACAGCAACATTGCTATATAGAGTAACTGTAGCAGCAACATTGTTATTACTTTAGCAGCACCATTGTTATACATGGCAACTTTAGCAACAACATTGTTATATACAGTAACTTTAGCAGCAACATTGTTATACATGGAAAGTTTAGCAGCACCATTGTTATACATGGCAAGTTTAGCAGCAACATTGTTATACAGAGTAACTGTAGCAGCAAAATTGTTATACAGAGAAACTTAAACAGCAACATTGTTATATAGAGTAACTTTAGCAGCAACATTGTTAAACAGAGTAACTGTAGCAGCAACATTTTATACATAGTAACTTTAGCAGCAACATTGTTATACAGAGTAACTGTAGCAGCAACATTTTATACATAGTTTCTTTAGCAGCAACATTGTTATACAGAGTAACTGTAGCAGCAAAATTGTTATACAGAGAAACTTAAACAGCAACATTGTTATATAGAGTAACTTTAGCAGCAACATTGTTATACAGAGTAACTGTAGCAGCAACATTTTATACATAGTTTCTTTAGCAGCAACATTGTTATACAGAGTAACTTTAGCAGCAACATTGTTATACAGAGTAACTGTAGCAGCAACATTGTTATATAGAGTCACTTTAGCAGCAACATTGTTATACAGAGTAACTGTAGCAGCAACATTGTTATATAGAGTAACTTTAGCAGCAACATTGTTATATAGAGTCACTTTAGCAGCAACATTGTTATACAGAGTAACTTTAGCAGCAACATTGTTATACTTAGTAACTTTAGCAGCAACATTGTTATACACAGTAACTGTAGCAGCAACATTGTTATACGGAGTAACTTTAGCAGCAACATTGTTATATAGAGTAACTTTAGCAGCAACATTGTTATGCAGAGTAACTTTAGCAGCAACATTGTTATACAGTGTAACTTTAGCAGCAACATTGTTATACAGAGTAACTGTAGCAGCAACATTGTTATACAGAGTAACTGTAGCAGCAACATTGTTATATAGAGTAACTTTAGCAGCAACATTTTATGCATAGTAATTTTAGGAGCAACATTGTTATACACAGTAACTTTAGCAGCAACATTGTTATATAGAGTAACTTTAGCAGCAACATTGTTATACAGAGTAACTTTAGCAGCAACATTGTTATACAGAGTAACTGTAGCAGCAACATTTTATACATAGTAACTTTAGCAGCAACATTGTTATACAGAGTAACTGTAGCAGCAACATTGTTATACGGAGTAACTTTAGCAGCAACATTGTTATATAGAGTAACTTTAGCAGCAACATTGTTATGCAGAGTAACTTTAGCAGCAACATTGTTATACAGTGTAACTGTAGCAGCAACATTGTTATACAGAGTAACTGTAGCAGCAACATTGTTATACAGAGTAACTGTAGCAGCAACATTGTTATATAGAGTAACTTTAGCAGCAACATTTTATGCATAGTAATTTTAGGAGCAACATTGTTATACACAGTAACTTTAGCAGCAACATTGTTATATAGAGTAACTTTAGCAGCAACATTGTTATACAGAGTAACTTTAGCAGCAACATTGTTATACAGAGTAACTGTAGCAGCAACATTTTATACATAGTAACTTTAGCAGCAACATTGTTATACACAGTAACTTTAGCAGCAACATTGTTATACAGAGTAACTGTAGCAGCAACATTGTTATATAGAGTAACTTTAACAGCTTCATTGTTATACAGAGTAACTGTAGCAGCAACATGTTATACATAGTTACTTTAGCAGCACCATTGTTATACAGAGTAACTTTAGCAGCACAGGAACTTTAGCAGCAACATTGATATACACAGTTACTTTAACAGCACCATGGTTATACATGGCAACTTAAGCAGCAACATTGTTATACAGAGTAACTTTAGCAGCAACATTTTTATACAGAGTAACTGTAGCAGCAACATTTTATACATAGTTTCTTTAGCAGCAACATTGTTATTCAGAGTAACTTTAGGAGCAACATTGTTATACAGAGTAACTTTAGCAGCAACATTGTTATACAGAGTAACTGTAGCAGCAACATTTTATACATAGTTTCTTTAGCAGCAACATTGTTATGCAGAGTAACTTTAGCAGCAACATTGTTATACAGAGTAATGTTAGCAACAATATTGTTATATAGAATAACTTTAGCAGCAACATTGTTATACAGAGTAACTGTAGCAGCAACATTGTTATACAGAGTAACTGTAGCAGCAACATTGTTATATAGAGTAACTTAAGCAGCAACATTGTTATACAGAGTAACTGTAGCAGCAACATTGTTATACAGAGTAACTTTTGCAGCAACATTGTTATACATAGTAACTTTAGCAGCAACATTGTTATACACAGTAACTGTAGCAGCAACATTGTTATACACAGTAACTGTAGCAGCAACATTGTTATACGGAGTAACTTTAGCAGCAACATTGTTATATAGAGTAATTTAGCAGCAACATTGTTATGCAGAGTAACTTTAGCAGCAACATTGTTATACAGAGTAACTGTAGCAGCAACATTGTTATACAGAGTAACTGTAGCAGCAACATTGTTATATAGAGTAACTTTAGCAGCAACACTTTATACATAGAAACTTTAGGAGCAACATTGTTATACACAGTAACTTTAGCAGCAACATTGTTATATAGAGTAACTTTAGCAGCAACATTGTTATACAGAGTAACTTTAGCAGCAACATTGTTATACAGAGTAACTGTAGCAGCAACATTTTATACATAGTAACTTTAGCAGCAACATTGTTATACACAGTAACTTTAGCAGCAACATTGTTATATAGAGTAACTTAGCAGCAACATTGTTATACAGAGTAACTTTAGCAGCAACATTGTTATACAGAGTAACTGTAGCAGCAACATTGTTATATAGAGTAACTTTAACAGCAACATTGTTATACAGAGTAACTGTAGCAGCTACATGTTATACATAGTTACTTTAGCAGCACCATTGTTATACAGAGTGACTTTAGCAGCACAGGAACTTTAGTAGCAACATTGATATACACAGTTACTTTAACAGCACCATGGTTATACATGGCAACTTAAGCAGCAACATTGTTATACAGAGTAACTTTAGCAGCAACATTTTTATACAGAGTAACTGTAGCAGCAACATTTTATACATAGTTTCTTTAGCAGCAACATTGTTATACAGAGTAACTTTAGCAGCACCATTGTTATACATGGCAACTTTAGCAGCAACATTGTTATATAGAGTAAATGTACCAGCAACATTGTTATACAGAGTAACTTTAGCAGCAACATTGCTATATAGAGTACATTGAGCAGCAACATTGTTATATAGAGTAACTTTAACAGCAACATTGCTATATAGAGTAACTGTAGCAGCAACATTGTTATTACTTTAGCAGCACCATTGTTATACATGGCAACTTTAGCAGCAACATTGTTATATACAGTAACTTTAGCAGCAACATTGTTATACATGGAAAGTTTAGCAGCACCGTTGTTATACATGGCAAGTTTAGCAGCAACATTGTTATACAGAGTAACTGTAGCAGCAAAATTGTTATACAGAGAAACTTAAACAGCAACATTGTTATATAGAGTAACTTTAGCAGCAACATTGTTATACAGAGTAACTGTAGCAGCGACATTTTATACATAGTAACTTTAGCAGCAACATTGTTATACAGAGTAACTGTAGCAGCAACATTTTATACATAGTTTCTTTAGCAGCAACATTGTTATACAGAGTAACTTTAGCAGCAACATTGTTATACAGAGTAACTGTAGCAGCAACATTGTTATATAGAGTAACTTTAACAGCTTCATTGTTATACAGAGTAACTGTAGCAGCAACATGTTATACATAGTTACTTTAGCAGCACCATTGTTATACAGAGTAACTTTAGCAGCACAGGAACTTTAGCAGCAACATTGATATACACAGTTACTTTAACAGCACCATGGTTATACATGGCAACTTAAGCAGCAACATTGTTATACAGAGTAACTTTAGCAGCAACATTTTTATACAGAGTAACTGTAGCAGCAACATTTTATACATAGTTTCTTTAGCAGCAACATTGTTATTCAGAGTAACTTTAGGAGCAACATTGTTATACAGAGTAACTTTAGCAGCAACATTGTTATACAGAGTAACTGTAGCAGCAACATTTTATACATAGTTTCTTTAGCAGCAACATTGTTATGCAGAGTAACTTTAGCAGCAACATTGTTATACAGAGTAATGTTAGCAACAATATTGTTATATAGAATAACTTTAGCAGCAACATTGTTATACAGAGTAACTGTAGCAGCAACATTGTTATACAGAGTAACTGTAGCAGCAACATTTTTATATAGAGTAACTTAAGCAGCAACATTGTTATACAGAGTAACTGTAACAGCAACATTGTTATACAGAGTAACTTTTGCAGCAACATTGTTATACATAGTAACTTTAGCAGCAACATTGTTATACACAGTAACTGTAGCAGCAACATTGTTATACACAGTAACTGTAGCAGCAACATTGTTATACGGAGTAACTTTAACAGCAACATTGTTATATAGAGTAATTTAGCAGCAACATTGTTATGCAGAGTAACTTTAGCAGCAACATTGTTATACAGAGTAACTGTAGCAGCAACATTGTTATACAGAGTAACTGTAGCAGCAACATTGTTATATAGAGTAACTTTAGCAGCAACATTTTATACATAGTAACTTTAGGAGCAACATTGTTATACACAGTAACTTTAGCAGCAACATTGTTATATAGAGTAACTTTAGCAGCAACATTGTTATACAGAGTAACTTTAGCAGCACCATTGTTATACAGAGTAACTGTAGCAGCAACATTTTATACATAGTAACTTTAGCAGCAACATTGTTATACACAGTAACTTTAGCAGCAACATTGTTATATAGAGTAACTTAGCAGCAACATTGTTATACAGAGTAACTTTAGCAGCAACATTGTTATACAGAGTAACTGTAGCAGCAACATTGTTATATAGAGTAACTTTAACAGCAACATTGTTATACAGAGTAACTGTAGCAGCAACATGTTATACATAGTTACTTTAGCAGCACCATTGTTATACAGAGTGACTTTAGCAGCACAGGAACTTTAGAAGCAACATTGATATACACAGTTACTTTAACAGCACCATGGTTATACATGGCAACTTAAGCAGCAACATTGTTATACAGAGTAACTTTAGCAGCAACATTTTTATACAGAGTAACTGTAGCAGCAACATTTTATACATAGTTTCTTTAGCAGCAACATTGTTATACAGAGTAACTTTAGCAGCAACATTGTTATACAGAGTAACTTTAGCAGCACCATTGTTATACATGGCAACTTAAGCAGCAACATTGTTATATAGAGTAAATGTACCAGCAACATTGTTATACAGAGTAACTTTAGCAGCAACATTGCTATATAGAGTACATTGAGCAGCAACATTGTTATATAGAGTAACTTTAACAGCAACATTGCTATATAGAGTAACTGTAGCAGCAACATTGTTATTACTTTAGCAGCACCATTGTTATACATGGCAACTTTAGCAGCAACATTGTTATATACAGTAACTTTAGCAGCAACATTGTTATACATGGAAAGTTTAGCAGCACCATTGTTATACATGGCAAGTTTAGCAGCAACATTGTTATACAGAGTAACTGTAGCAGCAAAATTGTTATACAGAGAAACTTAAACAGCAACATTGTTATATAGAGTAACTTGAGCAGCAACATTGTTATACAGAGTAACTGTAGCAGCAACATTTTATACATAGTAACTTTAGCAGCAACATTGTTATACAGAGTAACTGTAGCAGCAACATTTTATACATAGTTTCTTTAGCAGCAACATTGTTATACAGAGTAACTTTAGCAGCAACATTGTTATACAGAGTAACTGTAGCAGCAACATTTTATACATAGTTTCTTTAGCAGCAACATTGTTATACAGAGTAACTTTAGCAGCAACATTGTTATACAGAGTAACTGTAGCAGCAACATTGTTATATAGAGTCACTTTAGCAGCAACATTGTTATACAGAGTAACTGAAGCAGCAACATTGATATACAGAGTAACTTTAGCGGCAACATTGTTATACAGAGTAACTTTTGCAGCAACATTGTTATACAGAGTAACTGTAGCAGCAACATTGTTATATAGAGTAACTTTAACAGCAACATTGTTATACAGAGTAACTGTAGCAGCAACATGTTATACATAGTTACTTTAGCAGCACCATTGTTATACAGAGTAACTTTAGCAGCACAGGAACTTTAGCAGCAACATTGATATACACAGTTACTTTAACAGCACCATGGTTATACATGGCAACTTAAGCAGCAACATTTTATACATAGTAACTCTAGCAGCAACATTGTTATACACAGTAACTTTAGAAGCAACATTGTTATATAGAGTAACTTTAGCAGCAACATTTTTATACAGAGTAACTTTAGCAGCAACATTGTTATACAGAGTAACTGTAGCAGCAACATTGTTATATAGAGTAACTTTAACAGCAACATTGTTATACAGAGTAACTGTAGCAGCAACATGTTATACATAGTTACTTTAGCAGCACCATTGTTATACAGAGTAACTTTAGCAGCACAGGAACTTTAGCAGCAACATTGATATACACAGTTACTTTAACAGCACCATGGTTATACATGGCAACTTAAGCAGCAACATTGTTATACAGAGTAACTTTAGCAGCAACATTTTTATACAGAGTAACTGTAGCAGCAACATTTTATACATAGTTTCTTTAGCAGCAACATTGTTATACAGAGTAACTTTAGCAGCAACATTGTTATACAGAGTAACTTTAGCAGCAACATTGTTATACAGAGTAACTGTAGCAGCAACATTTTATACATAGTTTTTTTTAGCAGCAACATTGTTATACAGAGTAACTTTAGCAGCAACATTGTTATACAGAGTAATGTTAGCAACAATATTGTTAGATAGAGTAACTTTAGCAGCAACATTGTTATACAGAGTAACTGTAGCAGCAACATTGTTATACAGAGTAATTTTAGCAGCAACATTGTTATACAGAGTAACTTTTGCAGCAACATTGTTATACAGAGTAACTGTAGCAGCAACATTGTTATACAGAGTAATGTTAGCAACAATATTGTTAGATAGAGTAACTTTAGCAGCAACATTGTTATATAGAGTCACTTTAGCAGCAACATTGTTATACAGAGTAACTTTAGCAGCAACATTGTTATATAGAGTAACTTTAGCAGCAACATTGTTATATAGAGTAACTTTAGCAGCAACATTGTTATACAGAGTAACTGTAGCAGCAACATTGTTATACAGAGTCACTTTAGCAGCAACATTGTTATACAGAGTAACTTTAGCAGCAACATTGTTATATAGAGTAACTTTAGCAGCACCATTGTTATACAGAGTAATTTTAGCAGCAACATTGTTATACAGAGTAACTTTTGCAGCAACATTGTTATACAGAGTCACTTTAGCAGCAACATTGTTATACAGAGTAACTTTAGCAGCAACATTGTTATACATAGTAACTTTTGCAGCAACATTGTTATACAGAGTCACTTTAGCAGCAACATTGTTATACAGAGTAACTGTAGCAGCAACATTGTTATACAGAGTAAATTTAGCAGCAACATTGTTATACAGAGTAATTTTAGCAGCAACATTGTTATACAGAGTAACTTTTGCAGCAACATTGTTATACAGAGTAACTGTAGCAGCAACATTTTATACATAGTAACTTTAGCAGCAACATTGTTATATAGAGTAACTTTAGCAGCAACATTGTTATACAGAGTAACTGTAGCAGCAACATTGTTATACAGAGTCACTTTAGCAGCAACATTGTTATACAGAGTATCTTTAGCAGCACCATTGTTATACAGAGTAACTTTAGCAGCACCATTGTTATACAGAGTAACTGTAGCAGCAACATTGTTATACAGAGTCACTTTAGCAGCAACATTGTTATACAGAGTAACTTTAGCAGCAACATTGTTATACAGAGTAACTGTAGCAGCAACATTTTATACATAGTAACTTTAGCAGCAACATTGTTATACAGAGTAACTGTAGCAGCAACATTTTATACATAGTAACTTTAGCAGCAACATTGTTATACACAGTAACTTTAGCAGCAACATTTTATACATAGTAACTTTAGCAGCAACATTTTATACATAGTAACTTTAGCAGCAACATTGTTATACAGAATAACTGTAGCAGCAACATTGTTATACAGAGTAACTTTAGCAGCAACATTTTATACATAGTAACTTTAGCAGCAACATTTTATACATAGTAACTTTAGCAGCAACATTGTTATACAGAATAACTTTAGCAGCAACATTGTTATACGGAGTAACTGTAGCAGCAACATTGTTATACACAGTAACTTTAGCAGCAACATTGTTATACAGAGTAACTTTAGCAGCACCATTGTTATACAGAGTAACTGTAGCAGCAACATTGTTATACAGAGTCACTTTAGCAGCAACATTGTTATACAGAGTAACTTTAGCAGCAACATTGTTATACGGAGTAACTGTAGCAGCAACATTGTTATACACAGTAACTTTAGCAGCAACATTGTTATACAGAGTAACTTTAGCAGCAACATTGTTATACGGAGTAACTTTAGCAGCACCATTGTTATACAGAGTATCTTTAGCAGCAACATTGTTATACAGCGTGACTTTAGCAGCAACATTTGCTATACAGAGTTACTTTAGCAGCAACACATTTATACAGTTACTGTAGCAACAACACAAGCAAAAACAATGAAGTGTTGTATTTCTGTAGTTTGATCCCACCCATTAACAAAATTGTTAAACTTACACAGAAATGTTTTTGCTCACTAGTCTTCACTTTTCTGTTTTATTGCACCTATTAAATACAACGATATTGCTCTTATATTTTTTTTATTGGAATAAAAATATTGCAGAATGAAACAAAGCTGTTGCCCACTTGACAACAAATGTTTGCTCACAGTAGCTAGATGGGTTTGTGTATTGTGTATTTCTATAAAAATGCAATAATTGCACTAGGTTTTTATTAATTAGTCTTGAATACAACATAATATGCAAGGTATGATGAAGGAATGGAGAATTTAATCAACCAGAATGCGGTATTGTCAGTGTCTTAATTAATGCATTACTGTTCAAGCAATAACTAGAGAATGTGTGTGCAATAACTAGAGAATGTGTGTGCAATAACTACAGAATGTGTGTGCAATAACTACAGAATGTGTGTAATGTATTTCATTCGTTTGTATAATACATCTGACACATATGGATTAATGTGGACTGAAAATTGTCATCCTTGTACTAATGTTGATTAATCTGGAGATGGCTCCTGATTGATAAAAACATCTCAAGCTTTTAAAATCTTCAGATACACTAGACAGATTTTGATGTTTTTGTGTTGTTTTTTGCTTTTTGCTTTTACAATGATTGTTTATTCCAGGTTAGTAAGCTTGTAGAAATTCAGTCTTTAAGGTAAGACATGGCCCTGAGCCATGTTTACATGGTTTTTATGTAGAGATAATTCTAAAAAATCTTCTTGTTCCAACTTTATATACAAATAGAATTTATTTTTGTTTGTTCATCCTGATGGTTGCTTTTCCTTTTTTTCTTTTTCTTTTTTTTACAAGATAGTTATACATGTAGGGAAAAACATCAAAACCTAGAAAGCCAATATGTGAAAACTTTGACCACCCGAATGATGAAACTTTGAATATCATGAAAGGATTCATTGGTTCTGATCATTGTACATCTAAATCTAAAACACCACCCTAACCTCAAATATATTTTCCCTGTTCCAATATCAATACCATCTCAACCTCGAAGTGTTGATTGTTTGTTTTGACATGCTAAGTGGTGAATTGTTCTAACTGCCAAATCAGTAAATGTAAAGAAATGTAAATCACATGTTGGAAGTCAGCCTGGTTGTTACAAGATTGACTGAGATGGGAATTACATAGACACATTTATGAAAGTGTATTCAAAGAATACTGGCAATCAGCGATAAGAAAAAAACATTATACATTCTGTATAAAAATGTGTACAAATCTTTTAAAATGCTTCAATAATTGTTTCGGTAAAGCAATCCACATAAATAGTTTGATGCATATTACATGTGTTTTTGTTGAGGGGTAGACCGACTGACCCTCACAACCTATTCTGGGGTGAATAAACAGATCACCAATATTATTTTGAAAAAAATAAGAATCCACTTAGACTTCATAAGAAAAATAACAACATTTAACATAGTTTATAAAAAATATTTTGGATACTGAAATTTGGACGCAATACTTTTAACTGTCAGTTCTGAACTTCATACACATGGATGCTGTGAACCTGGCTGTCCCCTGCTAAGTTTGTCTGTAATAGTATCATAGAAACACTTCAACCAGTAATACAAATAAATACCACTATCACTGACCTTGACCTACTTTATTGTTTATTCTAGTTGATAATTCTAAGAAATAATTAAATAGCCACACTCTTCAAACCTAAGACACTCTTACACAATCATTAAGACACATTCTCTTTTTGTTGTTGAACGAGATCAATGTATGTGACACTTTGGAAATTTTTAACACAGTGCCCGAAACCCCGTTTCACCTGGTATTGATATGAAGACTGACCAATGAAATTGAATCTTACATTTCAGCCTATCAATATTTATGTTACAGTAAACTTTTTGAAAGTATAGTACTTTCAACACTATCAAAGGATAGTCGTCTCGCGATCTTAATTAAACATTTTAATAGGATTAAAATAACCCCACATTGATAAGAAATACAAATTAAATAATTAACACCTTTCTTGACCTTGACCTACTTAATGGACTATGTTTGAAGACATGACACCGTGATCTTTTCATCACGGACATTTTACGGCTAGAGACTTTTACGGCTAGAGACGATAACAAACATGTTAATCCTCTACTGTGGAAAATATTTTTAGAGGCCCTCACATAATTTTATGTAAGACTATAATGTGCAATGTTTCTTATAAATGCAAAAAAAAATCATTTCTTTTCCGAATAGAAACAATTAAATCTGGCAGATTAAAAAAAAAAGTCTGCTAGTTAAATTAATTTTATTATAACAAATAAGTATTACCTGAAATGCATGCACAATTTAGAAATAATTAAGAAATCTGGTTTAAAATTGTTCGTCGGGGCCTCATAATATAACAGTACATACCAATCTCCAGTTTTGTATGAAAATCTTCACACTTGCCAAAATGCATGAGAAAAGCAAGTATAATTATGCTCCTGTTTTTTTCTATTGTCTGGTGTTTTGCCTTTAAGCTCAATGCCTAAGACACTAGAACACTGTAGATAAAGTGTGAATTTGTAGATATCAACATTCTAGTTTGTAGACAGACATATCGTGGACACCCATATTTGGCAAATAATCTTGATTTTACCAACTTATTCTCCATAACATTATACACAACAAGTCTGTGTTATACATTTACACATTGCACGAGACTTTCAAGAGACCACATCGAGTGTACGACGTGGAAATCTGTATTTGATGTTATCAACGCCAAGAACTTGTATATTATATATATCTACTTTACTGCCAAATATTTCATCAAAATACATCTATTTATTGGATCAGTTCAATTGTGTTTTAATAAGTTTCTTATAGAGTTTAACCTCAAAACTAAATTTTAAGGCCAAAATATATATTTGTCTGATTTGGTTTGTAGATATTAACATGTATCGAAGCGATTGTTTGTTGAAAGTAAGTGCTAGTTTTTCGATGTAGGTTTGTTTTAGCTTAGCACATTTTATTATATGGTAAAAACTGCCATTTAGCTCACCTGTTCTTTCAATCAAGGTCACAGTCGGTAAAAAATAGTTGTTTTATTGACATTTTATAACATCTTAATGAAAGTTGTCATGGGATATAATGCATCTTTCAACCTGTTTGCCCATTCCTTCATTTATTTTCTGTCCGGTGGTTAATTTATTTTGTTAAGTTAAACCATTGGCCATACATACTTCATATTTCGTGGAAATATATAAACTAAAATAATTAAAAGAAGTACATGCAGTTTGGTACTAGTTTTAGAATTGTTCAAATGCAGACGTGACAGGGTTGCTATTTTCAACTTGGCAGTAAAACAAATCTCAATGTATTGCAATGTGTAGATTTCGCCGAATTTCTCCGCGTGACAGCTATTTATAACTTGGTGACCGTCGAAAGTCTCCAAGTACATCCAATCAATATTGTTATCTTTTCATCCCACAGGGATTGTATGACATTCATTGATCCAGTTTTTCCTTGAACACATGTTTTTCTTCTGTGTGTGTTTATGGTTGACTGTCGTCCTTGAATGCTGTTCGATTTTTATATCTATATTGATAATTTCTCCATGGACCTTTAAGACTTGTAAATTATAATTTTTAGCTCGACTATTCGAAGAATAAGAGAGCTTATGTAATCACCCCAGCGTCGGCGTCGGCGTCCCACATCAAGGTTTGCATGTAAGCTGTGTTTACAAGTCTATATCTCTTACATTTCTTATCCTACCACAACCAAATTTGTTCATGGGCTTTTTTTGTAGCATTATCTTAAAGGCTGCATAAGCAATTTTGGTTCCTGTAACCCATGGGCTCCCATGGAACCCAAATTATGATAGCCCATAAAATGTGCCCGATTTCACATCAAATTTTGCGTGTAAGCTGTGTTTACAAGTCTATATCTCTTACAATTCTTACCCTAGCACAACTAAATTTGGCCATTAGCTTCCTTATAGCATTATCGTAAGGGCTGCTTAAGTAATTTTGGTTCCTGTAACCCCTGGGCTCCCATGGAACCCAAATTCTGATAGCCCTTAAAATATGTCTGTTTCACATCAAATTTTGCGTGTAAGCTGTGTTTACAGGTCTATATCTCTTACATTTTTTGTCCTAGCTGAACTAAATTGGAATTGGTTTCCTTATAGTATGTTGTAAAGGGTTGGATAAGTAATTTTGTCTTCTGCAAATTCTGGACTCCCATGGAACCCAAATTGTGATGGCCCATAAAATGTGCAATAAAGGCAGATCTAGGTTTGCATGTAAGCATGTATATATCTATAATTTTGGTTTGGGATTTGTTATAGCGTCTTATTACTTTGCCCATATTGGGGCATGGGCTCCCTCCTTACCCCCCACTCTACCCCCGCCCCCACTCCCCTTCACACTTTTTTTTTTTTTACATATTTCTGTGTTGTTTTAGTCAATTCTTACACATATATGTTGCACCCTCCCCGCTCCCACCACGACACCCCCGCCTCTCACCCCATCACCCCCCACCCCGCCCCAGACCTGATTTTTTTTTTTTTTTACATATTTCTGTGTTGCTTTTGTCAATTCTTACACATATATGTTGCAACCCTCCCCGCCCCCCCCCCCCGCCCCCCCCCCCCCCCCCCCCACCCCACCTACCCCCCCCCCCCCCCCCACCCCACCTACCCCCACCTCTCACCACCCCCACCCAACACCACACTAGATTATTTTTTTTTTTACATATTTCTTTGTTGTTTTAGTCAATTCTTACACATATATGTTGCACCCTCCCCCCCCCACCCCCCCGCCCCGACTCACTCCCGCCTCTCCCCCCCCCCCCCCCCCCCCGCTCTCCCTACACCCCACCTCACTTGAAACTTTTTTTTTTTTTTTTAAATATTTCTTTGTTGTTTTAGTCAATTCTTACACATGTTGCCCTCCCCACCCCACGCCTCTACCCCATCCCCGATTTTTTTTGTTTTTTCCTTCATATTTTTGTGTTGTTTTGGTGAATAATTACATAGCTTCTTACACATATATGTTGCCCTCACCACCCCCACTCCCCCCACCATCCACCCCCGCCTCTCTCCCACCCCCACCCCGCACCCCACTCAAAAGTCTATTTTTTTAATTTTTTTTTTACATATTTCTGTGTAGTTCTGGTCAATTCTTACACATAGTTATGTTGTGCTCCCAACCCACCCCACATTGTTGTAGCCTTGTTTTCTGATGGTATATACTAGCTATAAATTTATTATTCTCCGAAAAATCGAATAGTCGAGCTGCGCTGTTCTCCGACAGCTCTTGTTAGTTGTTGCACTGTATTATAGGAAACTGTTAATGTTCCGTCTATATCTATGAATTATTTCACATTTTAAATTGGTCATTTCATACTTGTTCATGTTTTTAAACCAATCAGACCCCAAAGCCTGCTGTACTCTCTTTAAGGGTCTCATCTATATAAATTATTTAAACTAGTGTTTGTTTCCAAAAATATTTTTTTAAGAGGCACATTTAAATAAGCATACACGCCTATCTTCAATAATATATTGATAATTAAATACAGTAAAATTGATAGTTCATAGAAATTCAGCAATATTTAACTGATTAAATCTTTGTTATAAAAGTGGTTGATGAAATAAAATTCGGTATACATTATACAATTATGGACTTTTCAGCTGTTATACATGATGTGATATGCACCAAAAAAATCATTATTGACCGAGGCGATAGCCGAGGTCAATAATGATTTTTTGGTACATATCAACATCATGTATAACAGCTGAAAAGTCCATAACTGTTTTATTATATAACCCTCAATTTACAATTATATAAAACAGGTCAATATCAAAAAAACAATTATATAAAACAGGTCAATATCAAAAAAACAGGTCAATATCAAAAAAACAGGTCAATATCGCTAGATATTTTTTCTAAAAAATTACTTTTTAGCCAATGAAAACGCGTCTATTTATAGGTTATATAATAATTGGAATTATTAGCATTTGTTCTGACCTGATCAATTTTCATTTTCATTTTTGAAAAGAAGCAATTTCATTGTCAAATCGATCTCGTCTTTCCATCAAAACAATTATCATCTTCAGCATCATAATTTCTTAAGGTCATCACAAAGTTACATATTTGAATCGTTCACAGTTTTTGAAGTGATGTAATAGTCCATGGACTTAAACAACTTGGCCTTAATTCGCTATTTTCATTCCAAATGTTTTTACTAGGAACTGCACATTTTATTTTCGATAGACTGGGACTTATTATCATTCCAGTAAAATGGTGTCCTTTATTTTTCAAACCTGGCATAAACCGTCAGAATTTACCTTTTAACAACTATTTTCCCGGTCCTCCAAAATAGCTTCACAGTGTCATCATACCTAATTGCACAAGAATTGTCACAACAAATCAACATAACCACATTCATAAACAGTCTTAATGCAATGTTTTTTCCTGGAAGCGATGCCAAAAATATTAAACAACATCTTCCATTCTGACAATAAAACAGACCGTTTCCGTTGCAGAGGGCAACATGTCAGCCAAACCCTGAATAATACCATTTGCAACATCATGTGTGTTCAGTAATGTATGCAATACATATGCCATCATTTGTACTAATGCTTGAATCTTGGGTTTCTTTTGTATTATGTTTCCTCTGTTGTATTATCAAGGTCAATAACATCTTTTAACGGGCACTCTGTAACAGCAACACCTAGTTTCGCCTTTTTCGTTGGAGGAACACATAATTAATGTCCTGTTCAAAATCAATTACTTTTATTGATTCAGTTTGTGATGATGGTACACTGACCTCCCATCTGTGGTGATCGTATAAGGAACCAAATTGAAATGATTTGACCGGTATTTGGTGTTAGAGACGTTCTTTCTGAAGCTTCCATTTTGATTTCCGTGATATATGTCATTGTGGTGTGCGATACTGTCAAATGTTTCTGTTTCTTCAGTGCAGTAATAATTTCAAAAGTTGGACATAGTCGTGTTGAAACAATAAGTAAAGTGTAAAGGTTCACACACCCGTAATACAGTAAAATACTACATGGCTACCTTTTGTCTAAAGAATATACACAATACATAATACATATATATAATAATGAATATACTACGAGAAATAAAGAAAATCTGCAGTTTTCAAAAATACCAAAACCATCGAAAAACTAGCGCTTATAGGAAACATGATTACCTTCAACAAACTGGTGTGTAACTTCAACAAACTGGTGTGTAACTTCACAAACTGGTGTGTAACTTCAACAACTTCAACAAACTGGTGTGTAACTTCAACAAACTGGTGTGTAACTTCACAAACCAGTGCATATACATCTACAAACTGGTGTGTAACTTCAACAAACAGTGCATATACATCTACAAACTGTGTGTAACTTCAACAAACCAGTGCATATACATCTACAAACTGGTGTGTAACTTCAACAAACAGTGCATATACATCTACAAACTGGTGTGTAACTTCAACAAACCAGTGCATATACATCTACAAACTGGTGTGTAACTTCAACAAACCAGTGCATATACATCGACAAACTGGTGTGTAACTTCAACAAACCAGTGCATATACATCGACAAACTGGTGTGTAACTTCAACAAAACCAGTGCATATACATCTACAACTGGTGTGTAACTTCAACAAACCAGTGCATATACATCTACAAACTGGTGTGTAACTTCAACAACCAGTGCATATACATCTACAAACTGGTGTGTAACTTCACAAACAGTGCATATACATCTACAAACTGGTGTGTAACTTCAACAAACCAGTGCATATACATCTACAAACTGGTGTGTACTTCAACAAACCAGTGCTATACATCTACAAACTGGTGTGTAACTTCAACAAACCAGTGCATATACATCTACAAACTGGTGTGTAACTTCAACAAACCAGTGCATATACATCTACAAACTGGTGTGTAACTTCAACAAACCAGTGCATATACATCTACAAACTGGTGTGTAACTTCAACAAACCAGTGCATATACATCTACAAACTGGTGTGTAACTTCAACAAACCAGTGCATATACATCTACAAACTGTGTGTAACTTCAACAAACCAGTGCATATACATCTACAAACTGGTGTGTAACTTCAACAAACCAGTGCATATACATCTACAAACTGGTGTGTAACTTCAACAAACCAGTGCATATACATCTACAAACTGGTGTGTAACTTCAACAAACCAGTGCATATACATCTACAAACTGGTGTGTAACTTCAACAAACCAGTGCATATACATCTACAAACTGGTGTGTAACTTCAACAAACCAGTGCATATACATCGACAAACTGGTGTGTAACTTCAACAAACCAGTGCATATACATCGACAAACTGGTGTGTAACTTCAACAAACCAGTGCATATACATCGACAAACTGGTGTGTAACTTCAACAAACCAGTGCATATACATCGACAAACTGGTGTGTAACTTCAACAAACCAGTGCATATACATCGACAAACTGGTGTGTAACTTCAACAAACCAGTGCATATACATCGACAAACTGGTGTGTAACTTCAACAAACCAGTGCATATACATCTACAAACTGGTGTGTAACTTCAACAAACCAGTGCATATACATCTACAAACTGGTGTGTAACTTCAACAAACCAGTGCATATACATCTACAAACTGGTGTGTAACTTCAACAAACCAGTGCATATACATCTACAAACTGGTGTGTAACTTCAACAAACCAGTGCATATACATCTACAAACTGGTGTGTAACTTCAACAAACCAGTGCATATACATCTACAAACTGGTGTGTAACTTCAACAAACCAGTGCATATACATCTACAAACTGGTGTGTAACTTCAACAAACCAGTGCATATACATCTACAAACTGGTGTGTAACTTCAACAAACCAGTGCATATACATCTACAAACTGGTGTGTAACTTCAACAAACCAGTGCATATACATCTACAAACTGGTGTGTAACTTCAACAAACCAGTGCATATACATCTACAAACTGGTGTGTAACTTCACAAACAGTGCATATACATCTACAAACTGGTGTGTAACTTCAACAAACCAGTGCATATACATCTACAAACTGTGTGTAACTTCAACAAACCAGTGCATATACATCGACAAACTGGTGTGTAACTTCAACAAACCAGTGCATATACATCGACAAACTGGTGTGTAACTTCAACAAACCAGTGCATATACATCGACAAACTGGTGTGTAACTTCAACAAACAGTGCATATACATCGACAAACTGGTGTGTAACTTCAACAAACCAGTGCATATACATCGACAAACTGGTGTGTAACTTCAACAAACCAGTGCATATACATCTACAAACTGGTGTGTAACTTCAACAAACCAGTGCATATACATCTACAAACTGGTGTGTAACTTCAACAAACCAGTGCATATACATCTACAAACTGGTGTGTAACTTCAACAAACCAGTGCATATACATCTACAAACTGGTGTGTAACTTCAACAAACCAGTGCATATACATCTACAAACTGGTGTGTAACTTCAACAAACCAGTGCCTATACATCACAAACTGGTGTGTAACTTCACAAACCAGTGCATAATACATCGACAAACTGGTGTGTAACTTCAACAAACCAGTGCATATACATCTAACAAACTGGTGTGTAACTTCAACAAACCAGTGCATATACATCTACAAACTGGTGTGTAACTTCAACAAACCAGTGCATATACATCTACAAACTTATCTAGATTTCAGTGAAATGAGCATTTAAGACAAAAATAAATAAATATTTCGGTACATACTACTACAGCATATCATTTCACAAAACCAGTGTAAAGGATACAGCATTTTGAAAGAAATGTAATAACATCATATACAGTACATTTTTCGCCATGACTAATCTAATAAATGGAATAACATATGAAACATACAGCACCATGTCGTCAAATTATCAGAGTTTAAAGCAGTGAAGAAATTGTCAATTAACTTCAGAAACAAATGAATTATCATAAAAATACTGTGTTTGTTTATATTTTCAATGCTAATTCAATCCCATGATGCAACTGAAACCATCTACAAACCAGCCTGTTGATATAACTCAAATTTGATTCTCACTTTACCTACAGTGTATAAGATCTTTCTATATAGAAACACTATTCAGTAGTAAATGTAATAGCAATGGGTGATCTTGCTATCTGTGACTTCTCCTTGAAGTGTAATGATTGTGTCTGTCCTTTTTATTAGCTTGACTATTCCAAGAATAATAGAGCTTATGTAATCACACCATCGGCATCGCGTTGGTGTTGGCACTGGCATTGGCGTTGGCGTCCACATCAAGGTTTGCGTGTAAGCTGTGTGTTACAAGTCTATGTCTCTTACATTTCTTATCCTAGCACAACCAGATTTGGCCATGGGCTTCCTTATAGGCTGCATAAGTAATTTTGATTCCTGTAACCCATGGGCTCCATGGAACCCAAATTCTGCCCATAAAACGTGTCCCATTTCACATCAATTTTGCATGTAAGCTATAATGTTTACAAGTCTATGGCTCTTACATTTCTTATCTAGCACAACCAAATTTGCCCATGAGCTTCCTTATAGCATTATCTTAAAGGCTGCTTAAGTAATTTGGTTCCTGTAACCCCTGGGCTACCATGGAACATAAATTCTGATAGCCCTTAAAATGTGTCTATTTCACATCGAATTTTGCGTGTAAGCTGTGTTTACAGGTCTATATCTCTTACATTTCTTATCTTAACTGAACTAATTTTGGAATGGTTTCTTATAGTATGTTGTAAAGTTTGCTTAAGTAATTTTGTCTTCTGCAAATTCTGGGCTCCCATGCAACCCAAATTGTGATGGCCTATAAAATTTGCAATAAAGGCAGATCAGGGTTTGCGTGTAAGCTGGAACAGACACAATTATACCTGTTTTACAAACAATTTATGGATTGATACAGTTTAATCTATCACCGCATAGTGAAGTCTGTCACAAGGAACAATTGTTAATAAGATCTTTTGTGCAAATTCTTGAGGCAAGGACCTTGGAAAAAGAAGATGGCAATCAGTGTCATTGGTGTTATAAGCAGAACAGTCAATTTGGCATTAGTGTTATGAACAGAACATCCATCTGGTGTTATCAGTGTTATGAATAGAACAGTCAGTTAGTGTTGTGGGTGTTATAAGTAAAACAGCAATTAGTGTCATTGATATTATAATTAGAACAGTTAATTACTGTTATGTTATAATTAGAACATTCATATTACTGTCATGACTGGTGTAAGTATTACAGTAAATTAGTATCATCATATTGTAAGTAAAACCATTGTATTAGGAAGAAATTAAAGACTTGGGTGCACAAATATGCAAACAAGGTGTGCAAAATAACTTGCTAAATGAGCTACGAACCAATCCGCGCAAATATGTTGTGCCTCTAGGGCAAATTTTTTGATAGATAAATTTGAAAAGGATTCTTCGTTGTTTTTTAACGCCCTCCCCACCTAATTTTGGCTGTGATTTTTCAAAAACGGATCATGCAAAAGACGGTTGCATTATTGGCAGGCTAACACAGTGTCATTAGTAAGTTGAAAGTAGAACGGCTAATTATTGTCTTGGGTGTTATGACTAGAACAGACAGTTATTGTCTGTTATTATACACTGCCTATGGAATGCATGTGTAACACATTCTGTTGTCTTTTCCTGTACAATGGTAATTTATAATCACTAAAGTCACTTTACCAGGATCGTCCTTTTTCCTTAACACAATTTCAAATAGAATCTGTCAGAAACACTTGCGAAGATCTGTCCGAAACACGCTTGCACAAGTTACCAAATATCAATATTACTGTTAGCTGAATAAAGATGTTGACTGAGTGAGTGTTTGCTATTGGCATTGGTGTGCCTGGTATTCTGGTTATATGTATGGATGGAAAAGTGAGACCGCCCGATAAATCAAGGCTTGCACAATAATATGTTTTATCAGACTACTAATTTTCCATTTGTCTTGACGTCTGGAATACTACTCCATTAGTTTCGGCTATAAATCAGTTTGTGAACAAATTTGTAGGATATCACAGAATGTGCAAACCCTCTGACTAAAAATGTTAAATTTTGTTAATTTTAATATTTGTCTGTTGTACTTACGACAACATTACAATATTGCAATAACTCAAATTGCCTTAATCCACTCACAGCACCAAGAGAGCCGCCAATTACACACGGACATGCAGAGTTACGTCCTCTTTCTGCAAATAAGTCCTAAATTTAAGGAGGGGTGGGTGGTTCATGTTGTCGTAAGTATAATAGACAAACATTAAATTTAACAAAATTTAACATAATTATTGGTCTATTGATAACTTACGACAACATTACAATTGCGACTTTATCACAAGAACTGGGGTGGAATAATGTAACCTGTTATGAGTGCCAGAAAATGTCAAGGGGATTTGAACAACTCTGAAACAGCTAGTAACAAAGCACGATCAAACCTGCTCTAATCACAAGGAATTAGAGCAGATGAGAGTATAAACCCAACTAACTAACAATCACCATAGCGTAGACTGGGATCCTGCCTGACGACAGAGCAAGTAGGAGGAGCCTCTAATACTTCTTAGATGGGCAGACGATCGTTACAAGGTGAATATGGCACCCTCATAAGTCCTCAGGTCAAGGACAATCAAGTCCACAACCATTTAAAATCATCATCGACAATTTCAAGCAAATCTGTGGAACAGAAAATTGCTGGTATTAGATTGAACGTCTAGAAAAAAGTATTGACCACTTGATTCAATACTTACAGTAACAGCTTCATACTGAACTGTAAATGTAACAGAACTATGAACACAAGGTAAAAATTATAAACAATATGTATAAACCAAACAAATTTGGAACATTTGTGTTATGAAGTGCTTACAATCCAAGCTAAGTAAAATAATAAATAAAAATATAAATGCTTTGTATGCCTACCGTTAAAGACAGGTAAAGGCCAAGTCGGCTAACTGGTAGAGCAGCACAACCCCATGACTGACTGGGTAGCAAACACTGGACCCAGCGAAAACAATGCGTTAAGATAGAACCTAACAAATGAGTGTAAATTCTAAAGGAAATAATTTGCCCAGACAGAGGACAAAGCTCTGACTTGTGCACCCTGATTGGAATTGTAGTTGGGTAAATACCCAGACAACACCCAATCAGTTAGTTACTGAAATATCTCTTAGAAGGAGTTCAAAGAGATCCCTTTAGTAGCATGAGAGCGATTGACACTTCATTTCCCAGAATGGGTCACCAAATGTGAGCCACCAGGCTAAGGCTAAATGAAAGATAGTCTAAAGGATAGAGTCTAAGATTAACCTAAAGGTTCAATAAAGGGCCAGACAACCGAAAGTCAATTAGGAGACCAAAGAACAACTTTAAAAACCAAGTATTCTAAACTAAGAAAGGGAGTAATATAAGCTCAACGGGTGAGACAAGAAAAACTCCGACTGTGTGAGAGTGTATACAAGCACTGTGCTACCCTATAATGCTCAGCTAAACCTTTGTGCTCTCAGAGTAAAGCAGTGAAGGACCTCCTAGAGGTAGCCTATGTGAGCAACTATTACAAAACTAAAGTCTGAAGATGTTGTTTGAATAAACAAACGTGATGTTACCGCAGTGGTGGAGACACCAAGAGAGGCAAAAGAGCTGAGAACCGCAGCAAAACTATCTAAAAAAAAAGGCTGTAATAAGTAAGAGCCATGCCTGTTTAAGAAACTCCCAAAAGAACTAGTGAATAAAAGGAGTGGTAGAGGGACTGTCTAAGCAAAAGGACCTGACCCTGAATAGCAAGCAAGTCCACTAACCAGGAAACGGGACCTGGAATTGGGAGACCAAGCTGAAAGTTCAGCCAAGTAGCCATTGGCCCACATGTAATGTCTCCTGAGGAAAAAATGCACTTGAGACAATGTCAAACTGAAAAACTACAGTGCTAAATGAGAAAAGGGAACCCTATTAAGGAACAACTTGAGGGTTACTAAAGCCAATCTGAGAGATCCTTAAACATGCATTTAGAGCAGCTCTTCTAAACCCCTAGACCACAGCGGAATGTGATCTTGAATGTGGCTGTGCACGCGCACCTCCACAACTCCTCTCCCACCCCCACCCCACCCCCACTTTTTGTTCAGGTAAGAGGCCAACGACACTTGACCATAGCATGAGTGAAGAAGTGGCCTTGGATAGCTTCAACGGTACCTGAAATACAGGAAAAAACAGGGCCCGAATTGCAGGTCTGAGTAGCTTGATAACACGGGAAGCAGAAAAACCCTGTCACTAGGAAGCTAAGCAAACCAATGGAGAGATGCTGAGTCAATCTGGAGCAGTAGAAACCAGCCAGTGGAGCTGGTATTACTTTAAAGAAGGTAGATCTAAACCTGTCGACCGAAACCAAGTAATTGTGCTTCTGATCCAGGGAGGTTATTAGTAGCCGTCTAAAAGATCTAGCCGAAAGGAAACTGTGTTTCCATACAGATGTGGCATGTAGAACCAATATGTAAAGAGATGCAAGATGGATCTCAAACCGCCTGAGGGTAAGACTTCAACAAGAGAAGTCTTGCTCTTATGGCATAACTAAAGTACGGACTAGAAGAAAGAAGCCGGGCCTAACGGACAGTATAGCCTACCATGATGTTAGGAACAGCTGTACTGCCATATAATAAAGAAAAAGCAACTTACTCATACTGATAGACCTACTCTAAAATGTTTGCCAAAAGGAGACAGTATCCCTGTTCTAGCAAGACTAGACAGGGAGGAGTATGAACAACAACTACGCCAACTATCATCAGTTACCCTAGGGCTAATGGAGATTGAACCCTGGCACTACAGCCCATTAACAGTATGAATATATGGAGATGTGGGTGGGGTAAGAAATCCAGAATCTGGACTATGATCTTATCTGTAAGAAATGTAGTGGTATGTCCTGTTACCGCATCTAATAGGACACACAAGGACAGCAACCCCAGAGGGATGAGATGAATGACGAAGAACTCCATCAGACAAGGCTTAGTCGGGGAGACAGGGAGCAAACCTACGTAGGGCTGAGGACAGTAGCTCTGAAGCCAAAGACTCAGCCACCGAAACTACTGAGACTGCTTGGAGATCTAAGCAGTACAGAAGGGACCTTACTCAACCCTCAGGTAATCCCAAAATACAGCAGGTGTATCAGTGAGGAAACTTGCATATTTTCACTTGTGCTAAGGCTCTCATGAAAATATAAGTTTCTTACTTCTTGAAGAAATTAAGTCCTATATTTAGGACAAACCAACAAATATTCTATTAGTAATTTATTATGTACTCACAACCCTGATACTTATGCAGAAAAACATAATGCGCCAAAACAATGATGACATTAACGTCAACAGCTGCATTACGTTATTGTCGGTATTTCACATATGAAACACAAACAATGAAAATAAGATTTTATTTAATTACGAAATACCTATAATAAGCAAGAAGCCTTAGTGGCTGGTATGGGACTCGAACCCGGGACTCCTAGCTTAAAGGGAGAATGCTCTACCAACTGAGCTAACCGGGACAACATCATAAAACAGCGGTGAGTTGCCAATGATTTCAAGTCAGAGACTAACCACTCAGCCACGGGCATCCCCCATATCAACTTAACAGCAAAAAGAATACCTCCGCCAACAACCGCATGTGCAACTGTATAATAAGCATGTGCCACTGTAAATAATAAAACCTATTGTAAATAGAAACCTACATCAACAAAAGGGTGGATATATATAGCTCTGCATGTCCGTGTGTAATTGGCGGCTCTCTTGGTGCCGCGAGTTCTGGGAAGGGGATTTGGGGAAGTTTTTTCCGTTCATGGATTAAGGCAAGATGAGTTATTGCAACTGTAATTTTGTCGTAAGTTAACAACAGACCAATATATTTATTGCATGCAGCATAATAAAATCAAATCACTTCTGTTCAATTTAGAATTAATATTTATATATTTTGTCAGGAGTTCTTTTTCTGTTTCATAATGTGTATATTGGCTGTAGTGGCATCAAGATATCTGCAGTCATGCAATAAGAGAGATAAATATAGATTGTTTCAGTGTAAAACTCACAATTGTTACTTCTAACAATGATAGTGATAAAGGGGCAATAGTACAGTGGTAGTGTCTTGCCTTGTAACCGAAAAGGTTAGTAACTTACTTCCATTACTTTGTCTATCGCATTACTTTGTCCCATCGAACAGTCTATGTCCTAGAGTCTACCCCTCGGGCATGTAAATTATTTTATAGTAATCTATTCGATAGTAACAGTAAGGTGATAGCCTTCCTCTCTCCCTGGGGAGGTTGTAGATACCCAAATAACATGTTGATGGACATCCTATACTCCCTGGGGAGGCTGTAGATACACAAATAACATGTTGATGGACATCCTATACTCCCTGGGGAGGCTGTAGATACCCAAATAACATGTTGATGGACATCCTATACTCCCTGGGGAGGCTGTAGATACCCAAATAACATGTTGATGGACATCCTATACTTCCTGGGGAGGCTGTAGATACCCAAATAACATGTTGATGGACATCCTATACTCCCTGGGGAGGCTGTAGATACACAAATAACATGTTGATGGACATCCTATACTCCCTGGGGAGGCTGTAGATACCCAAATAACATGTTGATGGACATCCTCTACTCCCTGGGGAGGCTGTAGATACCCAAATAACATGTTGATGGACATCCTCTACTTTTGTAATCTGAGATCATCATTGTTTAATAAGTCTTAAAGAAGTCAAGATGCAAGCGTGCCTTGTGCTTAAGGTGCATAGTGATCAGTTTATACCTTTGTATGAATACTTAAGCAAATGAAGTAAAACGGTAGTAATAGGTAGTGCTTTCCGTTTATTTCTTTTTTTAAATATATAATTCTAAAGAATGAATACCTTTATTTAAATTATATTTCTGAAACCTACGTGTCAAGAAGCAAAGTCCATTTAAACAAATAAGATATACTGTCCTTAATTTCAAATATAATTTTTAACAAATAAACACCATTTTTCTACAAACTAAGTTAAATAGTTTAACAAAACATTTTTTTATGTTTTGTTACTCAAAAACAAACATACACATTATCAATATATGACATTATTGTCGCTTGAGAGAAGCGAATTAGACGATAATTGATTTCTCTTTATGTGAGTGATTCTCATAGGGGGCGCACTCTCAGTGGAGTGCACGTGGCGTGTAGAACGCCAGTTTTTTCCATTCAGCGTTGGATGACTGACCAGTTAACACGTTCAAATTTTAGATTCTTAGTAAATCTTGTTGCAGTAACTTACATATTATGGATTTGAAGACATTCAGGATATTGATGTTGTCCGGGCTGTATTGGTTCCATTGATTATTGAAACATTTGTACTTTTGATAGTTAAAGGCCAAGTCCGAGATCTTATCCTGAGTGATACCTTGAATAAAAGTGTTGTCGGATACATGTTTCCCATACGTGGGTTTATCGCGGACGGCCGGGTATCACATTGATGGTGCTCTGTTCAAAGTACAACGTGATTGGTGGAGCTGGTGCGGTAGTGATGACATTTTATATCTTAGAAATAATAACATTTGTTTAATACAGTTTATGTTTAATTTATCACCATTGAAAGTTGCTTAAGTAATTCCGTCAATGAATATTGAGCTGTAAAAACATCTGCAAAGAGTCTGAAGTTTTCGCTTTTCAATTTCTTACAAAGACCTACATGTTTATTCCATATAGCCTTGAAATGGTGTCACTACCTGTGAATGCCTGGACAAAAAGAAGATATCTGCATGTCTCGGTACCGAGTACCTGTCTAGTAGAGTAAATGTTTCATATCTTATTCTTTTTAATGCCATGCCTTGCATCTGAAGTAAGATATACATTTTTCAAACTGTCATCTGCATAATTGCATAACAAAGACAAGCAGATCAGTATCTTCACCAACAAGGACTGTTGGAAATGCATGTGCTATGCCGACTCTGACTTTGCGATTAACACATCTGCATCACCAGGTGCATGGATAACATTGCAACCTTCCTTCTCTAAATGTTGCCTTTTGTGCTTCTCTCATTAGACCCGATGAATCAAACAAAGCTACTGGATGACTGTATAGCTTGTACTTAAAGATGTCATCTGTGTTTTCTAATGTGTCATCTGCAACAGTAATGAACCTTTGAAACAGTAGTTGTGGGTCTACATGTACATGTTCACCATCTACCTTTAATGTGCTTCTCGTTCCAAGTGTAATAGCTTGTTGCGTTTTCTTAAAGCTGTGTTCTAACACGTTATTTCCTTCCATCAATTTAAGAATGTCTGTTGCAACATCATTTGCATTCTGGACATTTACATTTGCATCTGCAGTTACTCCGGTTTCAATATTTCCAAGACTATCTTTTTCAGCAAATGGGTTTCTTTCTCTAAGGTATGATATAAATATAGTTCTGACCTTTTCATCTCTGACCCTTCTAGCTGCTTGCATCTCTATGCTGTTCACTTGTTTCATAACAGCGTTTCCATGGCTGAATGGTTAACGACATTGTGTTGTAAACCTTCGCCTCTCACCACTGCAGGTTCGAATCTCACTGGGAACTCGACTTGTAAGTGAGGAAGTGTTGATTCTTACTGATGGCGGGAGGTGTACAGTACTGGTTCTACCCAGGAAAAGTGGGTGGTCTGCCACCACCACAAAAAATCGATCGTCATATATAACCTTATCTGTGTTGAAAATGAAAATGACGTAAAACACCAAACAAACAAACAAACTTGTTTCATAAATGGTTGATGTGAATTCCTGCATAGCATTGTTTACATCCGCACATGCTGGCATGTGAACAAATTCAGTTTGTCCTTTGCGCCTCTGTCATTCCACGACCTATAGTCAATCCACCTACAGATTTCACACTTCTCATTAATACCTGCTCAATAATAAATCTTCTAGTGTTTCTTTTATTCTTGAGACAGACCTAGAACATTCAATATTAGGAGTTACTGTAGCGATAACACTCATATCATGGAACGTATTATGACCATCTGAAGTTCTGGTGTTATGGTCTAAGTTATCTGCAACAAATTGAATACATGCTCTTCTTTGCTTTGATATGTGTCCTTATCAAATGCTAAAGCTGCGCTCATTTCAAACTTTTGAACTTCTTGATAGGAACAACAAAACCCGAGGCTATTAAGTGTTCCAATGAGAAACCTCGAACCCAAATGATTATGCATCTGCACACCTCTCAATGCCTGCTTGTTTTATCTATCAATTCACCAAGGAACGACTGCAGACTGGCAGAAATAAATTCCCTAAATTCTCTAAATTAGTTTCAGTTGACATTATATCATTTGAATTTGGATACTCGGACTTTGACATTTCTAAGGACCTAATGTCATTTAGAATAAGTTTGGCAGCTTTTTAATAATTCCTCATTTTTCTGACTAAGTATCATCACTACTAACATGTCGCTGGAAAAAGAATGCAAAATAGGACATGCTGTGTTAGGGTATGTTATGACATTTTGTTTCTCATTCATTTCAGTAATAATGATTTTATTTCCATACTGATCAAGCAATTTCTATTTCATATAAACACAGCTGTGAGCATCTTCGACACAACATTCGATCATTTTCTGTACGAGGTCAGAATCAGTCATTTGCTTATTGTCACTGCTTTCAAAGTATTTATCACTTGCAAGAATCTATTTTCCACCATGCTTTTAGAGGGTCGGCCAATGTTTTTCTTGCTAGATTTACTGCAATTTTCAATTGTCTGGTACGTCACTGGAACACTATATTCTGTCCTAAGGTTTGTATTGCAAGATCTTAAGCATATTTGCTTAAGAAAGTTGTAACTCAAATGAAAGATGAAGTTTCCTATCAGACATGCCTTCACCAGGGAATACTATAATCATTATATTCCTTACTAAAGATGTTTTGCAATTTAATTAAAGCTTAATCTAACTTTAAAACAGTATGATTTCTATGTTTTGCTTGTATGTTTAAAACGGTAACTACCTATATATTTGCTTGCTGACAGTAAATTCTTGACACCACTTTTCTCCCAGTTTGTGGCTATTGGTTTACCATCTCTGGCACTGCAGATAACACATTCTGATTCATAATGTGAGTCACTGAAAAAGGTAGTACATACAAATATAATTACAAATATAAATATCGACAGAGTTTAAATATAAATATGAATGTGATGCACCAAACAAATCTAATGAGAATGTATAAATAGAGAATAATCAACAGCATAAATTTGATACTGAATTTATGTCAAGAGGGAAAAAAGTGGTAATTTGGTTAAAAAAACGAGGAACGAAGAACGAGTTTTTTTTAACCAAATTAGTTTTTTTAATCAAATTACCACTTTTTTCCTCGAGTGACATTAATTCAGTATCAAATTTATGCTGTTATTTATACTGTGTATTATATAACTTTACGTAAAAGAAGAAATTAAAAAATATTTTAACTTTAAACCAGTGTGTTTTTTAACAAAAATGTTAAGAAAGTAGTTCCGGCAAAGTTATATCATCACAAGTGATGATATAAAAAAGTTATATTGTAACTAGTGACGATATAATTTTTTTATGTGATACTAAAATTACGTCATTCATAGTTCAATGTAAATTTATGACAGTTATGTAATAATAAGATATAAACATAAACCACAATGCGCTAATAACCAACCTCACTGTCGTGTTTTCTGTACAAATATGTTCCACATTAGTTTTATCTCCAGTACTCCATGTAGTAGGTGGATAGTGACAATTCAAATATGAACAGCCACCTGTTTGCGAACCGCATACTAGCCATTACATCTTGCGTTTACTCAATTTACAAAAAGAATAAAATGAAAATATTCAATGAAAACAGAATGGTTTGTAATATTGACACATATTGTTTTATTGTTTTAGTTTCATATTTACTGCTATTTACTGTTCGGAGAGATAAATTTCATGAGAGCCTCTCTGTTAGTGACATTTGTGATCATTTTAGTTCAAAAATAGTAAAGATCTCTTTTTCTAATCACGAGAAATAAAAACAATTCGATTTCTTCATACAATTTTGATTTGTGACTCGTACAGCTCACCATGCTTTAAAAAATTGGCGTAACTGTTGGCCATATTTTCACTTTCGAAGTTTTTTTACGCATTACTAATACAAATTTATATAAATATTGTGTATTATTATTACTTTCTTTCATAATTTTAATCAATCAGCCCTTTAGATGTACTTCAAGTAAAAAAAGGAAATATTCGTCATACGTTACTATTGCTACACCGTGTAAATTTGTTGATTTTACCACATTGTTTACATGTGCAGACGATCGATAATTCATCATTTGAAGAGTATTAGCTATGGTGTACGTAATGGGCCATTGTGTTTGGGGTTGAATTCGGGTAAACTAAAATTCGGGTAAATTAAAATGCATATATCTCGAAATGCCTTAGGAATATTTTGATGGACTTTCTTTCTGAGGATCACGTAATGTATATCTGTTTGAGGTGAAAACTTAAATATACTAGACTATAATGTCCCTGGGCTGTTGATTATCATCAGAGTCTCTATCTTTAAAGATAAAGAATAAGGTCACTGTGACCAACTTCTTGACCTAATT
The DNA here is from genome assembly GCA_037043455.1 of Cyrtodaria siliqua. Taxonomy (NCBI): domain Eukaryota; kingdom Metazoa; phylum Mollusca; class Bivalvia; order Adapedonta; family Hiatellidae; genus Cyrtodaria; species Cyrtodaria siliqua. Next base: position 121,524 of record JAWPHD010000042.1, read on the forward strand.
TTCAGATAGATATATGTCGCATTTTAATTATATAGGTTATATCGGGAACAAAAAATCAATTTTGAGGTCACTGACTATTGAAATAGTAAAAATTAAGAGGTTCATACGCAAAACTGTCATCATAGAACACTTTTTAAGACTTGACCTTAGTTGTTGTTTTTTCTGACCTTTAAATTGACCTTTTAAGGTCATAGTAACTCTTGTCAAACATGATGACCCAAAGATCATAATTGTATGGTTCTATCTTCAAAATATAAGAAATAGGTCAGAGTGACCTACTTCATAAATTATATATTTACCTATTTGTTATGTAATTTTTTAAATGTAGGACACATTCTGTACATTTAAGTTTATATTTGCTTTTAAAACAGTTAAATATTCTAAGGTCATTGACCTATGGTTCACTAACCTATTTACAAAAAAAATAAGGTAAATAGTTTTGAAAGTTTTCTCTGTTACTAAGGATCATTTATTAGATTTGACCTTGTTTTGTTTTTTTGAAATTAAGTTCTCATATATAGGTCAAAGGATCGGGTATGCAAAGTTTCAATATGGTAGCCCAAATAGTTTTCTTGTAGTGGGGAATAGACAAAGCTTACAAAATCAAGATTTAGTCATGTCACTGTTCCTTTTAGACTTTAAAGGGACGCACGGCAATCTTGAAGTGTTTATAAAGCAATGAAATTAGCGTCTCGATTTATTTATCAAATATCATTTTGACTTTAAATCTGCTTGCATGTATTAAATAAGTTTGAGTTTTCATTTTTTGCCATACTTTACCATAGATTTAAATATAATATAGTCAACAGTTAGTAATATGCAAAAACAGTTTGCTTTATACTATTCTTATAATTAATATTAATGATTGAACAAATGCAAGTTATGTAGCAAAATTAAGAGGATGCAGAGAGTTTTTCAAATGTCAAGATTGCTGTGTGTCTCTTTAGGTGGAATGTTTCTGCTTGTGACTGTATATCTTGATGTATGTGATTCCCCAGAACAATTTCGCTCAGTAATCTGTCTTCGGCTATGAGGGATTGCATTTTCAGTATTTTTTAGACATTTTCTATGGAACCTTTTTCAGAGGATTTTGTATTTTCCAATAATTCATTGTAGGAACGTTTTGGGTGAAGGAAAACCACTGCCAGGAAATCAAACTGCCTTCTTTACTGTGTCTTCAATCTGAGTGTATAACTAGAATTGATGGACAAACGGCACGCACGAATCATCTTATGTTGGGACCAATGACATATATATCTAATGACAAATGATCGCATTCTTTGAACAGATATTTTTTCTCAAGGGAGACAGAAGTGAGAAATTATCTTTTTTTTTATGTATTTGATTTTTATTGGGTGGGTTGGAGGGGGTGGGTTGTTAGGTGGAGGTGGGGAAGGGTGGGGTGGGGTGGAGTCACTACATGATCTTCTTATTAGAAACATAACATGATTTTGTTACACAGCATAACATTACTAAAGTAACGCAAATACAAACATTATATTTGCTAAAGTAAACAATGTGACCGAAGAAAATGACCAGTATTGCTTTGTTTGATGAACCCAGTTCGGAGGTGCAGCTGATGGCTTAGTTTAAGCTTAAGACACATATCAAATCTTCATGCGTATTGCTTATATGTTCTATATATGGTTGACCAATATTGTTATAACATACATGCTCAGGATGTTTCTGCTCCTCAGGACAGTTTGTCTGCATGCTCAGGATGGTTTCTCTGCATCCTTAGGACGGTTTCTCTGCATGCTCAGGATGGTTTGTCTACATGCTCAGGATGGTTGGTCGGCCTGCACAGTACTTTTTTTCTTCATACTCAGGATGGTTTGTCTGCATGCTCAGGACGGTTTGTCTGCATCCTCAGGACGGTTTGTCTACATGCTCAGTATGGTTTGCCTGCATGATCAGGACAATTTGTCTACAGGTCAGGATGGGTTGTCTGCATGCTCAGTACAATTTGCATACATTCTCAGGACAGTTTGTCTGCATGCTTACATGCTCAGGACGGTTTGTCTACATGTCCGCATGCTCAGGACGGTTTGTTTATGTTGACATGCTCGCACAATATGACCTTTTTATGTCTCGACGTGCTGTAATACACCCTTCATTCCATTCTATTCATGAAGGTTTATCTACATGTCTACATGCTTAGGACGGTTTGTCTACATGTTTGTCTACATGCTCAGGATGCTTTGTTTATGTTTACACGTGGGATGATGCATAATTGGACTAGGAAATCTCATTTTGATCTTTCAGATTTGATTCCTAAAATTGCACACCAGATTGTATCCATCCTTCATCAGAGGAAATATCAGGAGGTGTCACACATATATGTAACACTTTGGTTGTTTGTTGTTCATTTGCAGAATCTGTATTCCAGATGGAAATCTGTGAGGTGGAGTTCGTTAGAAAAGAGTGAGCTAGGTTACACTAAATGGTGCTTGATGTCCCTACGTTTTTTTTTTTTATCTACATGCATTTGGATAACCCTGAAAGGCTTTTTGAAAGCCTGCTTTTGACTTTGGTGTTAATATACTTAAGTCAGCCTCATTAAAAGAATCTATTTATTATTTCCAGAAAAGCTCAGCGAGCATATGAAGAAAGTTGGGACCGCAGACTTGGCCTGATGTGCTGCTGTGTTGAAAGGAAAGGCAGGAACAAGGTAAGCAGTACTTACATACTGTAGGGTCATGTTCATGTTCCAGATGGGATGGTATTGATATTTCCTATTTTTTGAATACTGTTTGCTGTCAAATTAATATGAACACGACTTGTATTTCAAAGTTATATAAATATTTCAAGAATGTTTGAACTGGTGATTTTCAGTTTGTGAATCATGGGACAAAGAATCTTTATGTGAGGAAGCTATTCAGCTGGCTTGCTTCCTGGACCACCAATGAAAGCTGAAAAGTTGCCATGATAATGACCTTTATTAGCTGTTGGTGCAACTATAAAATTCAGTTCAATTCAATCTATGAAAACTGTTTATAAATATTACCGATTGATTTGATTGATCGAAACATTGACACTGAGCCTCTGTTCATTCTGTTTTAGTGTAATGTTTACCTGACCAGGGTCTGAAGTCCATATTCAAAAGAAGGGTCATAAAGGAAATTTATTATCTCCTCAATAACAAATCAGCACTGAGTATTTTAACTAACAATATTAAATTGTTTAATCACACACATTATTGACATTGATTTGCGTTAGTAGAAATAGGCCTAAAGAACTAAGGAGAAAAAATACTGCTATATGCATGTCTAGCAAATCTACAAAACAGATTATTGTCAAACTTCAAATCTTTTTAAACTAGTGAACAGTCGAATTCTAACTGACCAAATTGGCAGGTTTTCTTAAAACAACAACATACAAAGCCTATTTTCCACATTTGAATGTAATTTCCGTGTTTATTTCAACAATAATGTTTAGAATAATGAAGACGAAATGACTTTAATTTTTCACATTATACGTGATAAACTTGTTTTGTTCCTACGTCTTGGTGCTTAAGAGAGTAAAAAACAAACATTTTGATTCTTTAAACAACTGCTTGGCAAGTGAACGATTTATACTTGCATTAATTGCTTAAAAAGGGAATAAATGAAAACAAGTATTCAGAATAAAGAAATTGGATGGCGCACCCAAGAATCGATGCAGAGCAAAATGCGTCAATGAACTTTGTTATTAAAAGCATGACGATTTGGTGCATTGAATTTGTTGTTTAGACGATCAAATATAACTGTTTGCTAGATATCCAATTTTCATTGTCAATGCCATGCAATTGTGGTGCCCATTCCAATTAGGTCCTCAACGGATCGTACCTTTGCATATCAATAATGGATGGTGCATAGCACACCAGTTATAGGGTCTTATGTCAAGCCTCTACAGCACATACATGTGATACAGTCTGGGAGATTTAAATTTGTCCAAAATCTGTTAGATTCTATAAAAATAAGGTACAAGTGAGGTTTTATCAAATGTTGTTATACATTTAAAGTTTTAGCTCTACTGGCCGTACATTTAAGTTTTTAGTTCTACCGGCCACAGGCCCAGCCAGCAGAGACTTATGGGATGCCGAGATGTCCGTCGTCCGTCCGTCGTTAACTTTTGTCTCATTAGGACGATAGCAAAAGCCAGCAGAGCTTATGGGATGACGAGTTGTCCGTTGTCCCGCCGTCCGTCTGTCATCCATCCGTAGTCTGTAAACTTTTGCCTTATGAACACTCTAGGGCCTTCATTATTAATCGGATCTTTATGAAACTTCGCCAGTGTCTTTATAGCAATGACAGCTTGGACAAGTTCGAAAACCAACCAGATCAGATTAATTTCACCGGAGTTATGGCCATTGTTTTGCTGAAAAATGCCATGTTAAGCCTTGTGAACACTCTAGCACCATCAATTATTATTTGATCTTTACCAAACATGCATAGATTGTTAATATCAATGAAAGCTCGAACAATTTTGAAAACCAGCTAAATCGGATCAGTAACACCGGAGTTATGGCCCTTGTTTTATTTTTTATGGAAAATGCCATATTCTGCCTTGTGAACACTCTAGCACCTTCATTTATTGTTTGATCTTTACCAAACTTGCACAGATTGTTAATACCAATGAAAGCTTGGACAAATATGAAGACCAGCTAAATTGGATCATTAACACCAGAGTTATTGCCCTTGTTTTTTCTGAAAAGTGCCATTTTCTGCCTTGTGAACACTCTAGCACCTTCATTTATTATTTGATCTTTACCAAACTTGCACAGATTGTTAATATCAATGAAAGCTCGGACGAGTTCGAAAACCAGCCAAATGGGATTAGTAACAGCAGAGTTATGGCCCTTGTTTTTTTTGAAAAAAGCTATATTCTGCCTTGTGAACACTCTGGCACCTTCATTTATTATTTGATCTTTACCAAACTTACACAGATTGTTAATATCAATGTAAGCTCAGACAAGTTTGAAAACCAGCCACATGGTATTAGGAACACAGGCACTTGATTTAGTTAAAAATGCTGTATTTTGCCTCATTAAGACGATAAGGCTTTCAATTGGCCAGATTTTAATGAACCTTTGCTATGATGATCAGTACCAAATCTAGTTATGTATATCGTCACCATGTTCCATTTTAAAGATTTTTGGCAGAATTATGGCCCTTTAAAGGTTTTAATACACAAACTTTGTTCGGACTACGTTCGCCTGAACCCCTGACCGGATTTCAGTGAAACTTTGCAGGGATGATCAGTACCAGGCCTAGTTGTGCATGTCATCACTGTGTTCCGGTTGAATGATTTTTGCGGAGTTGAAGGTTTTGATACACAAACTTTATCCAGAATAGTCTCTTTTGAATTCCTGGCCGAATTTCAACTAAATTTGGCAGGGATGAGGAGTACCAAGCCTAGTTGCGCCTATCATCAATGTGTTCTGGTTGAATGAGTTATGACCTAATATACACAATATATATATATATACCAGACATTTTTTCCTGATCCCCTGGGTGGATTTCAGTTAAACTTGACAGGAATGATCAGTACCAAGCCTAGTTGCTCATGTTGTTGTCTTGTTCCCCATCAAAGACTCCATATAGCCAGTAGAGCGATACAGGTCATGTTGTTGTCGTGTTCCCCATCAAAGACTCCATATAGCCGGTAGAGCAATACAGGCCGTCTTGGGCCGCTTGCTTTACGAAACTTTACCAGATTGTTAATATCAATGAAAGCTCAGACAGCCAGATCAGACCAGCGGGGTTATGGTCCTTGATTTAGTTAAAAATGCTATATTTTGCTTCGTTAAGACGATAGGGCTTTCATTTTTCATTCGATCTTTACCAAACTTTACCAGATTGTTAATGTCAATGAAAGTTCGGACAAGTTCGAAAACCAGCCAAATGGGACTAGTACGTAACAGCAGAGTTTATTTAAAAATGCTATATTTTGCTTCGTTAAGCCGATAGGGCCTTCATTTTTCATCCGATCTTTACCAAACTTTACCAGATTGTTAATAGCAATGAAACCTCAGACAAGTTCATAAACCAGCCATGTCGGAGCAGTAACAGCAGAGTTATGGCCCTTGATTTAGTGAAAAATGCTATATTTTGCCCCGTTAAGACGATAGGGCCTTCATTTTTCATCCGATCTTTAACACATTGTTAATATTTGAAAGTTCGGACAAATTCGAAAAACCAGCCAGATCGGACCAGTAACAGCGGAGTTATGGCCCTTGATTTCGTTAAAATAGCTATATTTTGCCCCGTTAAGAGGATATGGCCTTCATTTTTCATCCGATCTTTACCAAACTCTACCAGATTGTTGATACCAATGAAAGCTCAGAGGAGTTTGCAAACCAGCCAGATTGGACCATTTACACCGCACTATAGGGCCATCATTTTTCATCCGATCTTTTCAAAACTTTGCAAGATTGTTGATGTTAATGAAAGCTCGGACAATTTTGAAAAGCAGCCAGATCGGACAAGTAACACTAGAGTTATAGCTCTTGATTTAGTTAAAAATTGCTGTGTTTTGCCTCATTAAAGACGATAGGGTCTTAATTTTTCTTCCAATATTTACCAGATTGTCACTATCAGTTAATGAAAGTTTGGACAAGTTGAAAACCTATCAAATGGAATTAGTAACACAGGAGTTATGGTCCTTGATTTAGTTAAAAACTGCTGTATTTTGCCTCATTAAGACGTAAGGGCCTTCATTTAGCCGGATTTCAGGGATGATCAGTACCAAGCCTAGTTGTACATATCGTCAACATGTTCTGGTTGAGTGATTTTGGCAGAGTTATGACTCTTTTAAGGTTTTAATACACATACTTTGTCCTGACTAGTTCTCCTGAACCACGCCGGATTTAAAAGAAACTTTTTAGGGATGATCAGTTCTTTCTAGGTCTAGTTGTGCATGTCATCGCCCTGTTCCGGTTGAATAATTTTTGGCAGAGTTATGGCCCTTAAAGGTTTTAATACACAAACTTTGTCTGGACTAGTTCTCCTGAACCCCTCGCCGGATTTCAAAGAAGCTTTGCACTGATGATCAGCACAAAGCCTAGTTGTGCATTTCATCATTGAGTTCCGGTTTACAGATTTTTGGCGGAGTTATGACCCTTTAAAGGTTTTTGATTCACAAACTTTTTCCGGGCTAGTTCTCCTAAACCCCTGGCCGGATTTCAGTGAAACCTGACAAGGATGATGAGTATCAAGCCTAGTTATGCATATCATCGCCATATCTGGTTGAATGAATTTTGGCAGAGTTATGGCCCTTTAAAGGTTTTAATACACAAACTTTGTCCAGATTAGTCTCCTCCTCCTGCTGGATTTCAGTGAATCCTGGCGGGGATGATCAGCACCAAGCCTAGTTGCACCTGCCATTGCCGTGTTCTGGTTGAATGATTTTTGGCCATGTTAAGGTTTTAATACACAAACTTTGTCCCAACTAATTCTCCTGATCACCTGGCCAGATTTCAATGAATCTTGGCAGGGATGATCAGTACCTAGCCTAGTTATGCATTTCATTGCCATGTTCCAGTTGAATGAATTTTCGCAGAGTAATGACCCTTTAAAGTGTTAATACACTAGCTTTGTATAGACTAGTTCTCCTGAACCTCTGGCTGGCAGTACCATAGTTGCATATATCTTCGCCATGTTCCAGTTGAATGATTTTTGACACAGTTATGACCCCTTATACATAGATGTTATCTTTAGCAAGTAGAGCATCCACAGGCCCTCTTGGTCCTCTTGTTTAAAGCATTTGATGATAAAATAAAATCTGTTTTCATTTCACAATTTGGTCAGTGAGATGTCCAGATCTCACAGATTTTCAACTTCTGAAGAGACGAAATTCTGTGAGTTTTGGTCTCACAGAGTGAGATATCACATGTATGAGAGCATGCATTTGTTATGTCTGGTCCACAACTCTGAAAACGCTCTAGATAACTGTATTAAACTTGAAGTGTGTACGTATCATCCTTAGGCTTTGTTTCGTGCACAGAAGTCATGATCGTTTTGTGTACAGAAGTCGTGAACATGTAATTTTATTTCAACTCCGACTCTTAGGTAGTAGACCATAGTTTGGACTAATTTGCTTATAGTAAAATAAGAGTTGAACAAAAAAGGAAACAACAACTATTTGTCTCTGATGCTGCTTTGCAGGTAACAGTAATACTTGGTTACATTCAGTTGAATATGTTCTCTAAAGTGTGGTATAAGAGCACTATTAATGTCCTCAGGCTTTTGTGGGCTTATTGTTAAGATTGACCTTGCTTTCTGCCAAGTTTCTATCATCTGAAGTCAGAAGGAGGTGACCTTGACCTGCTTGTTGACTGACGTTTTTACATTTAGTGGGTCACTCCATTTACTGTTCAGCTTGGCTGAGGCTAAACGTAAGAATGCTCTTGTTCTGTCCTTCGTCCATCTTCCCATTAACTTTTGATTAACGACTTTGTCTCAGGAACTGCTCGACTAATTTTGACCAAACTTCACATGGATGATCCAACATTTTTCAAGTTTGTTAAAGCCAAGTCAACATCTAACATAGCTGCCATTACTAAAAATAACCCAAACCTTATGCTAGTAACCATCTGCCAGGACTTGTCTTGGGTGTTTACCTCCCTGATAAAAATAAGCAAATTCAACTTTTAAATCAGTATTAAGAGTATGTAGAGAAAAACGAACATATTTACCATTTTCAATTCTTACTTTTTACAAATCTTGTTTCATTCTGCCAGTTCTCTTAATCTTGAATATGAAGGAAGTCAGACTATATAAATCATTATAATATGTTCTTGTATATATTTACTTCTTTATATACCCGTTTTCGGGCATTTGTTGATTTACATATATAGTTTATGTTACTACCATATCATCCCTTATTTGTAAATAGTTTTCAGTAGGGGAGCAGCCTTGATATTTTCATACATCTATTAAATATTTGGTAACGCATGGCAACGAAAAGTAGTACGTCATCTTTCGGCAACGTAAAAAAAAAAAAAATGTCCGCCATTTTGGATTTTTTAAAACACATAATTTGGAAGATTTTGACAATTTTTGATCATGAAATTTCATTTCCGCTTTAAGTTTCGTGATTTTTGGCTATACCGACTTTTTTCCCAGAAGCTTTACTGCGTGATAAATGCAGACCTGCCTTGTAAAATGTCGAAAGCGAGGGGCGATAACTCTAAAAGATGCCATTTTTAGAATACGTTTAAAATGACAACAATCGTGTGTTTTTTGTTAAATAAAATACAAGGAGATACTTGAATTTTTAGCTCACATATTACATGAATTTTGCTGCATGTCACGAAAAGCATGTTATTTCTTTATCAAAAGTACACGAAAATACGAGTTGTTTGACTCAACTGTAATTTTGACTCGACTGTCCTCGCAAGAACTGCAGGCGCGTATTCGATGGAGCGGGTAGTATTGGGCACCCTCTCATATCTGGAAAGTGTACGTAACAATCGCTACTGTTCAAGATGGGAGATTTAAAAGGATGCGCCCCATCCCCTTCCCACCCCAACTAAAATCATGAAAGTCTTGTTTTGAAAGCTCTTGCAAGAATACATTTTTTAACATATTCATTTAATATATTTGTTGCTGTGTTTTTGACTAGACTGTCCAGTGTCTAATTGTCATCCGCAACTTGGCGCAGTCAGTAGCACAGCGGATTTGTTACCGGAGGTGGTGCCACTGAGTTTTGTCCGTGTGTTCTTGGGCAAGACACTTTCCTTAGCCTCTTCCGTCGGATGGGGACGTAAACCGGGCGGTCCCGCGTATAGGTCTATCATCCGAGCACGTTAAAGAACCATAGGAATCTGTTCGATAATAAGAGTAGGGCACGGTTCCCGGATTCCTATGTATCCTTCCCCTCTCTCTGAGGCAGCTCTAAATAACCTATACTGTGTTGATGAGCCGTTAAACATTCATTTCAATTCACTGTCATATGTACTGTAGCCACAGTGTAGAAACGAACTGTATCACCTCCCGGATGTTGCGATGTGATTTCAATGGCGAGCTCAGTAAAGCGAATACACGTGGTTAAAAAAGTATTTGTTACTTGGATTATATCTTGAAGACAGTAAGTAAAATTGTTTTCGCTATTATCCTAATGGATTTCGTTAACGTTCTCATCCGCTTATTAATGTCAAATCGGCACATGTGACGTTAAATCACTGAACATCGTCCGACTTTTCTGATGAAATCGGCACCCCGACATGTGTAAAGCCATTTTCATCAAGCGTACGCAAGTTTAAGACCATTGATAATATAGAACGTGTTAGCTAGCATATTGAGGTAAACTTCGGATGTATGAAATGCTTTCATATTGTTATTTTACCGTGCGACGGTTCCAAAATCTGAGGGATGTCTTGTGTAATGACTGTATGACTTATTGCATTGATTGTGTATGTCAATTGCGATTACCGATATTCAATATGTATGACTTATTGCGAATTTTTTATTGTGATTTTGACTTATTTAGTCAATGTTTTCGTCATTTTCAGGTAAAATGGCAGAATATAGATGTATTTACTGTGACCATTCGACGAAAGACTTTAGTGAATCTATTAACCATTGTACAGAAAACCACGAGGACTGCAATATAAAAGTTAAAATTTCAAAATATGATTTAAATACAAAACAAATAGTATCATACTCGAAAGATTTCAAAATTGTGCCGAAGAAATACAAATCGTGTTATAGTATACTATAGAGCCAAATCAAAGGGCCATAACTCTGTGAAAAAAATCGAACGGGAACATGCTGACAACATGCGCAGCTCCTCTTGGTAGTGAAGCTTCCCATGATGTTTCATTGAATTCCATCCAGTGGTTGCTGAGAAATAGCCCGGACAATAAATGTTCCAAAGTATACTATATATAAGAAAATAAAATTTAAAGGCCATAACTCTGTGAAAAATCATCGAGCCGGAACATGCTGATAATATACGCATCTCCTCTTGGTAGTGAAGCTTCCCATGAAGTTTCATTGAATTCAAGCCAGTGGTTGCTGAGAAATAGCGTGAACAAGAATGTAACAAGGACAGACAGACAGACAGACGGACAAGTCGATTCTAGTATACCCCACTTACAACTCCGTTGTTCGGGGGATTGGGGGGTATAATAAGTAAATTTCGAAGCCTGTATACGGGCTTTATAATAATAACCGAGGCACTAATTGAAAAAGTTCAAATGAAATTCTGATGTACAAACTAACAGCACGTTGTGTATAAGTAACTACATTTATAGTCAACACAGCAGTCGGTGATAATTTTAGAACACCATCGCAGATGAGTCAGCCATTCAGGAATTCGGAAAATACTGCATTAATTGTAGTGACTTACACCCGGTTAAAGAAGATTTCTATAGTTTGTGTCCTATCATTGAAATATCTGATTTATTTTCGTAAGACTTCGATCCAAGAAACCAAGTTATGGAATAAAAACTAGGAAATATTGCATTGCTAAAGGTTTTTAAAAATAAAAAAGAGATCACAATTCATCTTCAAGGAATGAAAACACGGCTTTTGATGACAAGTTTAGGCAAAAATGTCGAAATCACCAAAGAAAGGGTGTTTCAACCCCAACAAAATAACTAAAACCTCCTGTTATTTGTTTTCAACATTCCAATCATATGGTTCAGTCTATCCTTTAAAATTTTATACCAAAAAAATGTGAATTTCCAAAAAACGTTTTTAACCAAAAGACACGCAATGGAAACTACAGAAATCGTCTTTAAGAGACCGAAAGTCTACTTTTAAGTATTATAGTATATCTGAACATTACATTTTAACCAACTTAACACCATAAATCAATTATATTAAATCGCAAGAAGGCATACATTACCATCGCAAGAAGTCATACAAATGATTATTAATATCTGGCAAGAAGTCATACAGTATGAACAATACACATAAACGAAGTTTTGCTTTATGTCTGAGAAAAGGACAAAACATAGGTTGAAGTGAATGCTGTGTATAGCGTATGCATGATTTATACCCTGAAGCACAAATCCCGTGTATGAATAATTCTAAATAATAGATTTCTTTCGAGAATAGCCTAGTTCTTCTGCACGAGGCCGTGTCAATTCCCGAAGTTGCAAGTGATTATAATGCTTTTTTACTAAAATGTTATCCTGTCACATGATATATTCTAGAGGTATGAAACAATGAATGTCTCTGCTAGCTATCAATTATCATTTGATTACTGTTTATCGATAAAAACTGTTTAAAATTTACCTTTTCATTGCGGATGTATACTTGCTCTAGGTCGCCATTTAAAAATCACATCGCAACATCCGGGAGGTGATACAGTTCGTTTCTACACTGTGGTAGCTGTCCCATGCCAGTATCATGAATCAACCGTGGAATATATCACCCACACATAAAAGGGTTTGAGGGGATCTTACTTGTATTAGTTTAAATATAGACCATTTGTCGGTCGAAACCCCAAGATGAATTTTTTATCAGACAGAAACACTGTCGTCATACTGATAGCATCGAAGGAAAGTAAAGAAGGCCATTTTTATTACTTTTTATTACTTTATATTTTTAAAGTTTAATGGTGTTTTATGTCATTATAGCATATTTTAGGCCATATTTCCTGGGTAGAACCAGTACTGTATACTTTCTGCAATCCGTAAAAATGACACTTTCTCACCTTCAAGTTGAGCTCCCAGTGGGAATTGAACCCGCAGCAGGTGAGAGGTGAAAATGAGAATGTAAACAAATATAAAAAGGGCATGAATGACCGCACTAAAAACAATCCGTGGAAAATTGTACAATGCAAGAATATATATTCATAATTAAAGTTTATTTTGATGCAAAATCGATATTCACCTCTTGACATCATAGATAAACATCTGACATATAAAGTTCCGAAACAATTGGTTAAAAACTGTGGAAGGATATAGATGCACAGATGTCTAACACCATATGCCACCTCACCATTCGATGGTAAATAATAAACATTTAAGGTACATATTAATGTCTTAAATATTATCTTTCATGACTAAGTAAAATATATGTAACAAGTCTGATATCTAAGTGAATTATTTATTTGATTTAAAACATTTTATTTCAAATATTTACATCAAAACATCCCAAATATAAAGGGCATTACATAAAAAAATTAAATTGCATCATGCAATCATTTTATTTATTTATTAAAGAGACACACAGCATTTTTGAAGTATTTATCAAGCATTAAAATTAGCATCTTGATTAATTCACTTTACACCTGCTTGCATATATTTAAATTATAAGTTATAATATTTTGGAGTTTAAAAAAAAGAAGATTGCTGCATGTCCCTTTAATATGCGCACCTCTCAGCCTGTATTGTTTATATGGTGCAAGTCATTTTCAACAAATGTGGGGTTATATATATATACAAGTATCTTTTTTTCTTCTTTTTTTTGGTGGCGGCAGACTACCCACTTTTCTGGGTAGAACCAGTAATATACACCTCCTGCCATCTGTTATTCCACAAACTTTATAATCCAATAAAATTCAGAAACATCATTTTCATCAAATAAAGAAATTGGGCATGGTCCGTCCGATTAACAGAAACACATTTATATTTTCTTATAAGCCCTTATTTTGAGCCACTCCAATGAACTGTCCAGTTAATGTCGCCATCGATCCACCTCTGTCAACAGTCAGACATGCATGTTGATATGATTTGTGCTGAACTGGTGATCCTGGGAATTTTGAAATTAGTGGGTCCAAATACCTTATTCCCTCAAGTCACAAATGTTACTAGACATATTTTTCTTGAAGTTGATGCTAGTACTGTCCGTATGAGGTATTGCTGATTCATGATTCAAAAATAATAATAATAATATTGTACACCGTCGCATTATTCTATTCTTGTTCGTTTAAGTATTTCTGATTCGGTTGATAATGTTGTAAAAATTTATTATAATATATATGTGACTAAACACTTGTTTCAAAAAAATCCTCCCATATTTTGTGACTTCAGTACAGTTTCCCAGCGTCTCAGGACATCAGGGACTCTGAAAATAAAAATGATACAGATTCTGTTTAACCATACACATTTTTGTTTCAACTTAAATAGGTAGCAAGTTGGTGAGTTGAAATAGATGAATAAAAAGTTACTATAGAACTTTTTTCATAAGAATATAAATTGAACAGAACATCGTGGGAACATTGACCAGAAAAAACACAAAAACTTCTAATTTGTAAACATGATCACTGGTGGTTTCAAATGCGGGACCAAAATATGGGTATTGCCGGTTACTTTTCTTACCAGTTTTTTGTGTTAAAAAAACACCTGAATTTATTTTTTTGTTATTCTTTTTTTTTTACAAAAAATTGGGTTGGATGGTCTAAGAACCGAAAAAAAACACCAAAAAACTCTGGCCTAAGTTGGATCAACAACACATTATATGTCATTTAGAGCTGCCCTTGAGAGAGTGGAAGGGCACATAGGAAAATTAAAAAATGATACAAATCTTGTTTACCGTAACCAGATTTCGTTTCAACTTAAATAGTTACAAGTTGTAGAATTGAAATATGTAGATGAATAGTGATTTTAGAAAAAATTGTTACATGTAAGATGAATTAAAAAAAAAGTGTTCGGCTAATCAACACATTACCGGTATACCTTATTTAGAGCCGCCCCAGAGCGAGGGGAAGGAGGACACATATGATAGGAATTTGAGAACCTGCCTTATTCTTACTAATGAATACATTTCTATGGTTCTTTATCGTGCTCGAGGGATAGACCCCCCAGTTTCAATCCCAATCCAAAAAACGAGGCTGAGGGAAGGTGTTTTGCCCGAAAACACAGACGAAACTCAGTGGTGTATGTGTGACTTGAACCCGAAAGCTCCAGATTGCTATCGTCCGCCATGCTATCGCTGGGCCATGCCAGCACATTATGTTAAGTCAGGGTCCTGGTTAAGTTTAATATTTTAGATGTAATACAAGGATGTTTTTATTTTGTTCGTTTCATTTTACATCCATACTATGGACAATATGACCTATTTATGAAATTATGTGTCGATGTGCTGTAAAACACCATTCATTCATTTTTAGCTCTACTGGCCAAGGGCCAGCAGAGCTTATGGGATGGTGTGTTGTCCTGTCCGTCTTCCGTCGTCCGTCCGTCCGTCCGTCGTCCGTCCGTTAACTTTTCTTCAAACGACTTCTCCTCAGAAACTGCTTGGCTAATTTTGACCAAACTTCACATGGATGATCCTTAGGTGAATGCTTTTAAGATTTGTTAAAATTAGGTCAGCGCTACATCCAAGATGGCTGCCATTACCATATATGGTCGAAACCTTAAAAAATCTTCTTCTCCAGAACCGCTGGACAGATTTCAACAGTTTTTCTTTTAAAATGATCGCCAACGCCTAGACTATCAAGTTTGTTCAAATAAAGTCCCCGGGGTCAAAAATGGCTGTGCCCCGGGGGTCCAAAGTTTGTATATTGAGGTTTTGCATGTTTTTCATATAGACATATAGGAAAAAACTTTAAAAAATCTTCTTCTCTGAAACCACAAGGCGCAGAGCTCTCATGTATTACATGTAGCATCAGCTTATGGTCCTCTGCTAAGTTTGTTCAAATGGTGACCCTGGGGTCAAATTTGTCCCCGCCCCGGGGGTCACAATTTTACATAGACTTATATAGGATTTTTTAAAAAAATAATCTTCTTCTCGGAAACTACAACAGCCGGAGGTTTGATATTTTGCATTTACTATAAGCTTATGGTCCTTTACCAAGTTTGTTCAAATGGTGACCCTCGGGTCACATTTGGCCCTGCCCCAAGGGTCACATGTTTTACATAGACATGTATAGGGAAAAACTTAAAAAATCTTCTTCTCTGAAACTGCAAGAGCCAGAGGTTTAATATTTTGCATTTGCTATAAGCTTGTGGTCCTCTACCAAGTTTGTTCAAATGGTGACCCAGGGTTTTAATTTTTTTTAATTTTTTTTTTTTTTTTGTAATTTTTTTATTTTTTTTTATTTTTTTTATTTTTTTTTATTTTTTTTTATTTTTTTTAATTTTTTTTTTTTTTTTTTTAAATCTTTTTTATTTTTTTGATTGATTTGAATTTTTTTTATTTTTATAAATTTTTTCATTATCTTTTTAATTACTTGACACTTACTTTAAAATTTCTTGTCGGCGCTACTCATCCTAAATGCCTTGTTGAATTTCGACGAAACTTGGCAGGAAGCATCGGTAAGATGTCTAGTTGTGCATGTCACGCTTTTGTTCCAGTTCGCTGATTTTTGACGGAGTTATGGCCCTTTGACGTTTTTATTTTAAATTTCTTATCGGCGCTTCTCCTTAAACGGCTTGTTGGATTTCTACGAAATTTGGCAGGAAGCTTCAGTATGATGTCTAGTTGTGCCAAGCGCGGTATATCAATGAAATCCTGGACAATTTCGAAAACTAGCTAGATCTTGTTAGTAATAACAGAGTATGGCCCTTGATTTGTTGAAAAATGCTATATTGTATTTTTCTTTGTTAAATCTATAGGAGAAGAGAGCTATATCTAGCTATATCTATCTAAATCTATAAGAGCTGTTTTAGCCAGTAGAGTTTCCACAGGCCCTCTTGGGCCTCTTGTTTATTTTTAGTATAAGAAGTCTGAGACTAAGTGCAGGTGCACAATGCCACATATTTTGCAAAGAATATACATTGATAAATTCATAGATTTTTTGAAACTGTGCTTACCGTAACACACTGGCTGACACAAGGCTCTTTATGTAGTTATACAGATTACTGTGCGACTGGAGACTGGGAAATGACTTGGTGAAAACAGACTGTGGTAACACACTGCACACTGACACTGCCTCTATTAAACAGACCTGAAAAAATAACATATTATTCCATTTAATTTTAATATTAATAACTATGTTCGACTTTCTTAATGCTATCAATGCCAGCTTTCCATAATAGTTTTCTTAAAACACAACTGGAATTGAATGTGGTGCTTTCTCAAGTTTCTGGATACTGTCCAAAATGTAAGGTGGCATTCATGAACATGTAGACTGTAGTATTTTCAAGACTTACATTTTCATCAATCATTCATCACTCATGTGTTCTAAAAATGATCAGAATTAAGTTAATATATATGAACCACCACCATTTCATATGTTTCAATGTTAAACACTTGTCCTACACTACAGTAATTAAAAGTGTATTTACTTACACAAATCCCTACAAAGGCTACAGACAATCCATGCCATGACCCATTTCATTTGCTTGGTGTGTGTGATCACTATCAATATTAATTCTCCGACATCTATTGTAAATTACTCACTCCAGTCAATCAAGTAAAACTTGGAATTATATAGGATCACTTTCGATAAAGGTCTAACGACTTAATTCCACTCCTGTACATATGTCTATGTGTGTACTCAGTATGGTCTGCATGCATCTGCATAATTTGACCTTTGAATACGTGTACACCCTCATGAAAATATAGTGTCTGAATATTGGCTGAACCACTGTCTGAAATTTAACTGAACATTGTCTGATTCTTGGCTGAACGGACGTTATTTGGCGTTATTTGGCCTTGTCTGAATATTTACTTAAATTGGAACGAATCCAGACAAAATTCAGACTGAAAATCGTCTGAATCTTCAGGATTTATTCAGACAAAATTCAGACTCAAAAGTGTCTGAAGTCTGAATCTCTCAGAACATTTTAAGAAAGATTCAGAAAATGGTTCAGACACTATTCAGACTTTTATTCTGAAATTTAACTGAACATTGTCTGATTCTTGGCTGAACGGTCGTTATCTGGCCTCGTCTGAATATTTACTTAAATTGGAACGAATTCAGACAAAATTCAGACTGAAAATCGTCTGAATCTTCAGGGTTTATTCAGACAAAATTCAGACTCAAAAGTGTCTGAAGTCTGAATCTCTCAGAACATTTTAAGAAAGATTCAGAAAATGGTTCAGACACTATTCTGAAATTTAACTGAACATTGTCTGATTCTTGGCTGAACGGTCGTTACTTGGCCTCGTCTGAATATTTACTTAAATTGGAACGAATCCAGACAAAATTCAGACTGAAAATCGTCTGAATCTTCGGGGTTTATTCAGACAAAATTCTGACTCAAAAGTGTCTGAAGTCTGAATCTTTCAGAACACTTTAAGAAAGATTCAGAAAATTGGTTCAGATATTTATTCTGAAAAGTTGCTTAAACCACTGTCTGAAATTTAACTGAACATTGTCTGAACGGACAATATTTGGCGTCATTTGGCTTTGTCTGAATATTTACTTAAATTGGAACGAATCAAGACAAAATTCAGATTGAAAATTGTCTGAATTTTCAGGGTTTATTCAGACAAAATTCAGACTTAAAAGTGTCTGAATCTCTCAGAACATTTTAAGAAAGATTCAGAAAATGGTGCAGACACTATTCAGATTAGATTAGAATTATGACAGACAAGAATGATCACAATAGCTCACATGTGAGCCTTTGACCCAGATGAGCTAAAAATATAACAATTTAAGTGATAAAACTGTCAACATCTTTGTTAATAATTTGTCAGACATATCTTTGCCAGAAAAGTGTCCATGGGTCACGAATGCCCCCTCTGAAAACAATCAGAGTAAAACAAAAAATTGGACAAAAAAGGGTTAATGTTACTCCGGTAATACTGGGTCAATTTTGATGCCGAATCCATATGCACATCTTGAAAAAAGGGCCATAATGCAGGTAATATCGGGTAGATTTAAATGCCGAAAGGATATACACATTTTGACATCCTAAGTAAGTATCCTGTAAACTTTCAAAACAAACAAAATGTGGGAGGAGATAGACACGGTCACACCAAATATATTTTTAAGTAAAATTTGACCAAAAAAAAAAGGGCTGCAACTCACTGCCCCTGCGAATGGATTAGGAGCCATTGGCTATTTTGGCTACTGCTAGCGTTAACCTAGACAGTTCCCTGGTGAAAATATTCCTGTGGAATTCCAATGGATGTCCATTAGAATAATCTAGCGGAATTGCTCTGGAATTCCACTGGAAATACCACTGGAATTCCAGAGCAATTCCACTTGATCTTTCCACTGGAATACCACTGGAAATAATACCAGTGGAATTCCACTGGATATCAGAGCAATTCCACTAGATTATTTCCAGTGGAATACTAGTGATATTTCCACTGGAATACTCTAATGGAATAGCCCTGATATCCAGTGGTATACCATATATGTTTACATACCCGGTTTGACTATGGGATTCGATAACATTTAGGACAATTTAAATTGGAGGACAGACAGCAGACAACGCCCTATCGAATAAGCTCATGCAATAATCTCTGGCCTGTGGCCACTAGAGCTATATATAGCTAATTAAATATAACTTCTTTTTTAAATGAGGTATACATTTAAATTTATTAAATTCTGACATGTGGTAAAAACAGCAGTCCCATGACCGTATAGCGTCTCCACACAATCCACACAATCTTCCTTGGTGATTAGTTTGGTATAGGGCCAGTTTTTTTTCTTGGATCTATGCACTGCAATAGCTCGTCCCGCCCCATGTGCACGTATGTCTTTTTTGGCCTCTCCAAGAAATTGAAATCTGAAAATAAGTTTTTCATAAAATATTGACAGCATGTGTTTTACAAATATGATCTGCTGCCTTAAATATAGCTTTAAATTGTTTTTAAGAAAACCTTTATAAAGTTGTTTTTTTCCAAGATTAAGAGCTAGACCCTTTTGTGTGTAACTGGTGCAAGTGTCTTCAGCGAAACGATGCAATAGGGCGAGTGTTCAGGGCCATTTTACCATCATGTTTTGTATGTGCTTTCAACTTAACACTTTTTGAAGCTGCAGTGTTTAGTGTTTTTGTTTGAACTATGGAGGGCTGGCGTGGCGCAGTCGGTAGCGCGGCGGATTTGTAACCGGAGGCCCCGGGTTCAATCCTCTGTGGTGCCACTGAGTTCCGTCGGTGTGTTCTTGGGCAAGACACTTTCCCTTAGCCCCGTCCGTCGGATGGGGACGTAAACCGGGCGGTCCCGTGTATCGGTCTATCCTCCGAGCACGTTAAAGAACCATAGGAATCTATTTGATAATAAGAGTAGGGCAAGTTCCCGGATTCCTATGTATCCTTCCCCTCTCTCTGGGGCGGCTCTAAATAACCTATACTGTGTTGATGAGCCGTTAAACAACATTCAATTGTTTGAACTATAAATACATAATCTTGGGTAAGTACATGTTTCAGTACCTTGATTCTTCTGACAGCAAGCATTTATAAGTTACATTTTTTTTTTTTAAACCAATACCAATTTTTTTAATAGAAAACAATTATTATACCTTCATACTTTGGTCAGGTAGAAGGTACAAAGACCTGAGAAGTATTCTGGTCCATGGTTTTATCTTTCTGCGTCTTCATTTTTGCAGCATTCTTGTTTAGCTTTTCCAGCCTATCGAAATATAAATGCAACCAAAATGTAGAAATCAAAATAAAATGTAAAAAGGCCGAGTTGAACGTCATCAGCAAAATGACATGCATATTTTGAAACTGTATCAAATCATTTTCTTTAAAATCCTGATTAATATATGATTATATGAATAAACTTCTTTGTTTTACAAGATATCTCATTCAGAATCTGTTTTGCTTGGACTATAAACGGCCAACCGGAAGCCGCTGTGAAAGTAACGACCGGAAGCCGGTCTACATTTCAAAACTCAACTTCTCAAGTCGCAGTTCCAAAATCCATTAGATTTTATGCTTGTTAACCAAACACTTTACACAAATTGTTTCATTCATAAGAGTATGCATTTAATTGTAACGAGCTGTTTTCCATCGTTAAAAATGTCTGCAAATTTACGATCCCCGTACATTCGCGAAAACTGATGACGTTATATTCAGCATACGATTTCCTACATTTTAAAAAGTAATTGATGCGTTCGTGTTTCGTGGAAGAATATATATCTACTTATTAACTTGTTTATATGCATGACATATGATTAGTGTATGTTCCAAAATACTTACGGCTGTTGTTTTTTCTGCTTTCGCGGTCATGAGAGTCGGTCTTGCAGCGTTCTTTTTGAAACTGTGACGTCACGTAATTTTCACACGTCGTTATAACCGTTATAATTCCGTTCATGCGGGTGGCGTTCTATTGAATAAAACTCGCTGTTTCTAGATATATTGACCTGAATCACCAATAATAGCATGTGTTTTCCACATCAAACAATATCATTAAATCATTTTAATTTCTCGCTCAATATCAGTTTAAAAGGGACACACGGAAAGCTTGATATCTTTTTCATTTTCCGAAGTTTTATTTATTTAGCGCTTTCCTTTAAATATCAAGCGCGGTGCTTATATTTTGCTTATTGTCACAGAGCCCCTCTATCGGTGTCACTCGCCAGATAGTGTGAAATACACCTCCACAAATAACAAGTTTTTGACTGTCATTTCTCGCTTCTGAGAAGTCAAGTCGGCGACCTAAGGTCATATTTGCGGCCCTGGAATGTTATGTGAGAAAATGCGAACTCAAAGCACTCGTTTATTAATGCGATTATATGAGGTATTCAGTGTATTTCATTGATAAAGTATGAAATTAAACGTAAATGGATGCGCATCTTCCTCAAAAGCGTTACAAAATTAGCGATATGCTTCTTTTTTCCCAAACAATCGTAAATCATAATAATGAGCGGCCCTGGATTATTTTTCGAGAAAATGCGAATTTTTTAATACACTCAAAGAACTCGTTTATTAATGCGACTGGATGAGGTATTCAGTGTATTTCATTTGTAAAGAATGAAATTAAACATATATATGGATGTGCGTCTTTCCCAAAAAAGCGTTACAAACTTAGCAATATGCTTCTTTTTTCATATGTCACCGGTTTTCGCGATTTCAATAAAGGAAAATATATTTATAGTTCTGAATGTTTAATTGATATACAGGCCTAACACTACTGCATACATGTTCAAAAATACACTAAGTGGACTTAAATGTTGGGCAAGACAATTGCCTTTTGAAAATATGCTTGCTCTGAGGCTGAGAAAGTGGATTTTAAAAATATTTCCAAAAAAACATTTTTGAAACGGTCAATAGCATTGAGAGTGCCTTCTGATTAAAATAAGGCATACTTCATTTTACAACTAAAACCATCTCCGAGCAGATGGTGTATCTTAGAATTATATAAAAAAAAAAAGGAAAGGTGGGGAATAGACTCCTGCTGACCACCCTTCGAAATCCAAAAATGTGCTGTCTGTGTCAGCGCCTGAAAAAAATCCTGGGGTGAACCCTGGCTGAGCTGTTTGTTGAGGTCAGGGCTGGATGACTTAAAACTATGGTCACCAGCTCAACCATGGTCATTAAGATTATCAAAGATTGCCAATGGCAACCATGTTTAATGTCGACACAGTTCTGGAAGGAATAATGTAATCTTTTTTCATTCCATGTAATCACATAAAGGATGTCAATATAATAACCTTTAATTTGCACATAAATTGATATAGATTTGTTTAATGAAGATGAAGTCTGAACATTTCAGACTTTTCGTCTGAACATATCAGAATTTCAAGAAAGCAAAAAAAGGTTTTCTAATTATAGATAAAGTAAAATTTATATACATACAATCATGGATATTTTTTTATTTTTGAAGTCTGAACATTTCAGACCTTCAGATGTTTCTTTACCTTAACACAGACAGATTCAGACTTTACTTTTATATAAAATATCTAAGTCTGAAGAGTTCAGAAAGTGTTCAGTTTATATTCAGAAGATGTATAATTTGAAATTGTCTGAATCACTTGTGAATAGTTCTGAATCATTTTCTGAACTGTTCAGAAAGTGTTCAGTTCATATTCAGAATATGTATAATCTGAAATTGTCTGAATCACTTGTGAATATTTCTGAATCATTTTCTGAACTGTTCAGAAAGGGTTCAGTTCATATTCAGAATATGTATAATCTGAAATTGTCTGAATCACATCTGAAGAGTTCTGAATTTTTTCTGAACTGTTCAGATGCTGTTCTGCCATGTTCAACAATTGTTCAGACAATTATCAGAACAGTGATTTTATGTTCAGCCAAAATTCAGATGGCAATTTTGTGTACAGACAGATTCAGACAGTGCTCAGACAGGATTCAGAAAGTTTCAGACACAATTCAGAAATTATGTTTCATGAGGGCACCGTGTGTGTGAGCTATTTTTAGCACATCGTTTGGACTGTGGCAATGGATATACAACAGTTCAGTTCAATTCACAGTTTAGTTTTACTGACAGTTGTCCAGGGAGAAGTGGGAGTTTATGGCGTGCGACTGACTGGCCCTAGGCCGGGTATTTTTCTGTGTCGCCGCCATTTTGAATAGCCTCTGAAAGAGTAAAATGCAGGTACCAACTTTCAAAACGGGCACGCAAAATGTATATTCACGAAAAAATAAGAAATTTTCAAAAAAGCTAGAACAGGTAATGATCTTCGACTCCTGGCAATTTCAACAATATTTAAGAATATACAGTTGTTGTACCCGTTTTGAAACATTGGCAATTTCAAAGAAAACAAAAACTAGTTTTTTTCGATCTTCGCATTTGTACCGCAATTTCCGACTATGATATCTCAATAAAACCTGTCAACACGATTGTTTGATGAGTCTCCGACATAATAACTGACTTCTGATATGATTTGTTTTTTCTGTGCCATCTAGTATAAGCTTTAAACTAGTGTTTTTTAAAAGAGTACTATAAAATCCACGCATCTGCACGTGTTTGCAAAATGTGAATACGTTGCCTCCAACCCCAATTATTTATGTTTGAGTTATGCGGTTCAGGCACGTGAAATGATTCAGCTGCTCCCCTACTGTTTATCTTTATATATTACCATGAATTTTTAATTAAACCTTCATTGCTTCATCTTTCATCAGTTTTTGCGTACAATATGACCTATTTGCCGTAAAACACCACTCACTCACTCGCTCGCTCGCCCGCCCGCCCGCCCGCCGCCCGCCTGCCCGTCTACTGGATAGACGGGTTCGATGACGCCAGCCTCCCCCTGCTACTCTGGCCCAACTAAGAGCAGCCCTCTTGGAAGAGTGGGCCAACATCCCAATGAGGAGGATAAACTCACTCATGAACTCCATGCCTAGGAGAATCAGGGCTGTGGAGAGAGCGAACGGGGGACATACCCGGTATTGACAAGCCTGCAGTTCCCACAATCAGTCCATTTCGATTTCAAATTACAGGGGGTCCCCTTCAATTCCCTTCAATTACTCCTAAATCACTTACCAGACACAAATCATTGTTTTTGAAGTTTGTTCTGCATGCATTAATCTTTATTCTTACTTAAAAATATTGAACATTATACTCGACATCTTACCTAGAATCATCTTCAAAGTTTACCCTGCGTTTCTTTATCCCTTCAGTATAGTAATTAATTTATTATGGCCTAATGCATATACTGTTATTTGTTTTCATCTATTGTAGATATATAGATAATGAAATACAAAATAAAGTAACAGTTGTCAACGTTTCTATTCATTATTTGAAAAAATGCGATGGTTTCATGGCATTTCCTAAATCTCCCAAATTTGGACCAAATCTCCCTGATTTTGAAGTCCAATCTCCCTGATGAGATGCTGGAAAATTTGGCATGTTAAGGGTGGTCTTCTCTCAAGATTATTCAAAATATGGAAATTCATGCAGAACCATGGCAACCGAAAGAAAAAAAGCTGGAAAACTTTAAAAATCTTCTTCTCTAAAACTACTGGCTCGATTTCAGAATAATTTCACAGAAATGATGTTTGGGTGACGGCGGGCCTCTACCAAGATTGTTCAAGCAGCGTCGATTCGTCAGAAAACATGGGGCAGTTCCCCTATGTAACTCTATAGAAAAACTTTTAAAAATCTTCTTGTCTGAAACCGCTTTATGGATTTCAAGTTCCCCTTCAAGCAGCGTCAATTCCTCAGAAAACATGGGGCAGTTCCCCTATGTAACTCTATGAAAAAACTTTTAAAAATCTTCTTGTCTGAAACCACTTTATGGATTTCAAAATAATTTCACAGAAATGATGTTTGGGTGGACCTCTACCAAGATTGTTCAAGCCAGGTTGATTCGTCAAAAAACATGGCCGCCAGAGGGCGGTGCTTATTTTTCTATATGGAAATCTTAAAAAATCTTCTCGTCTGAACCCGCTTGATGGATTTCAAAATAATTTCACAGAAATGATGTTTGGGTGGACCTCTACCACGATTGTTCAAGCCGGGTTGTTTCGTCAAAATATTATGGCCGCCAGACTCAGGGCTTTCCTTATTTTTGCTATATTTCTATATGGAAATCTTAAAAAATCTTCTCATCTGAAACAGCTTGATGGATTTCAAAATAATTTCACAGAAATGATGTTTGGCTGGACCTCTACCAAGATTGTTCAAGCCGGGTTTATTCGTCAAAAAACATGACCACCAGAGAGTGTTTTTGCTATAGTTCTATATGGAAATCTTAAAAATCTTCTCAAGTGAAACTGCGTCATGGATTTCAAATTAGTTTCACAGAAATGATGTTTGAGTGGGCCTCCATCAATATTGTTCAAGCTGGGTTGATTTGTCAAAAAACATAGTCGCCAGGGGGCGGGGCTTATTTTTGCTATATTTCTATACGAAAATCTTGAAAAATCTTAAAAAATCTTCTTATCTGAAACCGCTTGATGGATTTCAAATTAATTTCACAGAAATGATGTTTGGGTTGGCCTCTATCAACATGTTTTAAGCTGGGTTGATTTGTCAAAAAACATGGCCGCCATGGGGTGGGGCTTATTTTTGGTACATTTCTATATGGACAACTTTAAACATCTTCTCGTCTGAAACTGCTTGATGGATTTCAAAACAATTAATTAATTATTAGCAATAATAAATTAGCAGTAATTAATTAATAATTAATTAAGATTGTTCAAACCGGTTGATCTGCCCAAACACATGGCCGCCTGGGGGCAGGGCAGTTTCCCTATATAACTATATCAGAAAACTTTAAAAATCTTCTTGTCTGAAAACAAGTTTTTGAATCAGATAGTTTGCATGTACCATCATCTAATGGTCCTAGACAAAGATTGTACAAATATTGAACCTGGGGTAAAATTATGTAAGTTTGTTGAAATGGTGAACCAAGTGGTTAGAATTTGCCCCATCCTATTTGTCCCAAGTTTTCATTTGGATCCTAAAGAAAACCTAATAACAATTGTGTTTAGTGTGGTTTATTGGTTCAAATTTACTCAGGTGAGCGATATAGGGCCATCATGGCCCTCTTGTTTAAACTTGAGGTGTCTCCTTAGTTTTTTCTACCTTGGCAATTGGTCGCTTATTACACGTTTATATATAGGTTAATACGATTCTTACGGATGGCGGGAGGTGTACAGTACTGGTTCTACCCAGGAAAAGTGGGTAGTCTGCCTCCACCACAAAAAATCGACTGTCATATATAACCTTACATCTGTTGCAAATGATGTAAAACACCATATAAACAAAATACAGGTTAATAAGTTAACATATTCAACTAGTAATTTACATTACGTGGTCCCACCTTAATTCCATTAAGCGATGGGAAAGCTTGTATTACCAGGATTTCATAATGGATATTTCGACAATAAAACATGTTTAAAAAAAAATTCACTGAAAAAATGCGATGTGTTTAAAATTCACTGAAAAAATGACTGTTTAAATTTTACAATATGCAAACTTTTAAAATGAAATTAAGGTTTTATTTCATACCCGCAACCAACCCCGTTTTCGCTTCTAGGAGAAGGGGTTGGATGGGGTATGAAAGTTAATACTCGGACCACGTAATGATATATTTTACATCACGGTAAAGTAATTCTTCCAGGTTCGCATACATTACAAGTCTCCCGCTTGCATTCTCCGGTAGACGTGATGTACATGTTTAAAGCTTCAGAATCCTGTTTACACATCGATAGAAAGCAAAGGGGACAGATAGATGAATGACTAAAGAAGATACATGCAATATAATTCACTGAAAAGTGAAAAGGTTGAGAAAAATGATAGATGCATTCACTGTAACTTGTATTCATCGTGTTTATACTGTATATAATTGAAGTAAAACTTTAATCTTTGAAAAAAAAGAAAAGTTTTTCACAAATCTACCTGATTGGGACCCTGGTTTGAAAGTCCAATCTCCCAGATATAATGCTGGAACATTTGGAATGTATGGGTTCCTATAGCGAAAATAAAGAATCGGTAAGACAAGTCTTACGACTGGATCATCCCTGATTGAAAGTTTCAGACAAGTTGGACTGACAGCCAAGTAAATGAGAAAATATCAAAAAAACAATTTTCTGCTCTTGAGACCTCTTATCAAACACAGCTCTGTATGTTCTGAAGGTCTCACTCAGTTTTAGATGCTTGTTCCAGCAATTTATTGTTTTTTATGTTCTGAAGATATGATTTGAAGTTTAAATACATGTGTTCTGGGAGATGTATTTATTGTATGTTCTGGAGATCTGACTTAAGATTTGGATACGTGTGTTCTGGGAGATTATTTATTGTATGTTCTGAAGATCTGACTTATGGTTTAGGTGAGGTGTATTTATTTTATGTCCTGAAGATATGACTTAAGATTTAGATACATGTGTTCTGGGAGATGTATTTATTGTTTGATCTGAAGATCTGACTTAAGGTTTAGATACATGTGTTCTGGGAGATGTATTTATTGTATGATCTGAAGATATGACTTAAGGTTTAGATACATGTATTCTGGGAGATGTATTTATTGTATGTTCTGAGGATCTGACCTATGATGTGTTCGGTGAGGTGTATTTATTTTTTGTCCTGAAGATATGACTTAAGGTTTAGATACATGTGTTCTGGGAGATGTCTTTATTGTATTTTCTGAAGATCTTACTTAATGGTTAGATACATGTGTTCTGGGAGATGTGTTTATTGTATGATCTGAAGATATGACTTAAGGTTTAGATACATGTGTTCTGGTAGATGTATTTATTGTGTGTTCTGAGGATCTGACTTAGGTTTAGATACATGTGTTCTGGGAGATGTATTTATTGTGTATTCTGAAGATATGACTTAAGGGTTGGATACATTTGTTCTGGGAGATGTATTTATTGTATGATCTGAAGATCTGACTTAAGGTTTAGATACATGTGTTCAGTGAGGTATAATTATTTTATGTCCTGAAGATCTGACTTAAGGTTTAGATACATGTGCTCTGGGAGATGTATTTATTGTGTGTTCTGAAGATCTGACAGGTTTAGATACATGTGTTCAGTGAGGTATAATTATTTTATGTCCTGAAGGTATGACTTAAGGTTTAGATACATTTGTTCTGGGAGATGTATTTATTGTGTGTTTTGAAGATCTGACTTAGGTTTAGATACATGTGTTTGGTAAGGTATAATTATTTTATGTCCTGAAGGTATGACTTAAGGTTTAAATGCATGTGTTCTGGGAGATGTATTTATTGTGTGTTCTGACTTAGGTTTAGATACATGTGTTCTGGGAGATGTATTTATTTTATGTCCTGAAGATATTACCTAAGGTTTAGATACATGTGTTCTGGGAGATATATTTATTTTATGTCCTGAAGATATTACCTAAGGTTTAGATACATGTGTTCTGGGAGATGTATTTATTTTATGTCCTGAAGATATTACCTAAGGTTTAGATACATGTGTTCTGGGAGATGTATTTATTTTATGTCCTGAAGATATTACCTAAGGTTTAGATACATGTGTTCTGGGAGATGTATTTATTGTGTGTCCTGAAGATATTACCTAAGGGTTAGATACATGTGTTCTGGGAGATGTATTTATTGTATGATCTGAAGATATTACCTAAGGTTTAGATACATGTGTTCTGGGAGATGTATTTATTGTGTGTCCTGAAGATATTACCTAAGGGTTAGATACATGTGTTCTGGGAGATGTATTTATTGTATGATCTGAAGATATTACCTAAGGTTTAGATACATGTGTTCTGGGAGATGTATTTATTGTGTGTCCTGAAGATATTACCTAAGGTTTAGATACATGTGTTCTGGGAGATGTATTTATTGTATGATCTGAAGATATTACCTAAGGTTTAGATACATGTGTTCTGGGAGATGTATTTATTGTATGATCTGAAGATATTACCTAAGGTTTAGATACATGTGTTCTGGGAGATGTATTTATTGTTTGTTCTGAAGATCTGTGTGTTCTAAAAGATCTATATGTTGGTTATAACAGCACACCTTAACAATCGGAAGGAGATAGCAATAGTCATCACAAGTATTTATTATGTTTACCAAGGAAGATTATTGTTGAATAATGAAGAGAGAAATAAGTAAATAATGCAGTTTTGTTTTGGAAAAATAAGCGCTCGTTTGAAGACAGCTTAATTGTAATGTAGAGAACATTATGTCAGTACCTTTTACTATCAAGTTTATTACGGCTAGGCTTAGAAAACAGAATGTTGGGCCATTTTGCATTTTCGTCTTGAGCCTAATAAAGGCACTGACATAATTAAATATTCTTTTTATCAAGTAGATTATCCACGTTTTCAGTATGGTTAACTAGTTTTAGCGGGGATAATTATTCTTTTTCTGTTATGAGTTTAGGTAGGTCATTGTTGGAAAAGACATACAATACATTTCAGGTTAAAATTCCAAACACTGATTTGTTGGATTTCCCTATTGTTCCTATGGAAAGTGCATAAAACATTCAGCTAGTTATGTAGACAATAAACAGCTGTCACAAGCATTTAATGTTTCTCATTGAAAAATTAATTGGTCTATAGGAGCTGATATGTTACAAATTCTTATATTGATGTGAGACCTTTATAATGAAAATGTCTATTCCAACTGTTGCATCTGGGTATTGATTCAGGTATAACATAATATGATAATAGATCAATTTGTAGCATTTTCACGTTATTAGTTTGCTTGAATTCTGTCCACCCTTTTGTCTAAAGCATTGCTGTTCTCAAATTGATTAATTTATTTGCTTGTATTTATTTATTCTTGTATTGTTGACTTAAGTGATTGTATTGTAGCTGTTGTTCAGATTTATTCTTATAGCCACTCGTTGCGCAACCTAGAATGGCACTTTCAGAATTCCAAAATGCACAAAGTTGATATTTGGGGATTATTTTGGGTGAGACAAACACATTCTACCCCATTGCCCCTGTCTCTCCTCCCCAGTCCTCTGCTCCTATGCATATGAATAAGCTGTATGTCTGCATTCGGTTTATTGTGATGTTTGGAATGCTGTAGTACTGTAAGTAAAGACATTAATATGTGTAATGTTTTTTGTATAGTTGGAAAACATCTAAGAATTTGCCAAGGGAAACACAAATACTCTCTTCCCTGGTTCACATTTCTTTGTTTCTCTGAAAATGTGCAATATTATAATTGTTTGGTATTACCTTTGGCAGATGGTTATTTACAAGTTGGTACATATTTGAGTCTACCCATGTTTTGTTGTATGAGGCAGTACATATATCTGGTCTGGTCTCTACTAAATGTAAATATGATCCTGCATACTGATTATTAATTCCTCTAACAAGTTTGATAGTGATCTTAAATATTGATTTTTAATGTCTACTCAATGTTAACCTGAGTGCTCTTGTTAAACTCTATACAGGCTATACATTGATTTTATACAGTTATTAATAAATTAAGTGGCAAGCATATATTAATCAGTCCCAGAGGGTGACAGTTCTAGTTTGAACTGTGAGGAATATCGGAAACATGTAATCATTATCAAAAAGCTTTAAAAATGCAGCTTCATGTTAGAGCCTCATCACTTTTTTGCCACTGTATTTGGAATAGCCTCAGAACCTAGACTGCAATCATAATAACTCTGATCATTAATGTTTACTAAGTGTCAAGATGGTCATATACACTGATCAATAAAGTCTCTACTAAGTGTCAAGATGATCCTGCATACTGATCATTAAATGTCACTAAGTGTCAAGATGCTCCTACATACTGATCATTAATCTACTAAGTGTCAAGATGCTCCTACATACTGATCATTAATGTTTACAATGTGTCAAGATGATACTACATACTGATCATTAATGTCTACAAAGTGTCAAGATGATCCTACATACTGATCATTAATCTACTAAATGTCAAGATGATCCTACATATGGATCATTAATGTCTACAAAGTGTCAAGATGATCCTGCATACTGATCATTAATCTGCTAAGTGTCAATGTGATCCTACATACTGATCATTAATGTTTACAATGTGTCAAGATGATACTACATATGGATCATTAATGTCTACAAAGTGTCAAGATGATCCTGCATACTGATCATTAATCTGCTAAGTGTCAAGATGATCCAACATACTGATCATTAATCTACTAAGTGTCAAGATGATCCTACATACTGATCATTAATCTACTAAATGTCAAGATGATCCTACATATGGATCATTAATGTCTACAAAGTGTCAAGATGATCCTGCATACTGATCATTAATCTGCTAAGTGTCAAGATGATCCAACATACTGATCATTAATCTACTAAGTGTCAAGATGATCCTACATACTGATCATTAATTTGCTAAGTGTCAAGATGATCCAAAATACTGATCATTAATCTACTAAGTGTCAAGATGATCCTACATACTGATCATTAATCTACTAAATGTCAAGATGCTCCTACATACTGATCATTAATGTTTACAAAGTGTCAAGATGATACTACATACTGATCATTAACGTCTACTAAGTGTCAAGATGATCCTGCATACTGATCATTAACGTCTACTAAGTGTCAAGATGATCCTACATACTGATCATTAATCTGCTAAGTGTCAAGATGATCCTACACACTGATCATTAATCTACTAAGTGTCAAGATGATCCTACATACTGATCATTAATCTACTAAATGTCAAGATGATCCTACATACGGATCATTAATGTTTACAAAGTGTCAAGATGATCCTACATACAGATCATTAATGTTTACAAAGTGTCAAGATGATCCTACATACTGATCATTAATGTATCTGCTAAGTGTCAATGTGATCCTACATACTCATTATTAATGTCTCTACTAAGTGTCAAGATGATCCTACATACTGATCATTAATGTCTACAAAGTGTCAAGATGATACTACATACTGATCATTAACGTCTACTAAGTGTCAAGATGATCCTGCATACTGATCATTAATCTGCTAAGTGTCAAGATGATCCAACATACTGATCATTAATCTACTAAGTGTCAAGATGATCCTACATACTGATCATTAATCTACTAAATGTCAAGATGATCCTACATATGGATCATTAATGTCTACAAAGTGTCAAGATGATACTACATACTGATCATTAACGTCTACTAAGTGTCAAGATGATCCTGCATACTGATCATTAATCTGCTAAGTGTCAAGATGATCCTACACACTGATCATTAATCTACTAAGTGTCAAGATGATCCTACATACTGATCATTAATCTACTAAATGTCAAGATGATCCTACATACGGATCATTAATGTTTACAAAGTGTCAAGATGATCCTACATACAGATCATTAATGTTTACAAAGTGTCAAGATGATCCTACATACTGATCATTAATGTATCTGCTAAGTGTCAATGGGATCCTACATACTCATTATTAATGTCTCTACTAAGTGTCAAGATGATCCTACATACTGATCATTAATCTGCTAAGTGTCAAGATGATCCTACATACTGATCATTAATCTACTAAGTGTCAAGATGATCCTACATACTGATCATTAATCTACTAAGTGTCAAGATGATCCTACATACTGATCATTAATCTACTAAGTGTCAAGATGATCCTACATACTGATCATTAATCTACTAAATGTCAAGATGATCCTACATATGGATCATTAATGTTTACAAAGTGTCAAGATGATCCTACATACGGATCATTGATGTTTACAAAGTGTCAAGATGATCCTACATACTGATCATTAATGTCTCTACTAAGTGTCAAGATGATCCTACATACTGATCATTAATGTCTACTAAATGTCAAGATGATCCTACATACTGATCACTAATGTCTCGACTAATTGTCAACATGATTTTACATACTGATCATTTATGTCTACTAAGCTTCAGGATGATCCTACATACTGATCAATAATGTCTCTACTAAGTGTCAAGATGATCCTACATACTGATCATTAATGTCTACTAAATGTCAAGATGATCCTACATACTGATCACTAATGTCTCGACTAATTGTCCATATGATTTTACATACTGATCATTTATGTCTACTAAGCTTCATGATGATCCTACATACTGATCATTAATGTCTCTACTAAGTGTCAAGATGATCCTACATACTCATCATTAATGTCTCTACTAAGTGTCAAGATGATCCTACATACTGATCATTAATGTCTCTGCTAAGTGTCAAGATGATCCTACATACTCATCATTAATGTCTCTGCTAAGTGTCAAGATGATCCTACATACTGATCATTAATGTATACTAAATGTCAAGATGATCCTACATACTGATCACTAATGTCTCGGCTAATTGTCAATATGATTTTACAATCTGATCATTTATGTCTACTAAGCTTCAGGATGATCCTACATACAGATCAATAATGTCTCTACTAAGTGTCAAGATGATCCTACATACTGATCATTAATGTCTCTGCTAAGTGTCAAGATGATCCTACATACTGATCATTAATGTCTCTGCTAAGTGTCAAGATGATCCTACATACTGATCATTAATGTCTCTGCTAAGTGTCAAGATGGTCCTACATACTCATCATTAATGTCTAAAAGTGTCAAGATGATCCTACATACTGATCATTAATGTCTCTGCTAAGTGTCAAGATGATACTACATACTGATCATTAATGTCTCTGCTAAGTGTCAAGATGATACTACATACAGATCAATAATGTCTCTACTAAGTGTCAAGATGATCCTACATACTGATCATTAATGTCTCTGCTAAGTGTCAAGATGATACTACATACTAATCAGTAATGTTTCTACTAAGTGTCAAGATGATCCTACATACTGATCATTAATGTCTCTGCTAAGTGTCAAGATGATCCTACATACTGATCATTAATGTCTCTGCTAAGTGTCAAGATGATCCTACATACTCATCATTAATGTCTCTGCTAAGTGTCAAGATGATACTACATACTAATCAGTAATGTTTCTACTAAGTGTCAAGATGATCCTACATACTGATCATTAATGTCTCTGCTAAGTGTCAAGATGATCCTACATACTCATCATTAATGTCTAAAAGTGTCAAGATGATACTACATACTAATCAGTAATGTTTCTACTAAGTGTCAAGATGATCCTACATACTGATCATTAATGTCTCTGCTAAGTGTCAATGTGATCCTACATACTGATCATTAATGTCTATAAAGTGTCAAGATGATACTACATACTAATCAGTAATGTTTCTACTAAGTGTCAAGATGGTCCTACATACTGATACTAATGCACATGAGTATTTGGACTTGGGTAAGAAATAGCATAATGAAAAATGCATGGTTATTAGTCCCCCACCGGTCCCAGGGGGACTATAGGTTCGTCCTTCTGTCCGTCCGAAATGCTTGTCCGGGCCATATTATATACTATAAGACTTTGAGATACCAAACTTGAGATAGCGTTGTGTCGCGTACCAAAAAAAGGTCACTGTGACCTTGACCTGTGACCTCTGTCGTAGAAAATGCTTGTCCGGACCGTATTTTCAATACTATAACACTTAGAGATACCAAACTTGATATTTGAATACATCTTGGAATAGCGGTGTGTCACTTACCAAATAAAGGTGACAGTGACCTTGACATTGACCTGTGACCTCTGTCATAGAAAATGCTTGTCCAGACCGTATTTTCAATACTATAACACTTAGAGATACCAAACTTGGTATGTGGATACATCTGTATGTCACATACCAAAACAAGGTCACTATGACCTTGACCTGTGACCTCCGTTGTAGAAAATGCTTGTCCGCACCGTATTTTCAATACTATAACACTTAAGAGATACCGAATTTGGTATGTGAATACATCTTGGGATAGCGGTGTGTCGCGTACCAAAATAAGGTCATTGTGACCTTGACCTGTGACCTCTGTCATAGAAAATGCTTGTCCGGACCGTATTTTTAATACTATAACACTTAGAGATACCAAACTTGGTATGTGAATAGATCTTGCGATAGCAGTGTGTCGCGTACCAAAATAAGGTCATTGTGACCTTGACCTTGATCTTTGACCTCCATATCATAGAAAATGTCTGGAAAATGTTTGTCTGGGCCGGTGGGGGACTATGGATTGCCCTGCAATTCTTGATGCTCTTGTTAAACTCTATACAGGCTATACATTGATTTTATACAGTTATTAATAAATTAAGTGGCAAGCATATATTAATCAGTCCCAGAGGGCGACAGTTCTAGTTTGAACTGTGAGGAATATCGGAAACATGTTATCATTATCAAAAAGACTTAAAAATGCAGCTTCATGTTAGAGCCTCATCACTTTTTTGCCACTGTATTTGGAATAGCCTCAGAACCTAGACTGCAATCATAATAATTCTGTCTGTAATGGCTATAAATGCTGGAACACAATAATGTCTTCTCCACCTACAGGGAAATAAGCAGATTAAAGACGCCTACATCCATTCTGATTCTTGTATTATTTATTTTCCGTCATAGACATTAGTGGTATTACATACAATTGTAGCAGATCTACTCTACACTTCCATTTTGGAGTGTCAGATACGGTATTTAATACTTTT
The DNA here is from genome assembly GCA_037043455.1 of Cyrtodaria siliqua. Classification (NCBI taxonomy): domain Eukaryota; kingdom Metazoa; phylum Mollusca; class Bivalvia; order Adapedonta; family Hiatellidae; genus Cyrtodaria; species Cyrtodaria siliqua. The sequence continues at coordinate 157,256 of JAWPHD010000042.1, forward strand.
GAAAAAAAATAAAACTTCAATAACCAAAGATTTCACCTAAGTTTGGATAATATAACTCATACTGAAATGCTAAAACTCTGATACTTTATTTGTAGGCAGTTTTTTTATGTTCGTTTACGAAAATCTAAACACACATATTTCAAAGTCTCTTCTTTTTGGCTCTTGTTTAAGGTAATATGCAGTGATCTAACTCTTTTTTTTTACATAGTATAACTGTTTTGATAATCTAGAGCCTCTGTGGCACTAGTTTTGAGAAAAGATCGAATAATGTAAATGCATATTTGTTTGTCTTTAGATCAGTTGAGCTTGTACACTGTTGTATGTCTGTCCATACCATGCGGAATTATGCAATGTCATCTGTCTGTCCATACCATGAGAGATTTAATTAAATATGCAATGTCACCTGCCTGTCCATACCATGAGAGATTATGCATTGTCATCTGTCTGGCCATATCATGAGCGCTTATGTAATGTCATCTGTCTGTCCATACCATGAGAGATTATGCATTGTCACCTGTCTGTCCATACCATGAGAGATTATGCAATGTCATCTGTCTGGCCATACCATGAGAGAGTATGCAATGGCACCTGTCTTTCCATACCCTGAGAGTTTTTGCAATGTGAGGTTATGCAATTTCACCTGTCTGTCCATACCATGCAAGATTATGCAATGTCATCTGTCTGGCCATCCCATGAGAGATTATGCAATGTCATCTTTCTGGCCATACCATGAGAGATTATGCAATGAGAGATTATGCATTGTCATCTGTCTGTCCATACCATGAGAGATTATGCAATGTCAGCTGCCTGTCCATACCATGAGAGATTATGAAATGTCATCTGTCTGGCCATCCCATGAGAGATTATGCAATGTCATCTAACTGGCCATACCATGAGAGATTATGCAATGTCACCTGTCTGTCCATACCATGAGAGATTATGCAATGTCACCTGTCTGTCCATACCATGAGAGATTATACAGTGACATGATTCTGTCTGGCCATACCATGAAAGATTATATAATGTCACCTGTCTGTCCATGCCATGAGGGATTATACAATGTCATCTGTTTGTCGGCTAAATTTTCTTGTAATTGCTACTACAGTCAAACTTGTATTAGGCAACCACCCAAGAGAGTGTCTAAAACTGGTCGCTTAATAAAATGGTTGTTGAATAGAACGAATATAAAATGTATCCAAAAATACCGCTATATGAATTTGAGTCTAGTTATAAAGTACCGTGATGATAGTGAAAGTAAATATTCATCTGAAAATTACATCGTAAATGCAACGTTTTATAAGATATAGTTGTCGGCGAAAATCAGTTTTATTCAAACGTTCAGTTCTCGCAAGATTGGGTACATCTTACCTAGTGGAAAAGGCTTCTGTTGATCACTTTTACGGTAATTTTACATGAGTGAAGGAAATTACATATTGTTTTTCTCTACAAGTCAAGGTCAGTAATTATCTTGAATCTAGTAAGTACAATCAATAAGAACACTATAATAATCCTTTAATCAGAAATGACCCAGAATGTTGCGATTGTTATGACTGTCTTGCATCAAAAATTGTTGTTTGCACCTTTCCGACTTCAATTGCTAACAACAAATAAAGGTGTGATTATCCAATTTGAATAGAATAAGCTGATAATTTATGACTTGCTTGATAGTCCACTTATCTCATTAGCAGTCACTTAAAGCTACAGAGTCCCTATATCAATCGATTTCTTCTTTGTAGGCGTGTCTTTATTTGTAACTTCATGTTCACCAGCTCATGTCGAAATCGGGTATTTAAGCGAGCAAATATAGCGAAGAAAATCATTTACTGTATATACATCGACCAGTGCACATCGTACCTATGTAATTTTTACAAAAAAAAAAGGTTAGCTTCTTTCGGGGCTTGAGCACACAATCTTCTGATTTCAAGTCCTGTGCTCTATCCACTGAACTACAACGCTACTTGAGACAATAGAATACTAACTACCATATATAATGAGGCAAAATAACTTAACATATTTGAACGCAACTAATGGTGGATCAATAAATATGCAGTCCATATTGTCGCACGTGTAAATTACAATTGCCTGGTGTAATACTGTATCTTATCAATATGAAACTAATACTTCGTCTCAAATCAACCATATATCGACTTGTTATTTAGCGCTTGATGAGTTTGTGTGCGCGCTCTTGTTATTACGTAATGCCTATTTAGTGTTAAAAATGCTACAAAATACCAATAAATAGCAGTGGTCTAGAGGTTCAGCGTACATCTTTCAAAACTTACAAGTGCAAGGCTGTGGTTCAAAGCCCGTTCCGGGCAACTATTTTTTTATCACATGTATTCTAGAGCCGTATATTTATCGATGTTACCTGTACAGAGGCTAAATAAAAATGTGAAATTGTACGTATCGATTTCTCCTTATATACCGACTTTTGGGGTGTTCGTCGATTGGAAACTACTTCACACATGACTCATTCATATTCATGAGTTATTACCAGTTAAAATAGGGACTGTACAGCTTTAATGATCGAAATTATTGATATTTGGCTAAAAACAGGTTAGTTTAAACTTATTTATTTTACATTGTTGTAATGAAAGCCCTATGAACTTACTTGAATCACTCTCGATGTCTTCCTGGGTAGAACCAGTACTAAGCAAATGCAGATAAAGTGGCTTGCTCAGGGACACAATGCATATGGCAATGGCGGGAATCGATCCCACGACTTTTTGATCATGGGTCCAACGCTCTACCACTAGACCAAACAGGTTGTTGGTCACGTTAGGCCAAAGTCTCTTAATGGATTGAATAGAAGGAAATCGCTTTGACGCTAATTTTCCAAACAGCTTTCCGCATTTTACCGCTGTTCTGAGAGCCGCGTTTTAAACCTGTCCACTGAAACCTGGAATCGTAATAACCGGTGTTGAGGTACAAAATTTCTTCATAAAACGATGCGAAATTGTCTAATTAAATGCGAAAAAATGGTGTTTGCTATCATTAAAGTGGTAAAGGGTGTTGCAATTATGAAAGACTGGTTTGGTTGTAATAATGTGGAGATATTACATTGTTACTAAGTGTTTATAAAAGTGACGATGTCTCTGATGTCTCTGCACGGCACGTCTTCAGTGATGAAGACCATGTTAAAACTTAGTTGGCAATTTGTGTATCTGGTAAAAAATTGTTTGTACTAAAGAGAGGTCCTGTCACAAACAATTTAATGCTCTGTGACTTAAACAAGCTAGTAGCCTAGTATGATCCAGAGATCTAAGAAGTAAAGGTTTATTACGTCTCTGTCTATACTATCCACTGTTGCAGTTGCACTATATTGTATTACAATAAAATATTTCTTACCATCTGAAAATATTTGATTTCTTAAATTAATATGTTCCTGAAATTATAAAACAATATTAGAAATGTGTTAAATCTTGGAAGTACCTAGTTGAATGTGTTTGCCATGTGCCGAGGAAATATTCCATTTGTGGTATAAAATAAAACTCCCACGCCACCCTGCACCCTCAACACCCTATTTTAAAATAAATTTGGATGATAAACTAGCAATTAATGTATTATGGCCTAAGGCTGTCTCGCTCCATTCAATTAAATACATTTCCTTTCATATCAAAATACATAAAACCTCCCTGTAAACAATATGCTACAAATGGATGTGTAAATTAACTTCTAAACACAACATCTGTATCAGCATTTTCAAATCAATACCTTTATTGGCAGTCTTTATGGCAGAGTTGTCAAAATTACAGATAAAATGTAAATTTAAAACTTTAGTAGTCCACATTTTAAGTTCAGACCCATAATACTCAGGGCTTTTCTTAGGTATTTTGGGGAAAAGGCCCTTAGATCGAATTGGGATTTTTTTTATTGACAAATTGCCAAATTTGGGAAATTGATACATTATGAACAATTATCATTTAAATAGTGATTTCAACCTGTTACAGTGATAACAACAATCAGTTACTGAAATTAGTGTGTGGGGTGACACCAGCACAATAGAAAATATCTTTAAAACTTTAATTTCTTTTAAACAAATATTTTTTGTGGATTCGGATTTTTTTTGTTTAAATTGGTGGGGAGGGGGGGGAAATGTCATTGGAAATGGGCCGTTATTTGCCCCGTGGCACTCCTAGGAAAAGCCCTGATAATGTTTGTTCCAAAAAGATGAAGGATGAATTTACCAATGATCAAAAACTACCATTATATTACAGAGTTATACACGCCTACTAGACTCCGCAACCGCCTCCAAAAAGAGGTGATAATATGACGTTTCGGAGACACTTCCGATACGGTTGCGGAGAGTAAATTGAAGCAGCAACAGTAAGTGTGAATTTAATATTTTCCTTTTTTTCGGCCCTAACTCGATCTTTTTCAAAAATCGTGGAATGTGGTACGATGTAGGAATGTTTTCCCTTCCTGTTTCATGTGTTGGTTTCGAAATATATTGAAAAATGTGGTCTGTAGAATTGTCATGTCAGTCGACGAGAGTAATTATCTCAACTGGAGATGGTTTTTACTCCGTTTTTCTGCTGTTTTATGAGAAATCTGCCCACGAATGAGGTCTATGACTTTGAAATCACCTATCTTTCATCGTTCAATGAAAAAAATTCAATTGAATATAAATGGAAAAGAATTATGGTCATTTTTTATGAAGAGGCGGTGTCGGAGAGTAAGAAGCGGATTCGGAGAGTATGAGGTGGTTTCGGAGAGTATGAGGTGGTTTCGGAGACATATACTCTATATACTAGATCTATACTGCTTTTAATTGATAAGTAAGTAATGTATCAATACAATAGTTTATGATGAATTATTTGTGCAAATACTTGTTACTGGTCCTACCCATCATTGAACAATAAGTCTTAGTCGCTACTATATTTACCGATGTAAACAATAATACCGTCTGCTGCGAGTTATATTTTGGGAAGGACTGGCCACTATCTTCTAATTTTGACAGGTTTCTATATACGTACCCGTGTCAGATCCATAATAAGACCAATATCTGTCAGAAGTTGACCGATATAATTTATTAAATAGTTTGTCGCTACCTCGTGAGTAGCACGTGGCAAATTAGCATAATACCTATTTATAAATCAAAAATGAAAGTATTTCAAAAGTTATGAAAGAGAAAACGTTATGTTTAGACGGTAAAATGATGGTAAATAAAAGCATTAGGTTTTACTTATTAAACTATGAACTCCTGTGTTTGTATAAACAAATAATTTATTATACAAAATGATTTATAAACAATTTATTGAAATATAAAGTAATCCGTTGGCGGTTATGCGTATGTAGACAAAAGCCATATTTTGCTCGGTAATGCGTCTTAATATGGAGGCCTGTCGTCAGTTGTGACGTAGCCGGTGTATGTCTAGAATGGCAATACCTGTATGTACTATAGTCAGGTAGGCATGGAATGAAAACACCTTTTTTACAATTGACAGATAATGTAGTTATTTTATAAAAATGTTTTTGGTTTAAAGTTAATAGATTTCTACTTTAGTTTGAATTACACATTTGTGTTATGCATACAATGCAGTTTGGTATACATTGCGTAAATTGTAGTTATTGTGTAATTTGGCAAATCAAAAAAAGTTGTTCCATTTCATGCCTAACAGTCTATACTTGACGATAGATGCACATTGTTGCTGACCTTTTAGCTAAAAATATATTTCTGGGAATCTGGTCCTCGGTAAATAATTATTAGGATGATAAAAGGTATAAGATTGGCTTTGAAATTGATTGCAAAATGAATTAAAGTTTTTTAAACTTTATAAGAACGCACCCAGTGCTATTATTGATAGAGGATTGTATTAAATGAATGTGATTATCATTTATTTAGAATTCATTTGCATCTATTACGCGATTTCGGATCAGATCAACTGTAGGTTGCATCGTGCATTTTACGGAAGATTCGGTAAATTTAGTAGCGACTAAGACTTATTGTTCAATGATGGGTAGGACCAGTAACAAGTATTTGCACAAATAATTCATCATAAACTATTGTATTGATACATTACTTACTTATCAATTAAAAGCAGTATAGATCTAGTATATAGAGTATATGTCTCCGAAACCACCTCATACTCTCCGAAACCACCTCATACTCTCCGAATCCGCTTCTTACTCTCCGACACCGCCTCTTCATAAAAAATGACCATAATTCTTTTCAATTTATATTCGATTGAATTGTTTACATTGAACAATGAAAGATAGGTGATTTCAAAGTCATAGACCTCATTCGTGGTCAGATTACTCATAAAACAGCAGAAAAACGCAGTAAAAACCATGTCCAGTTGAGAAAATTACATTCGTCGATTGACTTATGAGAATTTTACAGACCACATTTTTCAATATATTTCGAAACCAACACAATAAACAGGAAGGGAAAACATTCCTACATCGTACCACATTCCCCAATTTTGGAAAAAGATCGAGTTAGGACCGAAAAAAACGAAAATATTAAATTCACACTTACTGTTGCTGCTTCAATTTACTCTCCGCAACCGCATCGGAAGTGTCTCCGAAACGTCGTATTATCACCTCTTTTTGGAGGCGGTTGCAGAGTCTAGTAGGCGTGTTATAGCCCTTGATTTGATTGAAATAACTGAATTTTAGTTTCTTTATGCAATAACAACATGGTAGTGGATTGTATTTTTGATCGCGTAGGCAGTATGTAGGGCCTGAGATGACTGCTGAAGTGGTAGACTGTGAGAGTTGACTGCTGTGTGTAAATATTACTGGAATTAAGAAAATGGAAAGTTTTCATTTAAATGTAAAAAACAACAAAAAAACACTCATTTAGTTTTACACGCCAGGTCACTTGCCATTCTGGAGAGGGAGAGTTGGTGAAAAATGTGTACTATCACTATTGGTTTACCATTCAATTACACTTTTCTGTTTTCGAAAGAGTTCCACCATTTTTAAAGATGACAATCTTGATCTTATTAGTATTTACTATAACATATACTTATCAACAAAATGCTTTAAACAAATTTAATAGTTTTTGTTAGCCTTGACCAGTGGCAGTATCTGATGTCAAAGCTAGCTAGGTCATCTGCAAACAACACTGACAAGGCTTCAGTAGTGTCTGGAAATAGCTGATTATGCCTTTGACTCCATATTCTTCAGGATACTATTACACATTCAGTAGCCATGGCACAATTGCTGATTATTTAAGGCTTCTGATGTTTTATTATTTGCCAGCAGTGACTGCCAATATCCGGTATACAGTTTACTGCTTTTTGATATAGATGGCCAGATTCCAATCATGCTGCTTTATTCTTGGCAGAACGATATTGTTGGCCGCCTTAAGGGACTATTTAACGATATAGTATATACGCACCTAGCACCTTTATCCACTGAGTAGGTGATTAATCTTGATACTTAAATTAACAATAATGCCTAACCATATTTCCACATTTAGACATATATCACATCAGGATATTGTTTAGGTTATTTCGAGCCTCCCCAGAGAGAGGGCAAATATACATTGGAATGCTTGAACCATGCCCTACTCTACTCTTGCTATTGAATAGATTCCTATGGTTCTTGAACATGCATGGATGATAGACTCCGATACACGGGACAGCCTGGCTTACAGGCCCATCCGACTGTCCCGGCTAAGGAAAGTGTCTTTTATAAGGACACACCAAAGTAACCCCGTGGTGCTAGTGAGGCTTGAAACCTGAACTACCTCGGCAACTCTATATAAAGAAGAAATGGCATTACCCCTGCGAATGGAGTCCTTCAAAACCATGGTTGACCATGGTTCAACCGTTGCTGAACCATGGTCAACCTTGGTATAACCATGGTTTAACAAAAACCCTAAATGGCACCATAGCTGAAAACCATGGTCAAACTATGACCATGGTCAACCATGAATTACCATGCTTGCTATAAAACATAACCATGGTCAACTAAGGTCGAAACCATGGTCACACCAGGATCAGCCATGGTCAAACCAAGGTCAACCATGGTTTAGCCAGTCAGTCATTCTTTATACCATGGTCAACCAAGGTCGAAACCATGGTCACACCAGGATCAGCCATGGTCAAACCAAGGTCAACCATGGTTTAGCCAGTCAGTCATTCTTTATACCATGGCCAACCATGTTTTTTTCACCATGGTTATATGGTTAACTATAATTGACAGACAAAAAGTTGAGTTAACAATTTCTATTCTCCTTTAAGGTTACAGGTTTGAGGAAAAATATTAACTATGACAGTCTAGGTTGGCACTTAGTAGCCAAAATTCCAAAAATAATGAAACTATCCTCTAATTTAATGAACTTTTCAAACATAATGCAAAAATACACAACTTTTTCAAATAATTAAAACAAATTAGAGCCATAATTGGCTATTTTGGCTACTGCTGGCGTTAACCTAGACAGTTCCCTGGTGAAAATATTCCTGTGAATTCCAGTGGACGTCCATTGGAATAATCAAACAGAATTGCTCTGGGAATTCCACTGGTATACCATTGGAATTCCAGAGCAATTCCACTTGATTTTTCCACTAGAATACCAGTGGAATTCCACTGAATATCAGAGCAATTCCACTAGATTATTCCAGTGGAAATACCAGTGGAATACTAGTGATATTTCCATTGGAATAATCTAATGGAATTGCCCTGATATCCAGTGGTATTACTATACCATATATGTTTACCTACCCGGTTTGATTATAATAGTGGGATTCGATAACATTTAGGACAAATTAAATTGGAGGACAGACAGCAGACAACGCCCTATCGCATAAGCTCATGCAATAATCTCTGGCCTGTGGCCATTAGAGCTATATATAGCTAATTAAATATAACTTCTTTTTTACATTTATTAAATTCTGATACACAGTAAAAACAGCAGGCCGTATAGCGTCTCCAAACATTCTTCCTTGGTGATCAGTTTGGTATAGGGCCAGGTTTTTTTCTTTGATCTATGCACTGCAATAGCTCGTCCCGCGCCATCTGCACGTATGCCGTTTTTGGCCTCTCCAAGAAACTGAAATCTGAAATAAGTTTTTCATAAAACAGTGACATCATGTGTTTTTTAAGTATGATCTGCTGCCTTAAATATAGCTTTAAATTTTTTAAGAAAACCTTTTAAACCGATTAAGAGCTAGACCCTTTTATGTGTAACTGGTGCAAGTGTCTACAGTGAGATGATGCCATAGGGCGAGTGTTCAGGGCCATTTTACCATCATGTTTTGTATATGTTTTCAACTTAACACTTTTTTGAACTATAAATACATAATCTTGGGTAAGTACATGTTTCAATACATTGATTCTTCTGACAGCAAGCATTTATAAGTTACATTTTTTTTTTAACCAATACCATTTTTTTTAATAGAAGATTGATTGAATGTTGTTTAACGGCTCATCAACACAGTATAGGTTATTTAGAGCCGCCCCAGAGAGAGGGGAAGGATACATAGGAATCCAGGAACCTGCCCTACTCTTATTATCGAATAGATTCCTATGGTTCTTTAACGTGCTCGGAGGATAGACCGATACACGGGACCGCCCGGTTTACATCGCTATCCGACGGACGAGGCTAAGGGGAAGGGTCTTGCCCAAGAACACACCGACGGAACTCAGTGGCACCACGGAGGATTGAACCCGGGGCCTCCGGTTACAAATCCGCCGCGCTACCGACTGCGCCACGCCAGCCGTCTTTTTTAATAGAAAACAATTATTATACCTTCATACTTTGGTCAGGTAGAAGGTACAAAGACCCGAGAAGTATTCTGGTCCATGGCTTTATCTTTCTGCGTCTTCATTTTTGCAGCATTCTTGTTTAGCTTTTCCAGCCTATCGAAATATAAAGGTACCAAAATAAAATGTAAACATTAACTTTTAAAAAGACCGAGTTGAACGTCATCAGCAAAATGGCATGCATACTTTGAAACTGTATCAAATCATTTTCTTTAAAATCCTGATTAATATATGAGTATATGAATAAACTTCTTTGTTGTACAAGATATCTCACTCAGAATCTGGAAACGGGCAACCGGAAGCCGCTGTGAAACGACCTGTCCAAGCCGGTCTACACTTCTCAAGTCGCAGTTCCAAAATCCATTAGATGTTATGCTTGTAAACCATACAGCTTGTAAACCATACAGTTTACACAATTGGTTTCATTTATAAAACAATGCATTTATTTAATTGTAACGGGCTGTTTTCCATCGCTAAATGTGTGCAAATTTACGATCGCCGTACATTCGCGAAAACTGATGACGTTATATTCAGCATACGATTTCCTCAATCTTAAAAAGGAATTGATGCGTTCGTGTTTCGTGGAAGACTACTTATTAACTTGTTTATATGCATGACATATGATTAGTGTAGGCTCCAAAATACTTACGGATGTTGTTTTTTCTGCTTTCGCGGTCATGCAAAGTCAGCGTGCAGCGTTCTTTTTTAAACGGTGCAGCGTTCTTTTTTAAACGGTGACGTCACGTGATTTTCACACGTCGTTATAACCGTTATGATTCCGTTCACACGGGTGGCGTTCTATTGAATAAAACTCGCTGTTTCTAGATATATTGGCCTGAATCACAGACAATATTAAACATGTGTTTTCCACACCAAACAATATCATTAAATCATTTTAATTTCTCGCTCAATATCAGTTTTAAAGGGACACACGGAAATCTGCGGCCCTGGAATGTTTTGCGAAAAAAGCGAACTTTTTTAATACACTCAAAGCACTCGTTTATTAATGCGATTACATGAGGTATTCAGTGTATTTCATTGATAAAGTATGAAATTAAACGTATATGGATGTGCATCTTCCCCAAAAGCGTTACAAAATTAGCGATATGCTTTTTTTCCAAACAATCGTAACATCATAACAATGAGCGGCCCTGGATTGTTTTGCGAGAAAATGCGATTTTTTTTTAATACACTCGAAGAACTCGTTTATTAATGGAACTCGTTTATTAATGCGACTGGATGAGGTATTCAGTGTATTTCATTGGTGAAGAATGAAATTAACCATGGTCATTAAGATTATCGTTGTTACCATGGTTGTCCAAAAACCATGCTTTTAAACCATGGTTTTAAAAGACAACCATGGTCAGAATCTCAACCATAGTCATCAATATTTACCATGGTCTGAGAGCATGGTTGACCATGGTTATTACATTGACCATGCTTACAAACTATGGTTTTGAAATTAACCATGGTCAAAAGCACTGCTTACCATGCTTCAACTTGGTTCAACCATGGTTGACCATGCTTAACCATGCTAAGCATGGTCAACCATGGTCATCAGTTCGCAGGGGTATATTCGTAAATGAAATCACAGCTCATTCCATGTATGGCTATCTTTCTGGTACATTTCTGACATTCTCCAGATTAAATGAGACAGATAAATGATGGTTTAAAGGAGAAGATTAGTAGCTTTGTACTTGCAAAGTGGTATTAAATGAGTAGTTGTGTATTAAATGAGTAGTTGTGTACTTATAAGGTGGTATTAAATGATCATGAAGTCATTTAAGACTTTTCAAAGAAATGAAAGTATCAGAATCAGATCATTTAAATATATACTGGAAGGAAAAAAACGGGAATTTTCGCTATATATTGTATGTACAATATGCTGCTGTTAATCAAATGGTACATGGCTACATAAGATCTTTCCTTTCGGGAAAAAAAGACTAAAACAACATGTAAATAGTATTCCTGTAAAGTTTCGTTATTGACAGAGTAAACGTTTGGCTCAAGCATGTGAGCAAACTTAGGACGCAAAATTTTGCAAACTCTTTATGTACGTTAAATACAGAACTGAACTGGCTCAATTTTTCAAAGAGGAACTTCAACATTTATGAATTTCTTATTAACACGTGTACTGTGATTAAAATGTCTACAACATCACAGTTGTGTCCTTTCTCTAACTAACTGCAATTTTTTTTTTACAAAACATGTTGCGATTGAATATATATGGAATTAAGTGTGCAGTATATACAATATATAGCGGAAATTCCCGTATTTTGGATAGTGCCTCTCAGATTTGTGTTTTTCGCGGCCGCCGGTCATCCAAGATGGTCGCCATGTCTTAAATTGGGTCAAATTTAAGGAAATTTCAAACAACATCTCCTCCGAAACTACTTATTGCATTCTTGTGAAATATCATAAACATGTTCCTTGGGTTAGCCTCTATCAAGTTTGTGTTTTTCGTTATCGTCGAATAATCAAAATGGCCGCCACAGCGACCCAAAGTTTACATAGAGTTATATAGGAAAACGATAAAAATGACATCTTCTCTGAAACTGCTTGAAGGATTTTGATGAAACTTAATCACAATGATCTTTGGGTAAAAGTCCCCCTCAGATCTGCGTTTTAGGGGCCTCCAGTCGTCCATGATGGCCACCATGGCTAAACTTAGGTCAAATTTAAGGACATTTATCAAACAACATATTACCACTTATTCCATTCTAGTTAAATATCATATGCATGTTCCTGTTGTTGGCCTCTATCAAGTTTGTGTTTTTCGTTGTTGTCAAATATTCAAAATGGCCACCACGATAACCCAAAGTTTACATGGAGTTATATATAGGAAACATGTTTCTTGGGTTGGCCTCTATCATGTTTATGTTTTTAAATCACATCATACAAGTAGGGCGTCTACAGGCCCTATTGGGCCTCTTGTTTGCAGATACCGTTCAGTGGAATTAAATGAAACTTTACCACATTTATGTTTATCATAATGTCATCAGTCATCCAACTTGGCCACCATTACTAAAAATATACCAAAATAAATTTTACATTTCTGTAAAGACCGCTTTTTTGTTTTAATGACACATTCTATGTGCATGGTTCAAAGGTCTCTATCAAGTTTATGTTTTGTGTCGTCAACATATACATGTATTAAAGATGGCCACCGCATGACACAAATTATATTGGAAAATATATTAACAACATCTATGATACCATTCAATAGAGATCGAACATAAATAAATAAATTTGAAACTTGGTCAAAATTTTCCTTGGAAGGTGCTGTTCGGATTTATGTTTTTGTTGCTGCTTGTCATCCAAGATGGCCACCTTTATTAAAATAAACCAATAATGAAAGGATACTTAAAACTATTTCTCTCAAAACACTCACTATGTGGAAATAACATTTTATATGTACGTTCCTTGGATTGACTAGTGATGAGCAATCTGTTGAAATTTGCAGTCGATTATCAGTTACAATCTATAGAATGTAACTGATCAATTATTGTTTATAATTGGTTAGTCACATAAGCTTGTTTCAAGGCTTTGTCAGTTTTACTATATTTCCTGCCTTGTTTATTATGCTATTTCATTTTAATCAGGACAATAAAGTGTAGATTAATATAAATATGTTTATTTGGTTCAAAGGTCTCTATCAAGTTTATGTTTTGGGTCATCCACATATATTAAAGATGGCCACCAGTGACACAAATTATATTGGAAATTATATTAACAACATCTATGATACCATTCAGTGGAGATCAAACATAAATAAATTAATTAAATATGAAACTTGGTCAAAATGATCCTCGAAAGGTGCTCCCCAGATTTATGTTGATGTGTTTATTTGTTAACATTTACTTATTTTCACAAGTGTCTTTTCTGTTATCTCCTCTATCAGCATGTTCTTTCATATTTTCAATATTAATTAAAGTGCATTTTTTTCATTTTATCGATGATTGATTATTGACTTTCATCATTACTAAAAATATATCAATTTTAAATTATCTCCTCAACAGCTGTCCATTCAGTTGTATCTAAAGATCGCATGCATGTACCTTGGGTTGCCCTCAATCAGGTTTGTGTTTTTCATCATCATCAAATATGCAGTATTGCCTCCATGGTGGTGCAAATTTTACATTGGGAAATAAAACAATGTGTAGTAGGACTCAGTTGGGGGTATATGTAAATGGATAGGTTTATAAACACGTTACCACTGTCTTGCCGCAGAGCTAGTTTTTATGGCGATATCGTTAAAGCGTCCGCTTCACATGCAGACGTTTCGAGTTCAAACTCGCCAAGTTCCTAATATTTCGTGGTCTGTTTACATTGGTGCCGTAACCAGGATATTTACTGTTGGAGACTATATATTTAGCTAAGGTATCTAGGGACCTGGGTTGTGTTATATCAAGTTAAAGGCTGGAGGTATGTAGTAGGGCTCAGTTGGGGTATATGTAAATACATATGTTTATAAGCGTATACTACTGTCTCGCTGCAGCGCTAACTTTTATGGCGATATTGGTAGAGCATCCGCTTCACATGCAATTGTTCCAAGTTCAAATCTGCTGAGTTCCTAATATTTCCTCTTCAGTTTACAAATGACTAACATTGCTATTCATAACTTGTTTATATTTTCACTAAAGAGTAGAGCATCATATAATTATGTTTATCGATGAAGTCATTGTTAGCCATATGACATCATTGTTTGCCCACTTTGTACATCAGATCAACTTCCCTTCATGAGCGAGCATCTTGTGGTAGGTGTTTTTTTTCCCATCTTTTTACCCTTTTCATTGGTAGTAAATTTATAAGTGCTGAATTGCAATAACATAATAAGAATAGGGAAACAGTTTGTGAACATAATGTATAATAATGTAAGGCATTGTGGCTATAAAAGAATATAAATATTGCTGTATCACAGATGATTATCTTCTAGCTTTATAGCATAACAAGGCAATGTCTGAATCAATATAGCTTGTGCGAGAAACATTCCTCAGACAATTACCCTGGGGAATTCTCAAGGAAAATATAATACTTGCCTATGTGCAAAGTTGACAAGAGGTCATCATGTGTCAGTCAAGGTCACACATTCTATTCTAAGGACAGCTTAACCAAAATGACCAAAAGTACAGCTCACACGTTACTTTTTCACGCCAAGTGAGGAATTTGGAAAACGCACACTTACATAGAGTTTGATGATGCAACTACTCAGAGTGGAAATCAGCTACATGAAAAATTACTGGCATACTTACGCCACAGTATTTCGCGTACAGAAACTTGGAGTTTGCCGAGTCAAAATTTAAGTAATGGTGCATCTTTTTTTAGGTTGAAGTAATTCTTGTCTGTATAATTATCAATAAGTTGAGAGAGAAATATTAAACTATTTTTGGATGTTGGAAACTCAGAAATACAATATTTCCAGGATATTTTCCTTGGCCAGCGATTATACGGCGATTCCTACTAGACCTGTACAACTAACTACGATAATGACTATGACTTCAGACTAAATTCTAAGCACGAGAAAATGTTGGGGGCTGATCTCAAAGTTGTATAACAACCTGGGTTTTAGTAGGCTCAGAGGGGTTTGTGTAGAAAAATGCCAATAAAAATTCAAATTCAAAAATACATATTATTTATATTTCTGTCGATTTATATTTCTGTCTGTATATATATACATCATATGCATCAACCATTCAGACTAATTTTTCTCAATTCAGTCTTCGATACAACCACCCAGACTCGGCTGGAGTTTTAAAGGGGCTTGCCTGAATAATTGAATCACTAAAAACGTTTTAAGAGGAGATGCAGATCCAAGATTTTGATTGAGTATTTGTGTGTGGGAGGGGCGGAGGCAGGGGCAGCGGAGGATCCTTCGAAATAAAATGTTTTCCAAATGACATATAGTGAATTCTGTTCAATCCAACAGTAGAAATGGTGCGCGCCCCAGGTAATCCGGCATGCATAGGTTATACTTGTGGGATTTTAGAGGGTCGGGGTGCTGGGTCCGCCTTATCCCTGAATATGCCTTAGAACATGATAAATACACTTTTATCCCCTAAAATTGCCGCCGTAGCCGGGATAGTGAAGACCCTGCATCTGAAACTGTCTCGCCTCTCAGTCCGTCCTGCGGGTTCGAATCCCACTGGGAGCTCGAATTGTCAAGTGAGAAAGTGTCAATTCTTAATGTGTTTTTTGTGGTGTGGAAAAATATTGATATTTCTTATTTTAGATGATCAAAATATAATGAGTGAAACTAAAACTACCCATTATTTACAAGAATATTCATTGAGGGACAGCAATTTGTGCTATCCTAGGTTATGCACCAGGATACATTTAAAGAGTCAAACAGCAATTTTGCTCTCTTTTTTTTTAAGTCACGGCATTCTGTTTTTACACATTTGAATAGTGCAAATAAATTGCTTTACATATTCCTAACTGTTGATTATTTTGCAACAATAAATGTATTTAAACCTACGGTAGTACTGAAAACTCAAATTGTACTACCTTTTATTTCAATATCTGACTTTTAATACAAAACCCTGTGGGGTTTTGAAAAACTGAAAGATCGTGCAGCGCGTGCGCATGGGGGTGGGGGGGGAAGGCGAATTAATTGTTGTATTTACATTAATTTCCCGTCGCTATGATAGTATCAGCAACTATTCTAAAAGAGAAAAAGAGAAATCACTACTGTCAATGTCTTTTCATGCAGTGGAATATCCATTTTCTGTTCAGACACACCGGATGCAAGCACAGTGTCTGCATGTCTGCAAGCAGTGCGTACAGTTCGTTCACCTCCTTGAGTGGAATAACCACTTTTATGCGTGCGCAGTCGAACATAAATAGTCGCACCTACTTGCAAAATGAAGTATATTCGAGATAATTAAGCGCTATATTGTTTCAAAGGAAAGTATCAATAAAATGCAAAAATATTAAGGTAATTAAACCAGTTTGCAAAGATGGTATGAAGCGAATATCAACTTTATTAGGTGAGGCTTAGAAAAGAAAGCATGGCAAATAACTGGTCGTTTGTAAAAATGATATATTGCTCTGTAAACCATCTCATCATATCATGTATGCCAACTAGTATAATAAATTCTAAAATAATGATGGTTGGCTGTTTGGTTGAATTGTGGTGTACGTTATTTTCAGCACATTTCAGGCTATATATGACGGTCGATTTTTTGTTGTAGTGACAAACCACCCACTTTTCCCTACAAATTCATGTAGTGTCATTGGCCTATACTAGTATATAATGATGGGCAAATGCTTGGTCGAAGAGAAAACCCCTCTGTTTTAGTCGGTATTCCTTATCGTAATCCTTACTGTAATCGTTACCGTAGTTAGTTGTACAGGTCTACTGTCAGCTTTATGGCAGCTGAACATTTCCATTCAAGTAGTAATGCTGGATATTTACTATTCGAATTGCTTATACCTATAATTATGTGAAAATTAAGCTTTTGCAATTATTAATTGTGTATTCAGGGTTGCGTTATCTTTGTTTTGATTACTAAAGCAGTGATGACCCATTATTGAAAATAAATGTTATTCTATTCTTTTCCTGTTTTTGTGTGTGGATTTTACTTAAAATTAACTAAGATAGTATTAATTTAAATATATTTCTTCACTTTTAATAAATATATACTTTAGTCTGAATGTTGAATACTTTAGACAATCATGGGATTGCAAAGTAAGTCTTGATGATAATGCTGATATTCAGACAATACACCTCTTATCATCTCAAACTGCAAATGGTTATTTGACACGCTTTAATTATGGTACATAGTTCCAATCTGTCAATCAAGCTGATATCCACAAGAGATTAGAGCCAATTAAAGGTTCAATCTATATTTACACCTGTACCAAAAGCATGTGTTGTCCCACATGCCCAATGTTTGTGGGAACTTGACCCAGGAGCAATAGAATTGAATTTTATATTCGCACCAACAGCTAAGGTCATATGCGACTTTTCCAGCTTACATTGCTGGAGGAAGATCCCAGGTGCCCCTTCGGGCAATTTTCGTGCACAGGCAGGCACCTGGGTAGAACCACCACCGTTTATGAGGGATCATACCCACAGGAACAATAGAGGGCAGACCTAGAAACTGATAGTCGGAACTATCGATTATACTTAATTCCTTTACTGTATTCGATACAAAACCTAAACCTTATTACACCATCAACAGGTCTATTTCAAACAGTTTCCTTCAAATCGATCAAGAAAGTTGCAGATGCGACATACATGGCAGAGTCATGTGTCACTAAACAAACAGTCCTTCAGTATTATCACCCAATAAACCAATGAGCGGAAATCATCTACCATGTAAATTCTTTAATTACATGCCAAGCGGCTGTTTTCACAGCTGAGACCGACGCTCGGGATTCCGAACACTCAGTTTGTATTCTTCTATGAGAAATGGACTTGACCAAATAAATATGTTTTTCTGTCGTCAATTTATTTAAGCATTATCTAATGAAACTAAGGAATGATGGAACTATATTATTGTGTGTTGGATATTGACCCACTATGAAATGCTGATTTGACATCACAAAGTTGTTGCTAGTGTCAGACTGACAGTGGCAACATGGATGTCCGTCAAATGGATGTTGAACTTGTACAAGTATATTAATCATTGTCTAGAAGGACAAAGTTGCAGCTAACTTGCCTATAGAAACAAATCTATGAAAATATTGTCCAAAACATGTTTTATTTTAAATAATTACTAACAGAGATACAACTAATATGTATATGGACCATGTTATGCATATCATGATACAAATTGTCTATAGTGGATATGGAATCTTCCTTTTTCTTTTTCTCATCCTTCAATAGTACACAAAGCCAGCAGAACATACATTATAAACTATTGTACAGTAGCAGCCGACACTGTTGTCACAACTGATAAAATCAATATTGCCCGGGAGGGCCAGTCCGACCTCCAAGCTTCACCTCATTTACATCAGCTTAATTGGTGTTAGCCCTCTCGGCTGGTCCGCTAAGCTTTGCCTCATTTATATCAGCTTAATTGGTGTCAGCTTGAGAGGGCTGGTCCGCTAAGCTTCGCCTCATTTACATTAGCTTAATTGGTGTCAGCCGAGAGGGCTGGTCTGCTAAGCTTCGCCTCATTTACATCAGCTTAATTGGTGTCAGCCCGAGAGGGATGTTCCACTAAACTTCGCCTCATTTACATCAGCTTTATTGGTGTCAGCCCGAGAGGATGTTCCACTAAGCTTCGCCTCATTTACATCAGCTTAATTGGTGTCGGCCCGAGAGGGCTGGTCAGCTATGCTTTGCCTCATTCACATCAGCTTATTTGGTGTCGGCTGGGCCGCTAAGCTTTGCCTCATTTACATCAGCTTAACTGGTGTCAGCCTGAGAGGGCTGGTCCGCTAAGCTTCGCCTCATTTAATTCAGCTTAATTGGTGTCAGCCCGAGAAGGCTGGTCCGCTAAGCTTCGCCTCATTTACATCAGCTCAGCCCAGTGGATATCTAAAAAGTTAAACACCAGCCTTTAAATTAAAATATTTTTATCAAACAAGGAATCTGTTGAAACAGTCACAGTCTTAATTCTGATAAACAAGAGCATTTTGTTTGGGTACCAGTTAGACTGGCTGTCGTCTCAGTGGTTGTTGTTTAATTTAAACAGAATCAAAATAAATCTTAAATCCTAAAACTGTTTATCAGTCTTTTTCTGAATAGCAGCTTATGTTTGAAGCCAATAATCCAAAGGGGACTTAATGCAGACTATTTTATTTGATGATAGCTTGAGTTGTCTCAAATATTATCAACATGAACAAACAAAAGGACATAGCTAGTCTAGGTACCTGTGTACACAGGGTGATCGAAAAATAATGAGACTGATCTTATAACTCAAAAAGTATTTGAAATATCAAAATGAAACTGAAGACAAAATGAAGCACTCTTTATTCTGCAAACACTACAAATATCAATATATGTGTGTTTAAAATGAGTTACGTACATTCGTAGGAGGTACCTTACACAGGAGCGGGGCAGTCTCTCAATGACGTATGATGTCAAGTTCATGAGTTTGATGTTGTGTAATCCTAACGTTTCTCGAAGTACTCTCCCATACATGAGATACACCTGTTGTGTCGCTGAAACCACTGGTCAAATATATCTTATTCAAATGCGTTATTAAAACCGTATGAACAATTCCATAACTTAATCTGATCGCATATGTCTCTGACCGCTACACGCCGATCACCATATACAACTTCTTTAATCGTTTCAATTAACGTTGCATCTTTCTTCCATGCCTCATCATTTTCTAAAGTAGTTCGTCCTTCCTTTAAACGTCGATGCCATCTAAAAACAAGTGCATGGGAAACTTTAGATTTTGTAGATGCTCTCTGAATCATCTCATAGGTTTGTGTAGGTGTTTTGCCTAAATGATAACACAAATTTGTAATTGCGCGATTTTCCTTTGACTCAGTTGAGGTCATTTTTAACAGACCTTCTGCTAAGTAACGGTTGCTTGTTTGGTCGATTTTAAGATAACGAAAACAAATATGATGTTGAAATCTGGCGTAACCCCACAAATGACATCATTCAAGAAGCAGATGAAGTCGCACTAAAATCGGTGCATTAATTCAGATATTATAATGATGTACTCATAAAAATCAAAGTTTTAAAATTGTACATACATTTTACTGCCCCGGTCTGGCGTAAGTGGGTAACCATAACAACAACAAAAGCATCTTATATATTTTTCAAATTAAAATTATTTATTTATTATGTAGATAAGGTATTCAAGTGTATTTCATGCTGATATTAAGACATTTTATAAGAGATACTTTTTTTACAGCAACAGTCTCGTTGTTTCTCGATCACCCCTCATAGATAAATGGGTCTTATTGCTGCCAGGAAATGGCTTTGAGAAAGGGGAGAAACTTAGACATTATAAGGTTAATTTGTGCATGTACTCTGTATCCTTTTTGCACTTTTTTCATTACATGCATGGAGCAGTCTGTTATAATTATTATAATCGCACTTCACAAAGTGAAGTTGGGGCTGTATAGGAATCAAGCTGTCCCTTACATCTCCTGGCATCCCGTCACGTTCAGTCCCGTTTTGTTCAGTAACATCACGGCACGTAACACATTTTTATTACTTACATTTCTCAAACAGTTTCAAATGGATTGTTCCCAAACTTCATATACACATACCAACTGATAACCTGATGTCCCTCTACATCACACACTGTTGATTGCCTAATTTATTACAGGATTTTGGCCCTTTGTTTGACTTAGAATTGTCCACTCTTATATTGTATAATGTCCTGAAACATATTTTTCTCAAACATTTTTTCTGTAGCGTCTGTTATTTGTTGTATGTTTTCAGAATTCCATGTCAGAGATAGCCCAGTTATTTACAGAGTTTTTCCGTGACCTGGACGTAGTGCCTTCAGACGTGATCGCAGGCCTGGTGTTGCTAAGGCGGTACCAGAAACTACATATGCAGCATACTATTCATCAGGTAGTTTTAATAAGGACATTTCTGAAACCATACTCAGCTTTCTGCATGAAGTGTTTAGAAGTTATCAAAATGTCTAGACTGGTATTTGTGGGCTGGTAATCTCCTTTTACATCCTCAGACTATATTCATTAAGATGCATTTTATGGCATCCCTACTGACTGTACCTGAATATCTTGAATGTTTGGGTCCATCTGGCAGACAATATTTCAGGGATCGACTGTTTATGTAAAGTTCTGCAAACTATACTTAAGGAAAAAAGAAATGCAAATTGGGAATTTCCGCTATATAATTTATATATCCATGTAATATTCCAAATAAATCCAAAGATGTTTTGTAAAAAGAGGGTTGCAGCTAGTTAGAGATGGGAAATAATTGTACTGTTGTTGACTTTTTAATCACAGTACATTTTTTAACACAAAATTCATAAATGTGGAAGTTCTGCTTCGAAATTTCAATTGTCCTTGGTGAGAGTTGAAATGATATGGCTTTTGGTGACAGTAGGTCAAAGGTCAAGATGACCTCAAAAGGACTTATGCAAACCATACGATAACTAAAGCATAACACTCACCCCCATGAAACTTTATGATAACATTTCCCTTGGTGAGAGGAAGAACCCTATTGCTTTTGGATCAAGTTAAGGTCAAAGGTCAAGGTCAGCATGACCTCATGGAAGTAGGCATTCCTTTGATAACTCTGGAAATAAAACACCCTATTTCATTTCATTTGAAGTATAAAATAATAATTAAATTGTCAAGTTAGTATACTGACATTAATAGACTGACAGCAAATTACATGGTTTGAACATGGACATGATATGGTTTCTAGAAACAGGAACCACCAGACTAAAAGTTATCATCTTGCTGTATTTGAGAACAACTGAGTATTTGGCAGTTATTTATGATGTTTGCAGGACTTTGTGTTTAAGGCTATGCTGTTATAGAGTTTCCTGATTTTGAAGTATTAAAACTATAAAATAAATAAAAAGTAATAATGAAATATTTGGTTTGGTTTCTAAGTTAAAATATAAAATCAACAAAGGCAGCAAGCCTTTGTTGATTTTATATTTTAACTTTGTAAAACACTCACTCACAGTGTATCTCTTTCTTGATTTATTGTGGTGCATTGCACTGACATTCTAGACAGTGTAGATAATAAAAATGATGAGTGCATTTTACTTTTAAGCATTATTTGCAGAGTAAAAAAATTCTTAAAAATCTTCTTAATTCTTTAAAAATCTTCTTAATTCTTTGCATTTTTATTTTCAGAACGTAAGTAAATACAGAAACCTTTATGTATTTATTGTTGTCCTGAGGGACCTCATCATACATGCTCTACTTTTCAGGGTAGTAATGCTTTCAGATACCTGTCATGCCTCATACACAGTTATTCCAGCTGGGTAACCCCAGATCATACTTGCTCTACTTTTCAGGGTTGAAAGGATGTATACAGATACCTGGGTATTCCCATCACTCCATGTACACAGTTCCTCCAGATGAGGGACCTTGAATCATACTGGCTCTACTTTTCAGGGTAGTTATGACCTATACAGATACCTGTATGACCTATACAGATACCTGTCTGGCATGCCAGTCCCAACTTGTATACAGTTCCTTCAGCTAAGGTAGTAATGATGTATACAGATACTGGTCTGGCATACCAGTCACACCTCATATACAGTTCCTCCCACTGCTCTACATTTCAGGGTAGTAATGACGTATTCAGATACCTGTCTTGTATACCAGTCATGCCTCTTACACAGTTTCTCCAGCTGAGGGACCCCATATCATACTTGCTCTACTTTTCAGGGTAGTAATGAAGTATACAGATACCTGTCTGGTATCCCCATCACACCGCGTACACAGTTCCTCCAGCTGAGGAACCCCAGATTATACTTGCTCTACTTTTTAGCTCAACTATTCGAAGAATAAGAGAGCTTATGTAATCACCCCGGCATCGGCGTCCCACATCAAGGTTTGCGTGTAAGCTGTGTTTGCAAGTCTATTTCTCTTACATTTCTTATCCAAGCACAACCAAATTTGGCCATGGGCTTCCTTATAGCATTATCTTAAGAACTGTATAAGCAATTTTGGTTTCTGTAACCCATGGGCTCCCATGGAACTCAAATTCTGATAGCCCATAAAAAGTGTCCCATTTCACATCAAATTTTGCGTGTAAGCTGTGTTTACAAGTCTATATTTCTTACATTTCTTATCCTAGTATATCAGTCATGCCTCGTACACAGTTTCTCCAGCTGAGGAACCCCAGATCATACTTGCTCTACTTTTCAGGGCAGTAATGAAGTATACAGATACCTGTCTGGTATACCAGTCATGCCTCGTACACAGTTTCTCCAGCTGAGGGACCTTGAATCATACTTGCTCTACTTTTCAGGGCAGTAATGAAGTATACAGATACCTGTCTGGTATACCAGTCATGCCTCGTACACAGTTTCTCCATCTGAGGGACCTTGAATCATACTTGCTCTACTTTTCAGGGCAGTAATGAAGTATACAGATACCTGTCTGGTATACCAGTCATGCCTCGTACACAGTTTCTCCAGCTGAGGGACCTTGAATCATACTTGCTCTACTTTTCAGGGCAGTAATGAAGTATACAGATACCTGTCTGGTATACCAGTCATGCCTCGTACACAGTTTCTCCAGCTGAGGGACCTTGAATCATACTTGCTCTACTTTTCAGGGTAGTAATGACGTATACAGATACCTGTCTGGTATCCCCGTCACGCCTCGTACACAGTTCCTACAGCTGAGCCAACCTGAAGTGCTGCAGCAGTATAAACTAGTGATCCACTACATGAAGTTTGCCATGGCGGCTTATGGATGGCCCATCTTCATGATGATGAATACGGGGACAGGACTGTGTAGAATGGTGCCCTATCTGAGGTAGGTATTTGTTAGTGTAGAATGGTGCCCTGTCTGAGGTAGGTATTTGTTGGTGTAGATGACCACAACACAACAAAATGACCACTAGTGAGGCCTCTATAGCCCAGTGGTAGAGCGCTGGGCCCACAAGCGAAAGGTCGTGGGTTCAAACCCCGCCAGATGCTGGTCTCTCCATTTCATGTTTCATTAATTCATTGCTTATCATTCATCACCATTTCGGCAAAAATCCACCTTCTCAGCCCTCAAATTTGCTTTATGAGTAGTTAGTACCTCACTGCTGTCTTGTGACGATGTTAGGCCGACGTTCACCGAATAGGGATAGGGAAGCTGTAGACAGAAATTTGTTGGTTATTCGTATGGCGCGTCTAAAGTATGCAATGGCCAGTAGCCTAGTATTGGCATAGTAGCTTGAATGGAGTAACATTGAGTACTATGGGGTGGCTATTTCACAGCAATAGACAATAACATGACATATCAGCAATGTCCCAGAAACAGTGTAATCCAAAAGAAAAAAGAGAAACATCAGGTGAACTGCGGGTGAACAGTGAGAGTCTTCGTAGAAACGGAATATACAGCGAGGCTCCAGCAGAAAGTAGGTCAAAACAGATCATCCAGTAGG
The DNA here is from genome assembly GCA_037043455.1 of Cyrtodaria siliqua. NCBI lineage: Eukaryota > Metazoa > Mollusca > Bivalvia > Adapedonta > Hiatellidae > Cyrtodaria > Cyrtodaria siliqua. The sequence continues at coordinate 181,989 of JAWPHD010000042.1, forward strand.
AGGGACAAAAGCAGAGCTGGCAGAAGACGGAGTGAGAGAAAGTGAAAGAAAGGAGCAGATAAAAGGGCTTGAAAAGGTGGGACAAAAAAAAAAAAAAGACTCAAAAGCTAAAATATGCTCACTACCCTTGTGTCCTACAGAAATCCCCCTATTTCAAGAAATGTTCAAATAAAGATTTGTATGCACTAACCACGTAGTGGAGGGAGCATATATAAAGTGTTGCCCTTGTTTGTCCGTACTTTGGTCTGTCGTACTTGCGTTTCTGGTTAGCTCCTGCATTTTTCAATACATCGCGATCAACATGAAATGAAGAAGCTTACATTAATTCAGGATTCTTGTCTGGTATCCTGTAAGGCAATTTGTCTGTACTTTCAGTATGAAGACCTTGTACTACCTTTATTTGAATCTTAGTTAATATAAACACTGCTAGATAGTAATCAACAATAGTAATAAAAACTGTCTATACCAATTGAATGAAGTTGTAGATATGCCACAGTCTGGTCCCAGAACGGAAGACAAAACTATTGTTATGTTAATTAACTTCATCCTGTCGAGTGTTACCAGAGGTTAAATAAGTCTGGGAAAAAGCTTTTGGAAAAAGTATATATTTGAAGCTAAGAAGATTACAATGGTTCTGCTGCATTATGTTCACTCTTTGTCAGTAGGTGGTAAATTGGGGACAAGATCTAGACAAATTCAAACTTCTTAGAAAATCTATTATATAGGAGAGAGACATTTCATTTTAGGTATGGCACATTAAATTGATGTCTGCCTCACAGATAAGTGGAGAACTGTTTTATAACCGTAAATCCTGATTTTGTATATATTGATCTTGTTTTATATTGTTGAATGTCTTACGAGCATACATCAGGACATTTTCAAGGCATTTAATCTGTCTTCCTTACACAGGATATCATGCAAGAGGAATCCTTTTTCATTGGTTCATTGAAACACTGTTGTAGCTACCTTTAAATAAATAAAAAGATGCAACTGTGTTGCATTAAACCCTCTTAATCAAATATCAGACAATAAAAACAAAGGATACACATCTAGCCACAGATACCGGTTTAAAAAAAAAAAAAAAAAGTCTTCTATTCTATTACATACTGTATGTAATAGAATATAAGACTTTTTTCTTTTTTTTACTGTATGTAATAGAATATAAGATTTTTTTATTTTTTTTTAAACCGGTATCTGTGCATCTAGCCACACCATGCCTTCTTAACGCATTATGATTATGTGCGAAGGGCGAATAATTTATGTTGTATGTCAAACATTTTCAAAAGTTTTCCCCTAGCCTAACATTAAAAACACACTATATATCAGCAGGATGTCATAAAGTTTCCTGCTTCATTTGTAAACTATGACAATCAAGAGAGCCAATAACACAAACAATTTTCTGTTTTCATAACCCATTAAGAATTTTATTAAACAAGGAATGGATCAAACTCACCAACAAGGATATATTAAACATGAAGAATTCATCTGTAGTATGCATCATTGATTGCCTAATTTATTACAGAATTATGGCCTTTTGTTTCACTTAGAATTTTCCACTCTAATATTGTATAACGACTGTTAACACATTTTGTTCTCAAACATTTTCAAATTGATTGTTCCCAAATTTCATGGACACATAACAACTGATTATCTTATGTCCTTCTACATCACAAATTGTTGATGCTTAATTTAGTACGGAATTATGGCCCTTTATTTCACTTAGAATTTTTCACTCTAAAATGAACTTCATCATGGCTTTCACTTAGAATTTCTTTCACATTAAAAAATTAACAGATATTTTAGACATTCATTATTCTTCATTTTGCCCATCATCGGCTATAGCAAAAAAGCAGGGGTATTCATCACTTTCAGTGTTAGTTCCATCTGTCAATATTCAAGCAAGAATTTTATATCTCTGAATATTACACAAAGTGTGCAGCAGGGATGAGTATGGCATGTACGAGGGGCATCCCAGAAATATTGAGACTTTTGCTGTAACATTTTTATTATCTATTCATTTAAAAAGATATTTGGCACCAATGCAGTTTCATATATTATCTTCTATTTCGGAAAGTGACAGTATTACTGATGGCACGAAACACAAGTTTTGTCATCGCTATAGCAACCATATAATGCTGATGCGGGGAGGGTCTAAACGGTCTCTTGAGTTGCTTAAGAAATAGTGATATTACCAGTGAATATAGACTTCAAATTTGGCGAGCTTTAGTGTGTGTGTTAGACGACGTCACATGCACACGTACAGTATACAGTTATCACATGTGTGTTTTAGGGAACAGTCAAAACTGTTTTCCCGAGGTGGAGGGGATGGCAGAGTGAACTGTTTCCCGAGGCCGATATTTTCAACATGATATGTACTATTATCATGATTCTTGGTAATCTGGTGCACAAAAGATGAAACTATATTTCTTGGGTTTTTAGCTCTACTGGCCAAGGGCCAGCAGAGCTTATGGGATGGTGTGTTGTCCGTCTTCCGTCGTCCGTCCGTCGTCCGTCGTCCGTCGTCCGTCCGTCGTCCGTCCGTTAACTTTTGCTTGTGTACACTCTAGAGGCCACATTTCTGATGCAATCATCATGAAACTTTGTCAGAATGTTTGTCTCAATGAAATCTCGGTCAAGTTCGAAAATGGGTCACATGGGGTTAAAAACTAGGTCACTAGGTCAAATACTTGAAAAACCTTGTGTACACTCTAGAAGCCGTATTTCTGACCCAATCTTGATGAAACTTTGTCAAAATGTTTGTCTTAATTATATCTTGGTCAAGTTCAAAAATGGGTCACATGGTGTTAAAAACTAGGTCACTAGGTCAAACTTTGGAAAAACCTTGTGTACACTCTAAAGGCCATATTTTTGACCCGAGCTTGATGCAACTTTGTCAGAATGTTTGTCTTAATTATATCTTGGTCAAGTTTGAAAATGGGTCACATGGGGTTAAAAACTAGGTCACTAGGTCAAATACTTGAAAAACCTTGTGTACACTCTAGAAGCCGTATTTCTGACCCAATCTTGATGAAACTTTGTCAAAATGTTTGTCTTAATTATATCTTGTTCAAGTTCAAAAATGGGTCACATGGTGTTAAAAACTAGGTCACTAGGTCAAACTTTGGAAAAACCATGTGTACACTCTAGAGGCCATATTTTTGACCTGATCTTGATGAAACTTTGTCAGAATGTTTGTCTTAATGTAATCTCGGTCAAGTTCAAAAATGGGTCATGTGGGGTCAAAAACTAGGTCACTAGGTCAAATACTTGAAAAAACTTGTGTACACTCTAGAGGTCATATTTGTTACCCAATCTTGATGAAATTTTGTCAAATTGTTTATCTTAATTATATCTTGATCAAGTTCGGAAATGGGTCATATGAAGTTAAAAACTAGGTCACTAGGTCAAATATTGGAAAATCTTTGTGTACACTCTAGAGGCCATATTTTTGACCCGAGCTTGATGCAACTTTGTCAGAATGTTTGTCTTAATTATATCTTGGTCAAGTTTGAAAATGGGTCACATGGGGTTAAAAACTAGGTCACTAGGTCAAATATTGGAAAAACCTTGTGTACACTCTTTGTCAAAATGTTTGTCTTAATTATATCTTGGTCAAGTTCAAAAATGGGTCACATGGTGTTAAAAACTAGGTCACTAGGTCAAACTTTGGAAAAACCGTGTGTACACTCTAGAGGCCATATTTTTGACCCGATCTTGATGCAATTTTGTCAGAATATTTGTCTCAATTATAGCTTGCTAAAGTTCGAAAATGGGTCACACAGGGTCACACAGGGTCAAAAACTAGGTCACTAGTACACTCTAGAGGCCATATTTTTGACCCGATCTTGATGAAACTTTGTCGAAATGTTGTCTTAATTATATTTTGGTCAAGTTCGAAAATGGGTCCCATGGGGTCAAAAACTAGGTCACTAGGTCAAATACTTGAAAAACCTTGTGTACACTCTAGACACCATGTAGTACGACTCGATTCATCAATGGTATAACAGCCAGTAGAGCGTTCACAGGCCCTCTTGGGCCTCTTGTTTAATGTTGTATTCCCAACGACCTTTGAATAAGAGCAAACGTCTCAATACTTTTGGGATGCACCTCGTACTACTGGTGATTGGAGCCTAAGTTAGGAGTAATATAGAATACATGAAATCCCAAATACCATGAAACCCCAACTACCATGAAACCCCTAATACATCATTTAACTCGGGGCTAAGTTACCTAGATATCCCTTTGAAACTTGGTGTGTATATATAAATATACAATCACATGATGATTTGTGGAATCTGAAATATTTGGTCAAAGTCGAACAATAGTCCTTAGCCGGAATTGATCTGAATTGGTTTTCCATGTAGGTCAACATGGTAGGTCAACTGTCCTATTGAAAACTAATGTCACGGAATACTAACTTTCATTGTTCAAGTTCCATGTGCCGAACATTGTAGCAGTACAAATTGTTTGTACCTACATCATGTGACTGGTAGGTAAGACCCATGAGAGGCCTATTCAGGAGCAAGTTATAATAAGAAATAATGTCAAAAGTGGACCAAGATACAACACCAGCATTAAGTAAATCAGTCCACAGATAAGCTCTTGTTTCATGTTCCCTGAATGGGTGCGGGGAGCATCTTCCTATATCCAACAGTTCTACTGGTCCTTGTTTATTGATAATTATCAAATGGAAAAAAACTACAGGCATCACATAGAATAACTGAGCACTACTGTTCCACCTTATGTCAGAATACAGTATTGTAGAGAGCCATTACTGCACTTCAAATCACATCCTTAACAGCTTCAATAGCTTGGCTTTGAAGTTACTCCAGATCAATGTTTTTTTATTTGATAGATATAGACCATGAGCCAGACAAGTGTTCGCTGTCATCTCAGGTGGCAAATTCTTACTGATACCATGTTACGGAGTACATTGTAGAGAAAGGAAAACCCATGATAGCAATGCCAACAGGGTAGATAATTCCTGTTATTAGAGTTATCTCCCCTTTTAATAAAAATCGGGTTTCTTTAAAAAATCATTTTCTCTGAAACCTCAAGTGCTAAAGGTCTAATATTTTGCATATGGCATAAGCAAGGTAGATATAAAAATCGAACAGGAAAAGTAGCATTCAAAGACGACAATCAACCACAAACAAACACAGAAACAAAGAACAACTATAAAGATGAATAAAAGGCCAAATAAGACATCACAAACACAAAGTAATAGGGCTACCGCCTTGGAACGGTCAGTGGCAAAAAAGGCCGCCGGGTGTTTAAACCAGGTTCTAGGGTTAAGGTTCCACTCACCTGCCCAAAATGAAAAAAAAGAGTAAATTTAGTGTTATAATTATGTGATTTTGTTGGAGTTCGTGCATGTTTTGCATATCGTTTTAAGCGTCTGCGAACGAAGATTTTGAAAATAATAATGTTTTTGCACAATTGTTTTATTATTATTAATTTTTGTAAAAATGTAACCGTAATTTGGGCATCATACGACGGAATCTCAAGTTACTTCAAAATGAGAAATAAATGAAAATTCATAATGAAAATAATTCTGTTTTTGTATACTGAAGGCTGTGCCTAGCCGAAAATCCCATGCCAACTAATATTTACGTAACGTTACGTATTTTGACCTCGAAAGTGACCTCGTGTTGAACTGCTTGACGCCATTTTCTGCCCAAGACAGTGGTGATGCATATTAACCAAATACACGCGTTTAAGTGAGGTTTCTAGTAAAAGATGAACATGCAATATATCATCCTTGTTATATTTAACCTTACCGTCAATACTGCTCTTTGATCTTTTTCTTCTGATATGGACTAGGTAGCTATATGATTGTTTCACCTAGCTAAAGTTGGTTGCTTATGCGATCGCCTCCCGATCAGCATGAAACATTCATAAAACCGTACTCATATCCAGCTGTCAAACCTCCATAATATCCCGTGCAAGCATGCACGTGAAGATATAAAAATAGGCCCAAATTGTAAATATATTTGAAAATATAGGTGTTTTATTTTTATAAATTATGGGTATTGTGTCATTAAATTTTGACAAAATTCAAAAGGCACTGCCTGAGGTAGACATTGAAGTTGACTTCTTCATTATTATTTTGTCCAAAGCCGTAAAATAAAAAGAACTTGAGATTCCGTCGTATGATGTCCAAATTACGGTTACATTTTTACAAAATATTAATAATAATAAAAAAAATTGTGCAAAAACATTATTATTTTCAAAATCTTCGTTCGAAGACGCTTAAAACAATATGCAAAACATGCACAAACTCCAACAAAATCACATATAAAACTAAATTTACTTTTTTTTCATTTTGGTCAGGTGAGAGGAACCTTAACCCTTTTCTGGAACTACAAGAGCTAGATGTCTAATATTTTGCATGTAGTATAAGCTTTTGGTCCTCTACCAAATTTGCTATAATGGTGACCCTAGGGTCATGTTTAGCCACACCCCACGGGTCACATATTGACATAGAGTTATATATAAACATCTTTAAAAACAATCTTCTCCGAAACTACCAGAGATTAATATTTTGCCTGTAGCATAAGCTTATGGTTCTCTACTAAACCTGTTCAAATGGTGACCCTTAATTGTCACAAGTTTGACCCTGCCCTGTGGGTCACACTTTTACATTGAGTAAAGCCATTAAAGAAAAGCCTTTAAAAATCTTCGAATCTACATGAGCTATGTGTTTAATATTTTGCATGTAGTATAGGCTTATTATTCTTTAACTGGTCTGTTCAAATGGTGACACTGGGGTAAAATTTGACCCCAGTCACAGTGTTGTTATATAGCTATGAAAGAGATTTCATGTTGAGTATTTCACCAGATATCCAGGCAGATGACTTGAATAACACCTCTCGGTATCTGGATGACATCTTGAACATTGACAACCCTTTCTTACTACTATGGTTAATAATATATATCCTAAAGAACTTCAACTTAACAAAGCCAATATTTCTGATACTAATGCTTCTTTTCTCGATTTACATCTCTCAATGAAAATGGTGCAATAATAAGCAAAATCTATGACAAGAGAGAAGATTTTAATTTTGATATTGTTAATTATCCCCATTTAGATGAGAATGTTCCCCGAGCAACTGTGTCTCAACTTATTCATTTTTTGTCTCGGCCACGAGAGTGGGTAGCGAGACATAGCAGTCACTTTTCTGGCGGTGGCCACACTTTAAAACAACTATAACTCAACAACCGCTGCTAGAATTTTTCTGAAACTTTGTCAGATGCTTTGTTGGGTCAAGGGACATCACCTAATGTCAATATTACCAAGGTCAAGGTCATATTTTGCATTATTTTCCCTAAACTTAACCTTTGTTAGGTAACCTTGGTTAGGTTACTTAACCTCATTTTGCCACTGACCGTTCCAAGGCGGTAGCCTATTGTCAACCCTTTTTTGTTTATGACATCATATGCCTTTATTCCTTATTAATATTGCCATTTATGTTTGTCGTTTTGCGTGTTTTGTGTTTACTGTGTTCTTTGAAAGCTGCATTTCCTGTCCGACTTTATACTTATTTTACATAGGGTCATATTAGGAAATTCCTGTTGTAATTGTTTCTTTAACATGTGAGCACGTTGAGGCGAGGCCCTGTGGCCTCTTGTTTATGACTTGCAGTTGTACACTTTTTTTATAAAATCACTTTAGAATTAGGTTTAAGAGCAATCCCAGCCATTTGGATGTAACCATATCATTGAAATAATAAAGTTTTAACATTTTAGATGTATGCATTTCAGCGCAAGCATCCTCCTTGAGCGCCTACATGTCCAGTGGATGGCACGGTGGACTTGAAATCCGGAGAACCCGGGTTCAAGCCTCGCCGACTCCACTGAGTTTAGTCGGTGTGTTATTTGGCAAGATATTTTTTCTCGTGAAGACAGAGGTAGCCTCTTATGTCTAATCGGGACGTAAATTTGGCGGTCCTGTATATCGAACTACCCTTTAATTAAGTTAAAGAACTATAGCAATATATTTGTTATTAAGATTATGGCAGGTTCCCGGATTCCAAAGTAGAGCTCCAAGCTCTCTGGGGCGGGTCTTAATGACATATAATGCCTTGATAATCCGTTTAACAGCATCCAATTCATTCAATTCTGTTTCTTTTAAAGAGGCTCTACCTATATCTTTTTGTCCACCAATTGATATAAACTTTACTTAATTATAAAGAGGACTATGAAAAAGGTAAATGGCAATAATTTCTCCCCATGTAATATGCATTTTGCTGGGGAAAAACAGGATTGAAAAGATCGGAGTTTTGAAATTGTATTCGTAATTGTTTTAGACAAGCCGATTGCGGAGATTTTCCGATCTTATTCGTTGACAATCGGAACTGCCTTGTCGGATTGGCGAAAGTTTCGATCAATTTGTTTACTATCGGAACTGCCCTGAATAGTTTGTTTTCGTTCAGTTGAATCGTATTGCGCATGTCCGAGAAAATCGTAAAAACTCGTAGTTCTCCGGCAGGAATAAATGGCAGGGCAGCATTTTATTCAAGATATTGTTTTGATCATAATTAATAATTTACAGAACTGAAATACGAACCATGTTTCTTCTTAGAATACTCATAAAATATCTTTGTATACATATAAATGCAGTAATATTGAGTATTTAATATTTTAAATTAAAAATCGCATAGATATAGGTAGTCTTCAATAAGTTCACACGCAAAATTAAAGGTAAATGTATCCTTTTTGTCAACAATAAAAATTAAGTAAATAATGATAATATTGAGATCAATGAGGGAAAGTTTAAGGCAGTACATAGACCCCACTGTGATAGTCTTTGTCATTGTCGCAACTACCCCCGTTATGGATTTTTTTTTTTTTTTAGGTAACTGTCATTCAGGTCATATTGCACTATTTCAGCATGCACAAAAATAGGCTATGACTATAATAAAATGCAAAGAATATGTTAAGAAGGTACTATTGTAACACCTGTATCAATTCTAACAACTAGTTGCCACGGTTAGTAGTTAGTACAGTAGTCTATGTATTACACTTAAGCTTCTTCTTTGATGTTTTCGTGCAAATGCATACATGTAATAGTTTTCAATTTCATATGCATACTTCTTTATTGTGATTTAAGTGGTGGGGTAATTTAAACTGGTGTTGAACATCGTTAAAATAGAAATAAATTGCAATTAAGGGCATTAAAATAGTCATCTAATTGGATTTTGTGTTTGCATGTGTTAACTATTGCTTCGTGTCTTTATGTGTAATACATATTCAAAACGTCTTAATCGTAATAGGTATTAAATAACGCATACACCTAAAAATGGACTTATAGAAAGAGGAGACACTCACATTTCTCTTATCTAGGATCCTTTGGACTGTGTCTTTTGTGCAATATGTGTATTTATCACATAACTTGTGGTGTGGGAGTGGAATAACACCATTCTATATTTTCGATATACCACTAGTTATATAACTATGCAAATAAGCGCAGTACGCGCTGTAAGAAAAATTGATAATGACTATGATCCAATTCCCACGGTTTATGTCGGTTTCGCGTGTTAAAGCGACAGGCAAAATGCAATAAAAGTCGATATGTGAGTTATGTGATCATTCGTTCTCATTCATTATTAAATTTATTTAACTCATCAGCAAAAATGATATAATGCTCGGCAAGAGCCTCGTATTATATCATTTTGCCAACTCGTTTAATAAATTCAATAATGAATGGGTACTCATGTAAGATCCTCTGTATATCAGAAAATTAAAATAATAGTGATGTTACAATTATTCTGAGGAAGACACACTTCCTGTTAGATGCCTGTGTCCTATTTTCAGGCAAAGGCCTGAACGTTACATACAGTACATACTTTCATTAATTCATAATATAATAATTAAATCATCTTAGAATAGTTGTGAATTACTGATTCTTACAATTTTATACATATAATGTAAACAAATATATACTACCTTAATGCATAAACAATGTGTCAATAGTGGGTAATCTGACTTCCAATTTTAAGCAAAATAATGATTTTAAGCTGAATGCAAATGCTGAAACAAAGCTTATTTATTCTGTATTAAACTAATATGAATTACAAACTTAATTGCATATTTTAAAAGTATATTAACAATTATCAAAAAATAATAATGTGCAAAAATGAGCATCCAATTTGATGCCAAGGCTACAATGGTACACCTATTATTGCTGGAATTAAACTGTGTAAGCTACCTGTTCCAGATTGCTATTATGGAAAAGTGTCATCTACAGACATTGCTCTTTCCAAAAAATAATTATAGAATTTGCCACCTGAGTTGGTAGCAATATTGAAAATGTTGGGTCCTGGCTCAAGGCCTAATAATAGTGTCATCACTTTGTGGTTTAAATAATGTAAAAGCTTTATAAATTACACATCTCAGGAGACATAATTGCACTATCTTTGAAGTATTTGAATCGACTAATGATTCCATTTGAAGTAAAATTAAAATTGGTTCCCTCTGGTCTCCAATGTGATCATTAATTCTTAAGAATGAAGTCATGTAGTCATGTTCATACTGTTGTTGAAGCCGTTATTAAACTGTTGGTTTCTTAGGCCCATTTTGTGTTTTCTCAGTCTAGTTTAATGGTTTTTAGCTCGTCTGGCTAATGGGATGACGAGTTGTCCGTCGTCCGTCCGTCGTCCGTACGTCGTCCGTCCGTCATCCGTTAACTTTTGCCTTGTGAACACTCTAGGTGTTATTAATCGGTTCTTTTATGACATTTTGACAATGTCTTTATATCAATGAAAGCTCAGACAAGTTCTAAAACCAGCTAGATCGGATTAGTTTCCGGATTTATGGTCCTTGTTTTTCTGAAAAATGCTATTTTCTGCCTTGTGAACACTCTAGGGCCCTTCAGTATTAATAGGATCTTTACGAAACTTTGCCAGTGTCTTTATATCAATGAAAGCTCAAACAAGTTTGAAAACCAGCCAGATCGGAATGATTTCACTGGAGTTATGGCCCTTGTTTTGCTGAAAAATGCCATATTAAGCCTTGTGAACACTATAGCACCTTCATTTATTATTTGATCTTTACCAAACTTGCACAGATTGTTAATGTCAATGAAAGCTCGGACAAGTTCGAAAACCAGCCAGATCGGACCATTAACAGGGGAGTTATTGCCCTTGATTTAGTTTAAATACTATATTTTGCCTCGTTAAGATGATAGGGCCTTCCTCTTTCATCCGATCTTTACCAAACTTTAACAGATTGTTTATATAGATTGCTTATATAAATAAAAGCTCGGACAAGCTTGAAAACCAGCCAGATCGGACCATTAACAGGGGAGTTATTGCCCTTGATTTAGATAAAAATGCTATATTTTGCCTCGTTAAGACGATAGGGTCTTCCTCTTTCATCCGATCTTTACCAAACTTTATCAGATTGTTTATATAAATGAAAGCTCGGACAAGTTCGAAAACCAGCCAGATCGGACCATTAACAACGGAGTTATGGCCCATGATTTAGTTAAAAACGCTATATTTTGCCTCATTAATTCGATAGGGCCTTCAACTTTCATCCGATCTTTACTAAACTTTACCAGATTGTTAACATCAATGACAGCTCGGACAAGTGCAACAACCAGCCAGATCGGACCAGTTACAGCGGAGTTATGGCCCTTGATTTAGTTAAAAATGCTATATTTTGCCTCGTTAAGATGATAGGGCCTTCATTTTTCATGCGATCTTTACGAAACTTTACCAGATTGTTAATATCAATGACAGCTCGGAAAAGTTCAAAAACCATCCAGATTGGACCATTTACATCGAAGTCATGGCCCTTTATTTTCTGAAATATGCTATATCTTGGCCTCATTAAGACGCAAAGGGCCTTCATTTGGCTGGATTTCATTGAAACTATGCAGGGATAATCAGTACCAAGCCTAGTTGTACATAGTCACTGTGTTCCAGTTGAATGATTTTGACGGAGTTATAGCCCTTTAAAGGTTTTAATACAAACTTTGTTCTGACTTCCTGATCCCCTGGCCGGTTTAAACGAAACTTTGCAGGGATGATCATACCAAGCCTAGTTGCGTATATCATCACCATGTTCCGGTTGAATGATTTTTGAAAGACTTATGGCCCCTTATACATAAACTTTATCTTGAGCCAGTAGAGTATCCACAGGCCCTCTTTGGGCCTCTTGTTTTTACTCCGGTTCCTATTATTATTATTTTTTACGCCCTTCCGAGCATATAGTTGGCGCTTTGTCCATGTGTCTGTCTCACACTTGTCCGGAGCATATCTTAAAAATACTGGTGGGACTGCAATGAAACTTCACATATTGATAGAGGGCAATGAAAGGTAGTGCAGAGTGCAAGAACCGTAACTCTTGTCAATGTTCAAATTAGAGTTATTGCCCTTTGTAATTTTATACTTAAGAGTTTTTGTCAGGAGCATATCTTCAAAACTGCTAATGGGACTGCACTGAAACTTCACACAATGATAGAGGACAATGAGAGGAAGTGCAGAGTGCAAGAACAATAACTCTGTCATCATTCAAAGTAGAGTTATTTCCCTTTGTAATTTTATACTTAGAATTATTGTTCGGAGCATGTCGTCATAACTACTGATGAGACTGCAATGAAACTTTATACAGTGATAGAGGGCAATGAGAGAAAGTGTAGAGTGCAAGAACCGTAACTCTGTTATCATTCAAATTAGAGTTATTGTCCTGTGTAATTTTATACTTAGAATTTTTGTCCGGAGCATTAACTACTAATGGAACTGCAAATTTAAAACTGCTGGGTGATACAAGGCCATATGATATGTTGAGGATACATTTCGGGGAGCATCCATCAGTTCTACCAATTTTCTCGTTTGTTATTTTATTAGTTTTTAGGCATGAACTTATGAGGATATTGTGCCCATTGTTTAGCCTGCTTTTGAAAGAATTTACAGCGGGTGCCTCAACTACTGTGTTAGGCAGTTTATTTCAAGTTTCTACCACTCTGTAGGCAAATGATTTATTCCTTATATCAATTCTTGCCCTTTTTAGCTCACCTGAGCATGAAGAGCTCAAGGGTGAGCTATTGTGATCGCCCTTTGTCCGTCCGTGCATGTGTCCGTCCACAATTGCTTCAAACGACTTCTTCCCATTAGAACTCTGGTTGCCATGGCAACCGAAATAAAAAAAGCTGGAAATCATTAAAAATATTCTCTAAAACTACCGGCTCTATTACAGAATAATTTCACAGAAATGATGTTTTGGGGACCCTCTACCAAATGTTCAAGCAGTTTCCCTACATGTATGTAACTGTATGGAATAACTTTTAAAAATCTTCTTGTCTGAAACTGCTTGATAGATTTCAAAATAATTTTACAGAAATGATGTTTGGGTGAACTTCTACCAAGATTGTTCAAGCCAGTTTATTCGTCAAAAAACATGGCCGCCAGAGGGCGGAGCTTATTTATGCTTAATTTCTATTTGGAAATTTTAAAAAATCTTCTCGTCTGAAACTGCTTGATGGATTTGAAATTAAATTTCACAGAAATGATGTTTGGGTGGGCCCCTATCAAGATTGTTCAAGCCGCCTTGATTCTTCAAAAAACATGGCCGCCAGAGGGCTGGGCTTATTTTCGCTATATTTCTATAGGGAAATCTTAAAAAATCTTCTCGCTAGATGGATTTCAAATGAATTTCACAGAAATGATGTTTGGGTGGGCCTCTATCAAGATTGTTCAAGCTGGGTTGATTCTTCAAAAAACATGGCCACCAGTGGGCGGGGCTTATTTTTGCTACAATTCTATATGGAAAAGTTTAAAAATCTTTTTGTCTGAAACTGCTGGATGGATTTGAAAATAATTCATTAATTATTAGCAGTAATAAATTAGCAGTAATTAATTAATAATTAAGATTGTTCAAATCGGGTGGATCAGACCAAAAACATGGCCGCCAGGTGGCGGGGCAGTTTCCCTATATAAATATATCGGAAACGGTAAAAAATCTTCTTGTCAGAAGTCACAACTTTTAAATCTTCTTGTCTGCATGTACCATCATCTACTGATCCTACTGACAAAGATTGTAAAAATATTGAACCTGGGGTCAAATTATGTATGTATTGCACCAAGGTTGTTGAAATGGTGAACCAAGTGGTCAGAATTTGCCCCATCCTATTTGTCACAAGTTTTCTTTTGAATCCTAAAGAAAACCTACCGTATTGTTTCTAATTAGGGCCCCGGGGGCGTGACATTTTCTGAAAGGGGGGCGCTTATTAGAACTTAATTTCCTTATATAATGCTAAAAAATGCACCTATCTTGTATCATCTCATCAAAGATCCGATTATAATGCCGCAGATAATTGTCCGTAATCCGATAATTACATCTAATGTTCCAAGTACGACAAAGTCGTTGGTTACTGCAGTTCATTACGCCGATTATACTAGCAGTGTGTATTCACAGAAACCAATACTTATCACAAGTGTCACGCATGATCAGTTATCTGTAGACTGGAAATACCCCGTGGCTAAATCTGGTGTGTGTCGGTTTAAAGGTCACACGACGTGTCAGCGTGCATTTGTGTATTCCCAGAGACTATTGTCGCGAGCAGTTTTAGAAAGGGAACTGCGGGGCGGCATGTAATTAATGCGTGGCAGTATGTAAAGACTGCATGGCGGGGCGAAAAAAGGGCGTGCCGACTTGCCCTGCCATTCCGCATTAGGGGAAACACTATGTTGTGTTACTGAAATATGGAATTAAATTCATAAGTGTGTGTGTACTGTTTTTTGGGTTTTAACCACTTTTCTTGGGTATTAACCACTTTTACACCTCAAGGTAAGAGTGTTTTTTTTAAAAGTTAGTGTGGGGGGGGGGGGGGGGGGGCGCTAATTAGAGGGGGAGTGCTAATTAGAAACAATACGGTAATAGTAATTGTGTTTAGTGTGTTTTATCGGTTCATATTTACTCAGGTGAGCGATATAGGACCATTATGGCCCTCTTGTTATGAATAATTTCTTAAAGTTTCCCCTGGTACCAATGTTAGGGGCTTGTGTGAAAAGTTTATTTTATGTCAATTATATCGATATTGTTTAGTATTTTGTAAACCTGGATCACATTGGCCTGCTCTCTTCTATATTCAAGTTTTGGTAGCCTTAATATAGTAAGTCTTGTATGGTAAGGGACATTGCTGAGGTTACCCACCATGCTGGTAGCCCTTTTTTGGACATTTTCAATGGCAATAAGGTCCTGTTTTAGGTAGGGGCCCCAAACCACTGTAGCATACTCAAGGTGCGGTCTAACTAAAGATTTGTATAAGCAGAGAAACATTTCTTTATCCATCTGTGTAAAGGTTTTGAAGATTAGGCCATGGTTTATATTGACCTTGGACACCTTTTCACTTATATGTTTAGAAAATTTGAGCTTGGAGTCAAATATTACCCCTAGGTCTTTTTCCTCTAATACCTTAGTAATGTCTTCGATTTTATCGGCCTTACCTTGGATTCCTCGTCATTATTCCCCAAGAGGAGGTGTTTACATTTTTTGGCATTAAAGATCATTTGCCATCTTTTGGCCCAATCACATGCGTTAAAAATGCTATCTTGTAGGTCTTGTAAACTTTGAGGGTTGTTTATACATTTATATAATTTTGTGTCATCAGCAAACAATTTCGTGGTGCAGGACATTGCATCTGGGAGGTCAGTGATATATATATAAGGAACAGGACAGGTCCCAGAACACCGCCCTGAGGAACTCTGCTTGTAATGTCCATGAGGTCAGAGGCCTGCCCATTTACCACAACTGCTTCCTGTTAGTTAGGAAGTCTTCAATCCACTCATACAGCTTGCCTGAAATTCCCATGGCCTTAACTTTGCTGGGTAAGCTTTTATGGGGGACTTTGTCAAAAGCCGCTTTAAAGTCAAGATAAATGACATCAATTTCTTCCCCATTATCCATGGCTTCTGACCAGTTGTCTAGACATTCAAATAACTGAGTACCACAGGAGCAGCCCTGCCTGAAACCATGTTGGCGGACTGATATTAGGAGATTCTTAATGAGATGGTTTACTAAATCAACTCGAACAATTTTTTCCATGACTCTACACGATATCGGTGTCAAGCTAATCGGTCGATAGTTTTCGGACTTAGATTTCTTCCCCGATTTAAAGACTGCTGTTACATTTGCCGTTTTCCAAATTTCTAGTAATTTCCTTCCTCCATTGATTTCTTACAGCTGTGTAATGGGTACGGTTAGTGTATTTGCACTATCTTTTAGTACTTTTGGGTGGAGATTGTCAGGACCTTGGGACTTAGATGACTTAATTTCGTTTAATAGGTTATTTATTTTTTCCTCTGTGATGTTTATATTACTAAACCTAGCAGTAACTGGTCGTTCATCCAGTATTGGTATATTATCAGTGTCTTCTTTGGTAAAAACAGAGATGAAGTGATCGTTTAATACTTCTGCTTTCTCTTTATCATTCTTAGTCAATTCACCATTAGTTTTTTCCATGTTACCTACCAAACTTTAGTTTTTGTATTAGAACGGACGTATTTCCAAGATAACTTATCATCTGTTTTGATTTTTGTTGACCAGTCCTTTTCATAGTCATACTTGCATCTTCTTAGTTCATATACATGTATTACATTAGTTCAAGAGATTTTATACTCATCATAGTTGGTACTTTTTTTACAGTGTTTATATTTCATCCATTTTCTGCGTTTTATTTTGATACAGTTAATTGCATGTCTGTCTATCTAAGGATTATATTATTCCTGGTTGACCTAGGATTAGCTCTGCTTACTGGTATTGAGTTATCTAATGATTTGGTAATGGTTTCAGCAATGTACACACACTATCTTGTTGTCCAAAATTCAGCTGGGAATCTAGGTTTCTATTATCCTGGCATGACTTTTTTTTTTAGCAAGTAATTAATCGCTGTAATTATACAGCAACTTTGGAAGGTTGTTTGTTTGTTTTGTTTTTAGCTCTACTGGCCAAGGGCCAGCAGAGCTTATGGGATGGTGTGTTGTCCATCGTCCGTCGTCCGTCCGTCTGTCCGTCCGTCCGTCGTCCGTCTTCCGTTAACCTTTCTTGTGTACACTCTAGAGGCCACATTTCTGATGCAATCATCATGAAACTTTGTCAGAATGTTTGTCTCAATGAAATCTCGGTCAAATTCAAAAATGGGTCATGTGGGGTCAAAAACTAGGTCACTAGGTCAAATACTTGAAAAAACTTGTGTACACTCTAGAGTTCATATTTGTTACCCAATCTTGATGAAACTTTGTCAAATTGTTTATCTTAATTATATCTTGATCAAGTTCGGAAATGGGTCACATGAAGTTAAAAACTAGGTCACTAGGTCAAATATTGGAAAAACCTTGTGTACACTCTAGAGGCCATATTTTTGACCCGAACTTGATGCAACTTTGTCAGAATGTTTGTCTTAATTATATCTAGGTCAAATTTGAAAATGGGTCACATGGGGTTAAAAACTAGGTCACTAGGTCAAATACTTGAAAAACCTTGTGTACACTCTAGAAGCCGTATTTCTGACCCAATCTTGGTGAAACTTTGTCAAATTGTTTGTCTTAATTATATCTTGGTCAAGTTCAAAAATGGGTCACATGGTGTTAAAAACTAGGTCACTAGGTCAAACTTTGGAAAAACCGTGTGTACACTCTAGAGGCCATATTTTTGACCCGATCTTGATGCAATTTTGTCAGAATATTTGTCTCAATTATAGCTTGCTAAAGTTTGAAAATGGGTCACACAGGGTCAAAAAGTAGGTCACTAGGTCAAATACTTGAAAACCCTTGTGTACACTCTAGAGGCCATTTTTGACCCGATCTTGATGAAACTTTGTCGAAATGTTGTCTTAATTATATTTTGGTCAAGTTCGAAAATGGGTCCCATGGGATCAAAAACTAGGTCACTAGGTCAAATACTTGAAAAACCTTGTGTACACTCTAGACGCCATATTTTTTCATTCGATCTTTACCAAATTTTACCAGATTGTTAATGTCAATAACAGCTCGGTAAAGTTTTTTTTTTTTTAATTTATTTTTTATTATCTCTACTGGCCAAGTTCGAAAACCAGCCAGATCGGACCAGTAACGGCGGAGTTATGGCTCTTGATTTAGTTAAAAATGCTATATTCTGCCTCTTTAAGACGACAGTCACTTGCTTCATTGATGTTATAAGAGCCATATTAGCCAGTAGAGCGTCCACAGGCCCTCTTGGGCCTCTTGTTTATAGGTCCTTTTCAAAACATGTAAGGTTATATATGACGTCGATTTTTGTGGTAGAGGCAGACCAAATATGACGGTCGATTTTTGTGGTGGAGGCAGATCACTCACATTTCCTGGGTAGAACCAGTACTGTACACCTCCCGCTATCTGTAAGAATCAGCACTTCCTCACTTACAAGTCGAGCTCCCAGTGGGATTCGAACCTGCAGCGGTTTATGGAGAGCATATAGGGTCAGTTTTATGGAAAGTATATAGTGTCAGTTTTATGGGGAGTTTACAGGAACAGTTTTATGGGGAGTATTCAGGGTCAGTTTTATGGGGGCATATGCAGGGTCAGTTTTATGAGGTGTATGCAGGGTCAGTTGTATGGGGAGTATGCAGTGCCAGTTGTATGGGGAGTATGCAGGGTCAGTTGTATGGGGAGTATGCAGGGTCATTTGTATGGGGAGTATGCAGGGTTAGTTGTATGGGGAGTATGCAGGGTCAGTTATGTGTGAAGTATGCAGGATCAGTTGTATGGGGAGTATGCAGGGGGTCAGTTGAATGGGAAGTATGCAGGGTCAGTTGTATGAGGAGTATGCAGGGTCAGTTGTATGGGGAGTATGCCGGGCCAGTTGTATGGGGAATATGCAGGGTCAGTTGTATGGGGAATATGCAGGGTCAGTTGTATGGGGAGTATGCAGGGTCAGTTGTATGGGGAGTATGCGGGGTCAGTTGTATGGGGAGTTTGCGGGGTCAGTTGTATGGGGAATATGCAGGGTCAGTTGTATGGGGAGTATGCAGGGTCAGTTGTATGGGGAATATGCAGGGTCAGATGTATGGGGAGTATGCAGGTTCAGTTATATGGGGGTATGCAGGGTCAGTTATATGGGGAGTATGCAGGGTCAGTCGTATGGGGTCAGTTTTATTGAAAGAATACATCTTTATTAGATCACATGGATAATATACATATATGCTTCAGGGTGGCTATGCCATGGTCAGGTACACGGTTTAGGTGTGCCCTATCGGTAGGGCCTATGTGGAAGGTTTTGGATTCAATCCCCAGCCGGGTCATACCAAATTCTTCATAAAAATGGTACTAGTGACTCCCCTGCATGACGTTCAGCATATAAAGGGTAGTTGTAGGACTGGGCAGCCTGGTGACAGTTTAATTTTGTTTGGGGTTATCTCAGAAAGATTTTGTCATTGTTAGCGGAGAAGAGGTATTTGCGCTTTATTGATAAAAATCCGTTAAGTATTCAAGAAAAAATGATAAATAAATCTGAATCAAGCCTTTATCTGTGCATGCAATCAATAAGTCACATGGTAAAAAAGTCACATGGTAAAGCCACCCTAATGCTTGCAACAGGTTGATGAATATGTCTTACATTTTGTAATGCTACAATACTTAGAGATTGTGGAAGACATCCTAAATATTTAATAGCCTTCAACAAGTGTAAAAGCAACTTTAATTGAGGAAGTGTCGATTCTTACAGATGGCGGGAGGTATACAGTACTGGTTCTACCCAGGAAAAATGGGGAGGTCTGCCGCCACCACAAAAGAAATCGACTGTCATTTATGGTCTAAAATGTGCTAAAAATGACGTAAAACACCATTCAAACAAACCAAACAAGTGTAGGTATTGCTTAAAGACTTTTAAAATCAATATGCCCTGATACTTTTAACATCATTTGAAGCCTCCTAGGAGCTGTTGTTGTGATTGAAATTATTTTTTCGACATCTTATTACATCTTTAAAACCACTGATACAATTAAAAATCTTTTTTGAGAGGCCTACATATTAGCTGCAATCATTTATCAGGCATCTTCTACAGAGCTTCCACATCAGTCGAAATTGAAACATTCATTAATTAATTCATATGAATCTGAATCATCTGTGATTAAAGCTTTTGTATGACTCTGATAGCAAATTATGCTTTTATACAAGACTGATTGAATCTCTGCAATTCCAAACACGATTTTTTCCCAGCTTTCTCTATGTCCATTATCCTTACTAAAATGATTGCTCATGCTTTGATTTCTATGATTAAGGGCTTGTATTAGATTTCAGAGCTATTCATTATCTGCGTTTCCCCAATCTAGGTGTAGGAGATCATACAGGATAGAACTGGTAAAAATCAGAAAATGGAAGTATTGGAGAACTTTATAAAGTATAATATTGTACTAGGTTTACTCGAGTTATTTATTATACTAGTTTTTGATAAGGTTAAAATTGATTGATCTGCCGTTTTTTACTAAAGAAATAAAACTGTGATGAGGACGTCAATACTTTTCATGTAAAGGTGTTCTCAGTATATTGATAGAGTTGTCTGTTTTTGTTTTATTGTTGGAACATGCACTTTATGGATGGAGCAAAACCTGCTCCGTGGAGACATGCACTTTATGGATGGGGCAAAACCTGCTCCGTGGAGACATGCACTTTATGGATGGGGCAAATCCTGCTCTGTGGAGACATGCACTTTATGGATGGGGCAAAACCTGCTCTGTGGAGACATGCACTTTATGGATGGGGCAAAACCTACTCTGTGGAGACATGCACTTTATGGATGGGGCAAAACCTGCTCCGTGGAGACATGTACTTTGTGAAAGGACAAAACCTGCTCTGTGGAGACATGCACTCTGTGGATGGGGCAAAACCTTCTCCATGGAGACTTGCACTTTGTGAAAGGACAAAACCTGCTCTGTGGAGACATGCACTCTGTGGATGGGGCAAAACCTGCTCTGTGGAGACTTGCAATTTGTGAAAGGAGCAAAACCTGCTCTGTGGAGACTTGCACTTTGTGAAAGGACAAAACCTGCTCTGTGGAGACATGCACTCTGTGGATGGGGAAAAAGCTGCTCTGTGGAGACTTGAACTTTGTGGAAGGACAAAACCTGCTCTGTGGAGACATGCACTCTGTGGATGGGGCAAAATCTGCTCTGTGGAGACATGGACTTTGTGAAAGGACAAAACCTGCTCTGTGGAGACTTGCACTCTGTGGATGGTGCACAATCTGCTCTGTGGAGACATGAACTTTGTGGAAGGACAAAACCTGCTCTATGGAGACATGCACTCTGTGGATGGGGCAAAAACTGCTCTGTGGAGACATGAACTTTGTGGAAGGACAAAACCTGCTCTGTGGAGACTAGCAGTTTGTGGAAGGGCAAAACCTACTCTGACACCAAGCACCAGGAAACAACAGTTTCTCCTGACAAGAATAACAACAGTTTCTCCTGACAAGAAACAACAGTTTTACCAGACAAGAAGAAATGGCACCAGGAAACAACAGTTTCACCAGACAAGAATAAGAAATGGCACCAGGGAACCAACAGTTTCACCAGACAAGGATAATAAATGGCACAAGGAAACAACAATTCCACCAGACGAGGATATAAAATGGCACCAGGAAAAAACAGCTTCACCAGACAAGGAGAAGAAATGGCACCAGGTAACAACAGTTTCACCAAACAAGAATAGGAAAGACACTAGGAAACAACAGCTTCCCCAGACAAGAATAATAAATGGCACCAAAGAATCTGTTTCACCAGACAAGAATAAGAAATGGCACAAGGAAAAAACAGTTTCACCAGACAAGGATAATAAATGGCATAAGGAAACAACAGTTCCACCAGACAAGGATATAAAATGGCACCAGGAAACAACAGCTTCACCAGACAAGGAGAAGAAATGGCACCAGGAAACAACAGTTTCACCAGACAAGAATAAGAAATGGCACAAGGGAACAACAGTTTCACCAGACAAGGATACGAAATGGCACCAGGAAACAACAGTTTCACCAGACAAGAATAAGAAATGGCACCAGGAAACAATAGTTTCATCAGACAAGAATAAGAAATGGCACCAGGAAACAACAGTTTCACCAGACAAGGATAAGAAATGGCACCAGGAAACAACAGTTTCACCAGACAAGGATAAGAAATGGCACCAGGAAACAACAGTTTCACCAGACAAGGATAAGAAATGGCACAATGAAACAACAGTTTGACAAGAGAAGAATAAGAAATGGCACCAGGAAACAACAGCTTCCCCAGACAAGAATAAGAAATGGCACCAGGAAACAACAGTTTCACCAGACAAGGATAAGAAATGGCACCAGGAAACAACAGTTTCACCAGTCAAGAATAAGAAATGGCAATAGGAAACAACAGTTTCACCAGACAAGGATAAGAAATGGCAAAATGAAACAACAGTTTGACAAGAGAAGAATAAGAAATGGCACCAGGAAACAACAGCTTCCCCAGACAAGAATAAGAAATGGCACCAGGAAACAACAGTTTCACCAGACAAGAATAGAAATGGCACCAGGAAACAACAGTTTAACCAGACAAGAATAAGAAATGGCACAAGGGAACAACAGTTTAACCAGACAAGAATAAGAAATGGCACAAGGGAACAACAGTTTCACTAGACAATAATAAGAAATGGCACCAGGAAACAGCAGTTTCACCAGACAAGGATAAGAAATGGCACCAGGAAACAACAGTTTCACCAGACAAGAATAAGAAATGGCACAAGGGAACCACAGTTTTACCAGACAATAATAAGAAATGGCACCAGGAAACAGCAGTTTCACCAGACAAGGAGAAGGAATGGCACCAGGAAACAACAGTTTCACCAGACAAGAATAAGAAATGGCACCATGAAACAACAGTTTCATCAGACAAGAATAAGAAATGGCACCAGGAAACAACAGCTTCCCCAGACAAGAATAAGAAATGGCACCAGGAAACAACAGTTTCACCAGACAAGAATAAGAAATGGCACCAGGAAACAACAGTTTCATCAGACAAGAATAAGAAATGGTACCAGGAAACAACAGTTTCCCCAGACAAGAATAAGAAATGGCACCATGAAACAACAGTTTCACCAGACAAGGATAAAATATGGCACCAGGAAACAACAGTTTCCCCAGACAAGAATAAGAAATGGCACCAGGAAACAACAGTTTCACCAGACAAGAATAAGAAATGGCACCAGGAAACAACAGTTTCACCACACAAGAATAAGAAATGGTACCAGGAAACAACAGTTTCACCAGACAAGGATACGAAATGGCACCAGGAAACAACAGTTTCACCAGACAAGGATACGAAATGGCACCAGGAAACAACAGTTTCACCAGACAAGAATAAGAAATGGCACTAGGAAACAACAGTTTCATCAGACAAGAATAAGAAATGGCACCAGGAAACAACAGTTTCACCAGACAAGGATAAGAAATGGCACCAGGAAACAACAGTTTCACCAGTCAAGAATAGATGTGGCAATAGGAAACAACAGTTTCACCAGACAAGGATAAGAAATGGCACCAGGAAACAACAGTTTCACCAGTCAAGAATAAGAAATGGCAATAGGAAACAACAGTTTCACCAGACATGGATAAGCAATGGCACAATGAAACAACAGTTTGACAAGAGAAGAATAAGAAATGGCACCAGGAAACAACAGTTTCACCAGACAAGAATAGAAATGGCACCAGGAAACAACAGTTTCACCAGACAAGAATAGAAATGGCACCAGGAAACAACAGTTTAACCAGACAAGAATAAGAAATGGCACAAGGGAACAACAGTTTAACCAGACAAGAATAAAAAATGGCACAAGGGAACAACAGTTTCACCACACAAGAATAAGAAATGGCACCAGGAAACAGCAGTTTCACCAGACAAGGATAAGAAATGGCACCAGGAAACAACAGTTTCACCAGTCAAGAATAAGAAATGGCACCAGGAAACAACAGTTTCACCAGACAAGAATAGAAATGGCACTAGGAAACAACAGTTTAACCAGACAAGAATAAGAAATGGCACCAGGAAACAGCAGTTTCACCAGACAAGGAGAAGAAATGGCACCAGGAAACAACAGTTTCACCAGTCAAGAATAAGAAATGGCACTAGGAAACAACAGTTTCACCAGACAAGGATAAGAAATGGCACAAGGGAACAACAGTTTCACCAGACAAGGATAAGAAATGGCACCAGGAAACAACAGTTTCACCAGACAAGGATAAAATATGGCACCATGAAACAACAGTTTCACCAGACAAGAATAAGAATTGGTACAAGGGAACAACAGTTTCCCCAGACAATAATAAAAAATGGCACCAGGAAACAACAGTTTCACCAGACAAGGATAAAATATGGCACCAGGAAACAACAGTTTCACCAGTCAGGAATAAGAAATGGCACCAGGAAACAACAGTTTTACCAGACAAGGATAAGAAATGGCACTAGGAAACAACAGTTTCACCAGACAAGGATAAGAAATGGCACAATGAAACAACAGTTTGATAAGACAAGAATAAGAAATGGCACTAGGAAACAACAGTTTCACCAGGCAAGGATAAGAAATGGCACAATGAAACAACAGTTTGGCAAGACAAGAATAAGAAATGGCACTAGGAAACAACAGTTTCACCAGTCAAGAAAAAGAAATGGCACAAGGAAACAACTCAAGAAAGTTCATTGAGGAGTGTGACTCAGTGGATAGCATGGTGGACTTTGAATTTTGAGAAACCTGCACCACTGGGTTCCTTTGCTTTATCCTTGAGATACCTGCACCACTGGGTTCCTTTGCTTTATCCTTGAGATACCTGCACCACTGGGTTCCTTTGCTTTATCCTTGAGATACCTGCACCACTGGGTTCCTTTGCTTTATCCTTGAGAAACCTGCACCACTGGGTTCCTTTGCTTTATCCTTGAGATACCTGCACCACTGGGTTCCTTTGCTTTATCCTTGAGATACCTGCACCACTGGGTTCCTTTGCTTTATCCTTGAGATACCTGCACCACTGGGTTCCTTTGCTTTATCCTTGAGATACCTGCACCACTGGGTTCCTTTGCTTTATCCTTGAGAAACCTGCACCACTGGGTTCCTTTGCTTTATCCTTGAGAAACCTGCACCACTGGGTTCCTTTGCTTTATCCTTGAGATACCTGCACCACTGGGTTCCTTTGCTTTATCCTTGAAAAACCTGCACCACTGGGTTCCTTTGCTTTATCCTTGAGAAACCTGCACCACTGGGTTCCTTTGCTTTATCCTTGAGAAACCCGCACCACTGGGTTCCTTTGCTTTATCCTTGAGTAACCTGCGCCACTGGGTTCCTTTGCTTTATCCTTGAGAAACCTGCACCACTGGGTTCCTTTGCTTTATCCTTGAGATACCTGCACCACTGGGTTCCCTTGCTTTATCCTTGAGATACCTGCACCACTGGGTTCCTTTGCTTTATCCTTGAGAAACCTGCACCACTGGGTTCCCTTGCTTTATCCTTGAGAAACCTGCACCACTGGGTTCCTTTGCTTTATCCTTGAGAAACCTGCACCACTGGGTTCCTTTGCTTTATCCTTGAGATACCTGCACCACTGGGTTCCTTTGCTTTATCCTTGAGATACCTGTACCACTGGGTTCCTTTGCTTTATCCTTGAGATACCTGCACCACTGGGTTCCCTTGCTTTATCCTTGAGAAACCTGCACCACTGGGTTCCTTTGCTTTATCCTTGAGAAACCTGCACCACTGGGTTCCTTTGCTTTATCCTTGAGATACCTGTACCACTGGGTTCCTTTGCTTTATCCTTGAGATACCTGCACCACTGGGTTCCTTTGCTTTATCCTTGAGAAACCTGCACCACTGGGTTCCCTTGCTTTATCCTTGAGAAACCTGCACCACTGGGTTCCTTTGCTTTATCCTTGAGAAACCTGCACCACTGGGTTCCTTTGCTTTATCCTTGAGATACCTGCACCACTGGGTTCCTTTGCTTTATCCTTGAGATACCTGCACCACTGGGTTCCTTTGCTTTATCCTTGAGAAACCTGCACCACTGGGTTCCTTTGCTTTATCCTTGAACAAGACACTTTTATCGAGCCTCATCCATCAGATGGGGGCATAAATCTGATGGTCGCATTTGTCTGAGTCTATTCTCTGAGCAGGTAAAGAGGTTAAGGAACAATAGGAATATATTCGATATAAAGATACCTGCACCACTGGGTTCCTTTGCTTTATCCTTGAGAAACCTGCACCACTGGGTTCCCTTGCTTTATCCCTGAGAAACCTGCACCACTGGGTTCCTTTGCTTTATCCTTGAGAAACCTGTACCACTGGGTTCCTTTGCTTTATCCTTGAGATACCTGCACCACTGGGTTCCTTTGCTTTATCCTTGAGAAACCTGCACCACTGGGTTCCTTTGCTTTATCCTTGAGATACCTGTACCACTGGGTTCCTTTGCTTTATCCTTGAGATACCTGCACCACTGGGTTCCTTTGCTTTATCCTTGAGAAACCTGCACCACTGGGTTCCCTTGCTTTATCCTTGAGAAACCTGCACCACTGGGTTCCTTTGCTTTATCCTTGAGAAACCTGCACCACTGGGTTCCTTTGCTTTATCCTTGAGATACCTGCACCACTGGGTTCCTTTGCTTTATCCTTGAGATACCTGCACCACTGGGTTCCTTTGCTTTATCCTTGAGAAACCTGCACCACTGGGTTCCTTTGCTTTATCCTTGAGAAACCTGCACCACTGGGTTCCTTTGCTTTATCCTTGAGAAACCTGCACCACTGGGTTCCTTTGCTTTATCCTTGAGAAACCTGCACCACTGGGTTCCTTTGCTTTATCCTTGAGATACCTGCACCACTGGGTTCCTTTGCTTTATCCTTGAGAAACCTGCACCACTGGGTTCCTTTGCTTTATCCTTGAGAAACCTGCACCACTGGGTTCCTTTGCTTTATCCTTGAGATACCTGTACCACTGGGTTCCTTTGCTTTATCCTTGAGATACCTGCACTACTGGGTTCCCTTGCTTTATCCTTGAGATACCTGCACCACTGGGTTCCTTTGCTTTATCCTTGAGATACCTGCACCACTGGGTTCCTTTGCTTTATCCTTGAGATACCTGTACCACTGGGTTCCTTTGCTTTATCCTTGAGAAACCTGCACCACTGGGTTCCTTTGCTTTATCCTTGAGATACCTGCACCACTGGGTTCCTTTGCTTTATCCTTGAGAAACCTGCACCACTGGGTTCCTTTGCTTTATCCTTGAGAAACCTGCACCACTGGGTTCCTTTGCTTTATCCTTGAGATACCTGCACCACTGGGTTCCTTTGCTTTATCCTTGAGATACCTGCACCACTGGGTTCCTTTGCTTTATCCTTGAGAAACCTGCACCACTGGGTTCCTTTGCTTTATCCTTGAACAAGACACTTTTATCGAGCCTCATCCATCAGATGGGGGCATAAATCTGATGGTCGCATTTGTCTGAGTCTATTCTCTGAGCAGGTAAAGAGGTTAAGGAACAATAGGAATATATTCGATATAAAGAGTAGGATCAGCTAAGCTGTTGTTGAGCTAGTAAAACAATTCACTAGTCGTCAAAAAAGCTCTTTTTTAGATAGAATAGCCAGACAAGCCTAAGACAGTGCCAAACAGTAAAAAAAATATAATCTCATTTGTAATTTTTGTTATTGTAATCAATGTCTGTGTAGTTTTGTACTGGAAATTCCCTGTTGTTATAAGAGGGAATTGTCTGATAATGGATTGGCTAATATTGTGATTGGATGGATTCTTTTGGATATGAGTATACCAATTGATTTAATTACTGGGTTAATCTGATAGGCATTTACTTTTTAATGTTCCCTCAGTGATTATGAGTAAGTCAATTGTTTCTTTTAATGCAACTAGAATGTAGCACATCAGTCCTTTGGTTTATGTCTCAAATTTGTGACCGTGATGTGCCCGATTTACAGTCAATAATAACTCTGATATCATTGGATAATATCATCTCCGGATTATAGTGACATGTACAATACAAACTGCAACAAATATTTTAAAAAAATAATAAAAAATCACCAGGCCCAATGGGTTTATCAGTCACTTTTAAGCAATATCATATCAGTCGGTTCAGATCTCCATACAGAATTCTATGGATAATATTCAAAACGCCAAATTAACGATGCAATGCTGCATTATATAGCGCTTTAGCTTAATTTAAGGCACCAACCCACCAAATAAAGGCAAATTACACTACAAATGCATTTATCCAATCCCTATTCAGGTGTTCAAGTCATAAAATAATGTATATTATGTGCCGGTTAAAAAAATAGGTTTATATATGGGTACTTAAAACACCAAGTTTGTATATGCATAAAATTAGTTCGATATTCAGGATAGGGACTTCAGTTGCCATTCACATAATGCTTTCTCTCATCTCTGTACTATGACACACTATTTCTTTATAAGGATTTTTTTGTTAATTTGACTTACCTTCATACAGAGATGTCATTTGACTGGGACTAAAGTTACAGTGAGGAATAAAAATAATTGACAATTTATATAATTGAGGAAGGTAATTCTGTAAACCCAGAAGCACACACTTAAATGTCTGTCGTTAATATCATTACCTTATTAACAGACCAGCAATTGCAGAATTCACTATAACTTCAGTTGACAATCTTGGATGAAATTGTGCAACACGAGAAGGAATGTTTTATTGATAATGTTGTTTTTATTATCAATTTGATGATGTCAGCTGCTGGGATTCTCTATAGCAGTAATCAATTTACCCCCATCGAGCATCCATTATCTCAATCTAACATCTATTATTCAATATAAAATATCATTTGCCAGCCCACACAGATCTGATAGATGAGCAAGAGAGGTAGGATTTGTAGGCTTTTGTAATCTGATCATATTTTGTTGGCCAAAATGTCAGAAAACAGCAGCTATTACGGATGCACCAGCAGCTTGGTACAAATTGTTCATTTCATAATGAGTTTTGTAGTCATTCAATCATTGATAGAAGGTGGTCATCGATCAGAGATGTCATTAAAAGGCAGTAGGCGGGGATTTCCTCCTGCTACTTTGAATAGCTCCTCTGTGGTGGAGGGATTAACTACATTGCGTTGTAAACCTTCTTAACTCTTACCACTGCGGGATTGGGAGCTCGACTTGAAAGTGAGGAAGTGTCAATTCTTACGGATGGCGGGAGGTGTACAGTACTGGTTCTACCAAAGAAAAGTAGGGGGTCTGCCTCCTCCACACAAAGTCGACCATCATATATAACCTTAAATGTGTTGAAAATGATGTAAAACACCATACTGAAAAACTACTTTGACTGCTCTAACCGGCTTCTACGAAAACTTTTAAGAGTATTTTATACAAGTATCGATCAAGTATCGATCAAAATAGCCAGCTACTCTGCTCTGTGGGCCGTTTCCTTGAAATGTTAATGACACCTCTGAGTAATCACTTCATGTGCTGTCAAACAGATATGGTGTTGACTGGAATAGTGCCACACATAGGTGATAGGACCTTTATAATATGCTACAGCTTACAGGGCTGTGTGTGTTATCTAGGTGTAGGAACGCTAAGAACATTGGGTGCGTTCCTGGTTCTCTCATCGGTTACTGAAAGCAATCTCGGTAACCATCGGTCTCAGTTACCATCGGTCACCGTCGTTAACTGTTGGTTCGCCGATAGATAGAACATTGGTATTCAATCTTCCCGCGACTCCACACCTGAAGTAGTAGGCCTCGTTGTTACCAAATGTTACCATCGGTGGCCATTTAACCGACATGGTTGCCAATGGAAGAACCCTGAAAGCACCCATTGAGTTCACTGCTACTAGTTGACACCATGATAGGACTGAATGATTGTTTATAAGCGCAGTTAAACCCCACACATATATATACATATAGTGCCTCTGCCCTCAGGAGCACAATTGTGAGTCATAGAAAGTGCTGGAACTGTGAAATTTGCAACACAATATTTAAAAGTTGTGATGTCTTCCACGATAATAATAATAAAATAATAAAGATTTTTTTATCTCTTTATTACTATTATTGATTTGATTTTATTTTACAAGGGCCTGAATAACATATAATCTTCATCTGGAGATCACAGGTACAAACAGAATCACCAAAGTGGCAAATCAGTTAGGCATAGTCTAAAACCAAGAATGGAATCATGGAATGGAATGAAATGAGATTGGAATGAGATTGTTTTACAGCATCCATGTCAAAATTAGTAACGACATTTGGGATCAGAAAATCTGACCCTCTTGTTTTTGTTTCTATCAAACTCTTATTACCAACCTGACAGCTTTAGATATTAAAATTTAAACAATGCTATTGTTGAACAATGTGTTTACTTGTGTGTGTGTGTCAATGTTTGTGTGTGAGTCGGCGTGTGTGAATGTGTGTGTGTGTGTGTGTGTGTGTGTGTGTGTGTGCATCTGTCTGTCTGTCTAATCGACTTTTCTGAAGGAAAAAAGAGCTATAGAATAGTTCAAAAGAAATTGTTTTTACATATCTGTGACTGTTGATTAGTAAAGCAATAATAAACTTGTAAGTGTCAGGAAGTGTCGTTTCTTACGGATGGCGGGAAGTGTACAGTACTGGTTCTACCCAGGAAAAGTGGGTGGTCTGCCTCCACCACAAAAAATTGACTGTCCTATATAACCTTACATGTGTTGAAAATGATGTACATACACACAAACAAATAAATAATAATAATATATTCAAATATGTGGTAGAATTACAAAGAAAATTTGAAACTCAAAATGTTAAAATTATATTCAAGCAGGTATTTACATGCCTGCAATAAACTAGTGTGCCTTGTTGCCCCTCAGTGAATATATTATTATTATTTTTGCTTAATGTAATCAACAGTCACTGATATGTAAAAACTATTTCTTTTGAACTATTCTAGTAATTAATTTTAGTGATTGCTAAAATGCAAGTTATGTAGAAAAAAAAGTTTTAAATAAATCAAGATTGTTCCTTTAAAATAAATTCACCCTGTATGTGCTACATTTCTCCCATCATATATGAATGAAATACCTAATATTGTTTACATAAAATTGAGTGGAGGCTGCTGACATAAGCACATGTGGAAGTGACCTTGACCCTCCAAGCAAAGGGCAGATAACTTACTTATTTTTAGGTTCAAGTTTTGCGATTAGGTCATTTTCTCACAAACTGTATGCACACGACCTTTGAAACTTTGCTTATAGTTGTATCATTGGTGGTACATCGCAACGTGACAAAGCAAATGTGGAAGTGACCTTGACCCTCCAAGCAAAGGGCAGTGACTTACTAATTTTTGGGTTCAACTTTTGCGTTTAGGTCACTTTTTCACAAACTGTATGCACTAGATCTTTCAAACTTTGCTAATAGTTGTATCTTGAGTGGTACATCGCAACGTGACAAAGCAAATGTGGAAGTGACCTTGACCCTCCAAGCAAGGGCAGATAACCTTATAATTTTTACCTTCAACTTTGGCGTTTAGGTCACTTTTTCACAAACTGTATGCACAAGGACCTTTCAAACTTTGCTTATAGTTGTATCTTGAGTGGTACATTGCAACGTGACAAAGCAAATGTTGATGTGACCTTCACCATCTAAGCAAAGGGCAGATAACTTTAATTGTCACATTTACATCACTTTCTCATGAACTAGAATTATGCACTAGATGTTTTAAACCTAATTTATAGCTTAATCTTTGGAAGAAAACATATTCTGTTTTGACGTAGTTGTGTCTTCGTTAGTGCATCTTTTTTTGGATGCCTGGATTTCATGTATGACCTTGACCTACTTTTTGGAGCTGATGATTTTTAGCTCTACTGGCCAAGGCCTTCAATTTTCATCCGATCTTTACCAAACTTTACCAGATTGTTAATATCAATGAAAGCTCGCACAGGTTCGAAAACCAGCCAGATCGGACCAATAACAGCAGAGTTATGGCCCTTGATTTAGTTAAAAATGCTATATTCAGCCTCGTTAATACGATAGGGCTTTCATTTTTCATCTGTTCTTTACCAAACTTTACAAGATGTTTTGCCTTTTTTTTATTATTAGTAAATTTTTTTATTAATTAATTATTTTTTTGATTGTTTTGTTTTAAATATTTCTTTTGTTTAATTTTTTTTTTTTTTTTAATTTTTTTTTTTTTAATAAATATATATTTTTTTTTATAATATTCTTATTTCATTAATTTTTTTATTTTTTTATTTTTTTTTATATATATATATATATATATTTTTATTTTCTTATTTCATTATTTTTTTATATTATTTTTTTGGTGTTAACGCCATGTTAGCAGGAAGCATTGCTGTGCCTATTGCATTTTTTTCCCGGTTCATTGATTTTTGATGGAGTTACAGCCCCTTGACATTTTTTTTTTAAATTTCTTGATTATTGTTATTTATTTTTTTAAATTTTCTTATTTCATAATTTTTTTGTTTAATTTTTTTTTTGGTGTTAACGCCATGTTAGCAGGAAGCATTGCTGTGCCTATTGCATTTTTTCGGGTTCATTGATTTTTGATGGAGTTACAGCCCATTGATATTTATTTTTAAATTTCTTGTCAGCACTACTCCTCCTAAACGCCTTGTTGGAATTCGACGAAACTGGGCAGGAAGCATCGGTAAGATGTCTAGTTGTGCATATCGCGCTTTTGTTCCAGTTTGCTGATTTATGACGGAGTTATGGCACTTTGACATTTTTACTTTAAATTTCTTGTCGGCGCTACTCCTCCTAAACGGCTTGTTGGATTTCTACAAAATTTGGCAGGCAGCCTCAGTATGATGTCTAGTTGTGCAAAGCATGGTATATCAATGAAATTTTGACAAGTTCGAAAACAAGCTAGATCTAGTTAGTAACGACAGGTTATAGCCCTTGATTTGATGAAAAATAATATATTGTATTTTTGTATTTTCCTTTGTTAAATCTGTAGTTACTTCATTTTTTATCTGATCTTTACCATATTTGTTTAGAATGTTATATAAACCCTCCCCCCACCCATTTTTATGAAATTTCTTTCATAGAAGAAAGTGGGGCAAATTAAAAAATGCCCATGCCAGACTAGACACAGCAGACATATTGCCCATGATTACCAGGTGAGCGATCTAAGGCCATCCTATCCCTGTTGTTTTTGCAATGTTTTAAAAAAACTAATGATAGGAATTTTATGTCGACAACCCTTGATATAAGAGCCGTTTTAGCCAGTAGAGCATCCACAGGCCCTCTTGGGCCTCTTGTTTTTAATAGAATGGCATTTTGTTTTTAAACAAATGCACCTAAATGTCATCTCAGCAAACGGCAAACTTGATTGTTTTTAATTACTAAAATGTTTACAAAATTTCATTTAAGTATCATTGACCTTTTTATTTTTAAGTCCAGCCCCCGTTAGGTGAGACATGTGAATCCACGGATTTCTTGTTATAGGTTAGAGGTTCGTCTGAGTGAGATTTGTCCTTGGATACTTTTATTTGATAGAACTGTATTTAGGAAATTTAGGAAATGTCAGATTTATTAGTGTTGTTTCCATGCTTTGCTGATAATTAGATTATCAGCTGTATGGTTTCACATGTTTTCGTTTGTTCCAGCTTTCTTCCAGATTCTTTCTGTTTTTTCCTATAACAGGAAATGAAACTTTGGAATGGAATGGAATGAGATTGAATCAACATCTCATTCCATTCCAATTCCATTCCAGGTTTTAGACTATGCCAATCAATTACTAGTGTTCCTACGCAGAGAACATCAAAATACACTCAGAACCACTCAAGTCTATGGCATAGGAAACATTATTCTGCCCACAACTTCAGTACTGCTACAAGGGTCTGGTCTCCCCATAATGAATGCTACATTAACCAAATTGAAACTGTCCAAGTCTGGGCAGCTCGCTTAGTTAGGCATGGCACTTTAAGGACAGACTTTCAGCATCACAGTGTGTATGTTTGTATGTATGGGGTTTAATGTTTACTTATCACAATGGTGTCTACTTGTATGCTCAACTTTATAGTGCTTCCCGAACTGAATACCGCGCCGTAGACACGACATGATACCCCACCCAGTCACATTATACTGACACTGGGCCCACCATATCTAGCACTACTGTGTATATGCTGAGTGTAATGCAAGGAAACTGCTAGTACCATGTTATTAAGGGTTGATACACTATTTTCAAACAATACCTCCTTTATTTTTCATGGCATTTTAATAATTCTTTCAGCTTTTTTCAAGATTATCAGAATCCTTTAAAATAAACCTTGTTTGAAAATGGTGCATCAACCCCTTTAAGGCCAGAGTTTTTTTAATTTTTCGGTTCTCAAACCCTCTGACCCTAAGTTTTGCAAAAATGAAAAAAAAAGATAAAATAAATAAATTATTTGGAAAATGGAGAAAAAAAAATGTTTAAAAAAATGTTTTCGTTATTAATTATTTGGGCACCCATTTCAAACAACCAAATTATCATGTTTAAAAATTAACGTCAAATCAGAAGATCATGTATATAAATTTGTTCAGGTCCATTTTATGTTTTACAATATGACTTAACACCATTTACAAGATACGCACTTATAAAGGTTCAGATTATATTCTTTTTCTCCCTCCTCCTGTGGAACTTTTTCCGAAAAAATTTGATATGATGATTGTACCCACAACCTTCCACATGCGAGGTAGATACTCTATACAGCATTACAGAGATACCGCCTTAAATGGTGAAAACTTGATCAAACATGCACACACAATTACGGCTCCTCTTTAATGCAAGATTTTTTTTTCCTTGCATATGTGGTACTTGCATATGTGGTACTTGCATAATGTGGTACTTGCATATGTGGTACTTGCATATGTTGTGGTACTTGCATATGTGGTACTTGCATAATGTGGTACTTGCATATGTGGTACTTGCATATGTGGTACCATAAAATGGTACCATTCCCAATGGCAAAAAGTATGTGTTTTTTTCCCAATTGGAGTAAAATAATTCCCAATCCAACATTTCTTTTTTTTTAAAATATTCGAGGCAAACATCAAACAGAAGAAAACGGAAAATATATTTGTTTAGGTGAGGGTAATGAAATACTACAAGAGAATGTATACACGGTATATTGCTTTTGTTTGATAGTAAAAAATTCCCAATTTAAGACAAAATAATGCAAATTTTCCCAATTGAATGGGTACCTGTATCATTCCCAAAAGGGTGAACAAAAATCGCTGCCTCGTAGCCATCCACATGAAGATCACTTGACACTGACAGACAGTCCAGACACAGGTAATAGGTATGACAACTAACTACCATTACATGGTTCGAGTTATTAACTTTTATACCCCATCCAACCCCTTCTCCAAGAAGCAAAAACGGGGTTGGCTGGGGTACCTTTACTTATACAGATGTTGACCTGTGATCACCATTCATATTCAGATTGCCAGCCAGATAATCACTGGTCATTTTGGCAATAGAAACCTTACACTGACCAATACATGGCACATCTAAATAACAATACACGGTTTTGTAAACAGTCAATGTTCGTATTGTAATTGAGCCCAGATATGTTTTTATTGTCAGTGTAACTAAGAACTGTCACCATGTTTTTACCCCAATATTACTCTTACTGTGACTTTTATATGAACTAACACTGGTGCACCATCGGGAGATCTCCAGCAGGGTTTTAAGGTATGTATAGGAAGATTCGGGTAAATTCTGGAAAAAAAATAATTTCACTTATTGATTAAACTCAGGGAGTAAATACTCATTAGGTCAAAACTGTATAATATATTTATATTTTATAGTGCTTGTTTCACTGTCCGAAATCCTTGGGGAGAACAGAACAAAGGTTAATGACAGAATAATGTTGTTGTTTTAACTTTATTCATATTCATATATGTATATTATACAGTGAGATACCACTTAACAGATAACTGTTCTTTTAAAAAAAACACACATTAACAAAGTAGTTGTTATAAAAGAGGTCCCAGTAATCATCATCGCAGTCTCTTTATTTTAAAGTAAGATTTAGTACTGTACACCTCCCGCCATCCGTAAGAATCGACACTTCCTCACAAGTCGACTCCCAGTGGGATTCAAACCCGCAGTGGTGAGAGGCGAAGGTTTACAAGGCAACATCATTAACCATTCGGCCATGGAGATACGAGGGTAACTGAATAAGTGTATAAACACTCGAATGGTCACTTCCCAAAATAGAGCTATTCAATTTGTGGCGGTAAGGGATTATTGGTAGAGTGTTTGCCTTGCATGCAAGAGGTAGCGTGTTCAATTCCCGGCCTGATCATACCAAAGACTTTATAAAAAATGGAACTAGTAGCTCCTTTGCTTGATGCTCAGCATATAAAGGGTAGGTAACTAGGACTGGTCGGTCCAGTGTCAGTACAATGTGACTGGGTGAGGTATCATGCTACATGTCTATGGCCTGGTATTCCAGTGAGGCAGCACTAGAAAGATGAGCATCGAGTTCAATGCTAGATATGACTGGAAGATCGTTAAAAAAAAGGATGTTAAACTTCAAACTCCCTTACATATTTTGTCTAAAAAAAGTATATAAAGCAATATTCCGCACTCTTACAGTGCTTCATGCAAACACAACTTCCCGGCATCAGGCTAGTTTGAGAAAAGTCGCACATATTTCTCAGCTGTCCAGATATATAAGACAATGACCCAGTCAACATTACCAGTGACATTAAGAAATGTCTCAGTTGATGACCAGAGGATTTATTAATGCTCCACAGAACATAAAACAATGTTTGTTATTGTCCCTAGAATACTCCATCGATGATATTCTTGTTTATTTATGGACATTGACAGGAGGAGAAATCTGTCTTGTGGTCATAATAGTTATCTATATGGAAAGAAGATAAAGTTTATTATTGACATACTTAAGGTTTTATGATTAAGATGTGGTATTTCAGTAATGAAATGTAAAAATAAACTTTATTTATTTTATATTGATTATTAAAACAAACTATACAACTATGTCTCGATGGCATGGATGACAATGTTAACATGGTCTTGATGTGCCCTCTCACAACGCTGTGACGGGGACTCGAAACCGTGTTGCAATGATGAGAAGCAAGTGCTCTACCAACTGAGGTAGCTACCCAGACATCCCAATTATAAAGTAGAAAGACAACTGAGTTATGGTTTATAAATAAACTAACCATACATCTCAATTATCAGTGAGTGCTTTTAAGTTTATAGTTAAAGAATTTGTATTTTATTATTTAAAATTGACCAGGAAATGAGTCACACAGCAGGTCTCTCTCGATGGCGACTGGTAAAAAGTGAACAAATAATGCTGAACGCATGATTGGAATTTCTTTTTTTTTAAGTTTTTCAAACATCTCTTTTTTTAATGCATAGTTTTATTAGCTCTACTGGCTTATGGGATGACGAGTTGTCCGTCATCCATCTGTCCGTCGTCCGTCCATCTGTCCGTCCGTCTGTACGTCGTCCGTTAAATTTTGCCTTGTGAACACTCTAGGGCCTTCATTATTAATCGGATCTTTACAAAACTTTGCCAGTGTCTTTATATCAATGAAAGCTCGGACAAGTTCGAAAACCAGCCAGATCGAATTTTCACTGAAATCCGGTCAGGGGTTCAGGAGAACGTAGTCCGTACACAATTTGTGTATTAAAACCTTTAAAGGGCCATAACTCAGCCAAAGATCTTTTAACCGAAATATGGCGATAACATGCATAACTAGGCTTGGTACTGATCGTCCCTGCAATGATTCGTTGAAATCCAGCCAAGGGTTCAAGAGAAATAGTCCAGATAAAGTTTGTGTAGTAAAACCGTTAAAAGGCCATATCTCAGCCAAAAATCATTCACGCAAAACATAGTGATGATATGCACCACTAGGTCTGG
This sequence comes from Cyrtodaria siliqua, assembly GCA_037043455.1. Taxonomy (NCBI): domain Eukaryota; kingdom Metazoa; phylum Mollusca; class Bivalvia; order Adapedonta; family Hiatellidae; genus Cyrtodaria; species Cyrtodaria siliqua. Next base: position 219,848 of record JAWPHD010000042.1, read on the forward strand.
TACTGATCATCCCTGCAAAGTTTCGCTGAAATCGGGCCAGGGGTTCAGGAAAATAATTCTGGACAAAGTGTGTATATTAAAACCTTTAAAGAGCCATAATTCTGCCAAAAATCATTCAACATGCACAACTAGGCGTGGTATATTTTGAAGGGATGATCAGTACCAGGCCTAGTTGTGCATGTCATTGCCGTGTTTCGGTTGAAGGATTTTTGCAGAGTTATAGCCCTTTAAAGGTTTGGATACGCAAACTTTATCCAGACTAGTCTCTTTTGAACTCCTGGTCGAATTTGAACTAATTTTGGCAGGGATGAGGTGTACCAAGCCTAGTTGCGCCTATCATCACTGTGTTCTGGTTGAATGAGTTATGGCCTAATATACACAAACTTTATACAGACAATTTTTCCTGAACCCCTGGCTGTATTTCAGTGAAACTGGGCAGGATGATCAGTACCAAGCCTAGTGGCGCATGTTATTATCGTGTTCCCCATCAAAGATTCCTTATAGCCAGTAGAGCGAATCAGGCCCTCTTAGGCCTCTTGTTTCTTTTTCTGTTCACTCTGGAATGCACATCAGCGTATTGATAAAAATACGGATATCGGTTTATTAGTATTGAACACGGAATGTAGCTAAAAAATGGCAGATAACTTTTTTTTAATTATGCAATAGAATGCCGACAGTGCATGAAGAACACCAAATGGAATGCATGTACTGATAAGGGCTTTATAGGTGTTAATAAATACACCACAAGCTATGCTACAAGAGACCAATAACTTCTGAAAACGGAATCCCCTGGAAGCAATAAACACAAACAATAGAGAAACGTAGCCAACTCAATTTTGGTTTTATTGAGTCTGTTAATGAGAGGTATTATATTTTGCAACACCTCCCATGCCCCACTAGCACCAGCTTAAGCAGTATTTTACTTGAAAGCCACAAATATTAGGCTTGATGATCCCAATGGAACAGTAAATAATAACACTACTGATTTGAAGTCGGGCAACCTTTTACAGCTCAGACTAAACAAACACTAGTGTGAATGTCAATAAATACTGAAAAGGGGATCCCTTGGAAGCAACAAACACAAACAAGAGAGAAGTAGCTGATCACAAATGTGCAATAATATTGCCTTGTACCATAGCTCTAATGGTTTTCCTTTGTTCTTGCTTACGATATAATTTTCTTATACCACAATAGCCTAAATACACACTATGCATCGTGTAATACCCGAGAATATACACAGCATATGTTAGTTATTGTGGTATAAATACAATAGAGCATGAGTCTTGCACGTGTACGGACGATAATGCACTCACTAGCGCTCGAGCATTATCTCCCCGTACACGTGCAAAACTCATGCTCTATCCTATACATAAACCTGAAAGGTCTGGGCCTAAACCATGCTATAAATGCCAGTATATTCAGCTGTGCTATAAATGACAGATTCAGCAGTTATACCATGGTCTACTCAATTTTACACCCACAAAGTTGTAATGTTTACACACAACCTGTCAATCAAAATGTCAATTACTGGCATTGAATGGCTATGGTACAAAACATCTACCCAATTTTATTTTGTAAAGGGCGTTCTGTTGGAAGTTTGAAGTTTAATAAACACGACTACCCATTATCAAAACAGCACTCCTTGACATTGGATTTGCCCAATAATATACACAGGCAATTGGCTGCAATTATCAAAACAGGGTCATGCTCATGCCGCGTGATAATGCTATTTCTTGATTGGTTTGAGCTGTTATTGAGCTGGTACAAAACATTTATAGCATATTTTTCTCGTACGCGATTTTTACTGCACTCTCGGGCCTGCGACCCTCGAGAAGCAGTATAAATCGCATATACTCGAAAAATTATGCTAATTATGCTATTACTTCTTATTCAGTGAGACAAGTAAGAAACAGCTACTCAACCTTGCCTGACAAGTCTTACACATGTTGATGGAGCAAAAAATGTATTGCAGCTCCAAATATTGATTTTAAATAAAGGCTTCCCTTAGAGTCTGTTATCTCCAAAATGCATCATAAAAGTGCAAATTAGCTTTGCGGTAATTTCTCTTAAGCATATTTGCATCAGTTTTCTTTATGGTTTTACCCATTATTGTTCATTTAATTAATCTTATACAATCTGGGTTTAAACTGCAGGAGAGTCATGATTTGTACAATTTTGTACACTTCTTCAGTCAGAGAAGAGGTATTTACAAGACATCATCTCTTTTACTTCACAAGGTTGTCTTTCATTTTTAGCTCTACTGGCTGAAGGCTTGTATGATGGCGCGTTTTCCCTCGTCCATTGTTGCCAAATAGGAACAAGACAAAATTGTCCGTTGTTGCCTGTTTATTTTTCTCCTTCATTTTTCATCTGATCTTGACCAATCTTTCGCAGGATGTTCATGTCTTTAAAAACTTTGGTGAGTTCGAGAACTAGACATATCAGACAACAAACATCTGTCAGTATATATGGCCCTTGAATTATTTAAAATAGTATATTGTGCTTTGTTATCACTATAGCACCTTCCATCTCCATCTGATCTCTACCAAACTCAATCAGATTGTTGATATTAATGAAAACTCAGACAAGTTCGAAATCCAGCCAGATCCGTTTAGTATTACTAGAGTAAAGGCCTTGGATTGATTAAGTAATATTTATAGCATACTTTTTCGAGTATATGCGATTTATACTGCTTCTCGAGGGCCGCAGGCCCGTGAGTGCAGTATAAATCGCATACGAGAAAAGTATGCTATAAATGTTTTGTACCTTAGAAATTGCCGGTAATTGACATTTTGATTGACAGGTTGTGTGTAAACTTACAACTATGCGCGTGTACAATGGAGTAGGCCATGGTATACTGCCGAATCTGTCATTTATAGCACGGCTGAAATAAACCGGCATTTATAGCACGGCTTAGGTTCAGATCTTCAGGTTTATGAAAAATATATCATAAGCAAGAACAAAGGAAAACCATTACAGATATGGTACAAAAAATATTATATTTTATATATAAATGCTACATGAGTTTATATCAATAAGAGCTTGAATGAGATCAGTAACCAGCCAAATTTTTGTAGAAACAGCAGAGTTGTGGCTCTTGATTGAATGAAGAGAGCTATGCTTTGCTTGAGTTTTATAGGCCCGTTTTTAGACGGGACTTATTATGTCTCTGTCTGTCCGTCCGTCCGTCTTGACCCTGTATTGTCCTGTCCTACAGCATTCATTCTAATATGTCGTGGTAAATCTCTTTTTGTAAACTATCATGAGACAATTTTTAGATTTACTAGTTTCTGTTTAAACAAACATCATATCGTGAACCTGCATGCCTGTAATAAGTTTGTATACATGTACAGTACAGCTTACGCGAACCCCACACTTTACTCTTTCACGCCGATTGAGGAATTTACAAATTTCGTAATTACGCCGAGTTTAGATGATAAAACTACTCGGAGTAGGAAAAGCTTCTCGTCGTCACGGAAGTATGCCACGATACTTCGCGTAGACAAACTCGGAGTTCGCAGAGTCGAAACTGCACTGGTAAAAGGTGCAACTTTTTCTAATTGCAGTCATTTTACTGCATAATTATTCAATAAAATCAAAGCAGAAGTCAATTTTACTTTTGTGTTTTGGAAAAGCGGATGCGTGAAAATTTGAATTGAATTGAATTGGATTTTATAGTCGCACCAACAGCTAAGGTCATATGGCGACTTTCCAGCTTCCATTGGTGGAGGAAGACCCCAGGTGCCCCTCCGGCAATTTTCGTGCACGGGCGGGCCCCTGGGTAGAACCACCGACGTTCCGCAAGCCAGCTGGATAGCTTCCTCACATAAAGATTCCTAGGCCCCAGAGGGATCGAACCTACAGCGGTGAGGGGCAAGTGATTTCAAGTCAGAGACGTTAACCACTCGGCCACGGACGCCCCTTTTGAAAATTTGAATGCCCGGATTATGTATACTGGGTCACGACAGTTATATGGTGGTTCCTATTACCGTCTTCGCGGCGACTGAACATAAAATTCAATCAGTAATTATTTTACTGGAAATTATAATTATATTTTCAAATTATTGTTATTTGTAACAAATTTATACTATTCTGCTGTTTATTATTAATACATAGATGGGTTCTTTAGTCAGATTTTTTTTTTAAAGAATTCCAAGTCATAAACCCGTTGTTAGTGCCGCCTTGTTAAAAAGTACATACATGGCCAAGGATTATGGGTATTTATGTCGGTTGAAGACTGTGACTTGTGGCCTTTTAACGGTTTTACTACACAACAGAAACGAACAAAACTTCAGTGATTAAATGCATTAAAAGTTTGAAATACGTATTTGTTTCGAAGTTTATTCATTGTATTTATCAGTCGTGTCAACTTTGCACAGAAAAGATTCACTCGGCGTCGCATTGTTTGTTCTTTCTCTGGCGATTGATTGCTTTTTCAAGCGTGCCGTCGGACAAGTTGAAAAGTTGTCGGAAAATTCAGATTTCTTTTTATTCCCAATAAAAAATCATCACAGGTGTGCACTCATGGTTAATTGGATTCAACGCGGAGTCACTCGGAGTGTTTGATCACTATGATGAGTGACTCGACAATGGCGTAAAATTCGCCGCGTGGATTCGCCGAGTCCAAACACTGACTTTGCGTAGATCCGCGCGGCACTCGATACGACCAAACTCAGCGAATCGAGTAAAGTGTGGGATTCGCGTGAGCTGTACTGTATATGCACGCACTTGTAATTATTTGCACTGTGAATATCTTACTGTTTCCTTATATATTGAACTTAATATGAAACACGTTTCATTGTCCTCTAGAAAACTCATCAACTTCTTCCTATCTCATATATTTTCTTCCAATCTTAAAATCTAAATCATTTGTGTAATATATATTTAAATCTCTTTTCGCTATATTTGTATGTAGCCTCAGAGAAATAAAGAATTTAATGTTCATCTCTTGTTATAAGTCCTCTGATATTATCAACAAGTTGAAAACATTTTAGGAGACTCTATAAAATGAAAAATCCTTGAATCAATGTCCTATCATTTACACTCTATTGTGGCATTGCCATCAGGGGGACGTATAATAGAGAATAATCAACAGTTTCATATACACTCTATTGTGGCATTGCCATCAGGGGGACATATAATAGAGAATAATCAACAGTTTCAGTGTGATACGGAAAATATGTCACGAGAATATGTAATTCTGTTAAAAAACGAGTTCGAAGAACGAGTTTTTTAACCGAATTACTTGTTTGAGTCACATATTTTTCGTATCACACTGAGACTGTTGATTATTCTATTTATTATATACCTATTAGTGATTTCTAAAGGATATTTAATTGAAAATAAAATAATTTTTAAACGAGCCGTTAAAATTTGCTGGTTGAAAGCAACAGCAATCTACAGTACCATTAAACACAAAAATGGTAAAAAAGTAGTTCCGGCAAAGTGATATCGTCACACCAGTGATGATATAGAAAAATGATATTGTCACTGGTGTGACGATATCACTTTTGTCTGATATTAAAAATATGTCACTGAGAAATCCTTATAAATCACTAACAGGTATATAATAAACTATTATTACTCACACATGAAGACCCTGTCACACTTAAACATACTTCCATCCCTCTGTGACTACCATGCTCCCACAGACAGCCTGTATGTATTTTACAACCAATAGTAGACCAATAAATTATATATGAATGCTGTCATCATCTCTCATAATATCTAAGTAATTCTAAATGAATGATTAAAAAGCCTTTCATTATTACTGCAGCATCACTGGATAATGTTTTTGATTTCTAGGTGAGGAAAAACGATTTTTTACTGAGAATAAATCTTTCCAATCATCGCTCATGCAGTTATAAAAATGAAATGACATTGAACAGTTTAATAAAGCATCCATATACACAAGTATTGTAGAATCACAGCTTAACTATATTATAGTTATTAAAAACACAGCTTTTGTTGTCTTAAAGGCAGTCACGTGAAAACTCTTAGTATGAACTATTTACTATTGTTTGGGGCGCTTGTTTCAGCCAAAGGTTTTTTGGACTTCTAAGATAAAATCAATCTACTACCTATATAAATTATATATCAGTGGAACAGACATTTTTAGTGGTAAATAAAAATACTTTACTTTTCAAAATCGGTTGAGAAATAAAAATTTCATGTGCGAATGTTGGTTTTGATGGGTCATTTTCAATGCAAAATTCTGCTGCATGAAAAATATATTTTTTTAGATTTTTTATTCAAAAATAGTTTTAAATTGTTGGATATTAGTACATTAAGACACCCTGAAAGTTTAATAACCAATTATCAAGTTTTACTGAAGTTATTTGACATTTTGTAATTTTCTGCTGTCCCACCAACAAGGAATTTACATAGGAAAAGCCCCATCAAAAAATCATTTTGGCTGTAAAATATTTATTCCTCAACTGATTTTCAAAAGTAAAGTAGTTTTATTTACTACTAAAAATGCCAGTTCTAATGATATATAACTGAGGTACGTATTATTTGAATTGCTCGAGTTACTGCAGAAAAACCTTTGGCTGAAACAAGCGCCCCAAACAATAGATTATTTCCTTTCTCTCACTGCATATAAGCAAACTTATAAAAAACAACGAAAAGTTATTTATCTTTGTTACATAGTAATTTAGACAAGTGTCTGCAACGACCGACGAATTTCACGTAACAAAAAAAAATTAATATCAAAATAAATGCTTTAAAACCACACAAACATTCCTGTTAGTTTCTATTTAAAGAATTTAATTCTTCAAGCATTTGCACATTCTGTAATATGGAAATCGAGCCTTTAGACCATCTGTTCTGGGAATGTATGTGGACGCAACATTTCTGGAATGAATGCCGTTTATGGATGGAGAGAACAGACATGATTACCGAATTAAATAAATATAATATTTACTTTGGAGAACGAGATAAAATATTCACTTACATAACCATGTTGGGTAAACAATTCATATATAAATGTAAATATAAAGATGAGATACCGAAATTTGAAGCGTTCTTAAGAAAATTGAACAATAGGATTAACATAGAAATGTGCACTGCCCTTAAAAATGATACTCTTAATAAATTTGAAGAAACTTGGAGAAAACTATTAACAACACGTGGGCTGGCCAACGATGCTCTCTAGCAAACTCAATATCTATTATCTTACACTATTCTCTTCTAATACTATTTTTTTTCCTTCCTTCCTATTACACCTCTTAAAATATAGTCGTACAATATATTTATTATGATTTAAACAGTGTTATGCAATTTCACTGTTATGTGCTGTTTAGATTTGTGTAGTAATTGTTTTTAATGTTATGTTGTATGCAAAAAAACTATAAAAAAAAAATTAAAAAAATTAAATTCTAAAATCATAAAATTTAACTAAACGCTTAGACGTGTTAACCCGCCATCGTCCAGAACTTGAATGACCAGATGTCAAACACCACATGACACATCACGTGAACTGACCATTACATCTGCGCATGTATGAAATACAAGCAGACGACGCGTTTATATAACTTTGCTTACACAATGAGAAAAAATAATTAATGTCTTATTCAATCCGTTCAAACGAAATAACTAAATTTTTTTCCACTCCAGTTTTGGGGTCAATAGTCTCTTTTGAAGGTCAATAATGCTCCCTACATCTTTATGGCGCTATACAGAAATGGATTTGCACATAATGTAAAGCACTTAATGGAAACAGAAGAGAAGCTAAACAATCAAGCAAGTAGTGATTCCATCTTTCTGCTGAGCAGGAATTAGAGTGTTTGCTTGATCACAGTCATTCAAAGGCTTCAAAAAGCCTGTTGAAAGTGGCCGAGAACCTTTTGTATCGATATACAATGGTCGATTCTAAGTATTTAGGAAAGTAGTTGAGAAAAAGTATGATGGAATATATTGCATGGAAATGAAGATGAGCTGCTCCTTACAGATTTAAAGAGAAGAATAGATAATGTTAACATATATATTCGCTGTTTGGTTAATAGGAATAATAATTTATAATCTGAATTTGCCGCTGAAAAAAATAAAAGGTAAACATGTCAAGCATATAGATGAGTGATGTGTATCTTTTACTAACAGTTTTTAGCTCTACTGGCCAGCAGAGGCCAGCAGAGGCCAGCAGAGCGGGATGGTGAATTGTCTGTTGTTCGTCGTCGTCCATTAACTTTTGCCTTCTGAACACTCTAGCACCTTCATTATTAATCAGATCTTTACCAAACTTTACCAGGGTCTTTATATCAATGAAAGCTCAGACAAGTTCGAAAACCAGCCAGATCAGATTAGTTTCACTGGAGTTATGGCCCTTGATTTGCTGGAAAATGCCATATTCAGCCTTGTGAACACACTAGCACCTTCATTTATTATTTTATCTTTATCAAACTTGCACAGACTGTTAATATCAATGAAAGCTCGGACAAGTTCGAAACCAGCCGGATCGCATTGGTTTCACCAGAGTAACGGCCCTTGATTTGCTGAAAAATGCCATATTCAGCCTTCTGAACACTCTAGCACCTTCATTTATTATTTGATATTTACCAAACGTGCAAAGATTGTTAATATCAATGAAAGCTTGGACAAGTTTGAAAACCAGCTATATCAGATTAGTTTCACCGGAGTTATGGCCCTGGATTTGCTGAAAAATGCCATATTCAACCTTGTGAACACTCTAGCACCTTCATTTATTATTAGATCTTTACCAAACTTGCACAGATTGTTAATATCAATGAAAGCTCAAACAAGTTTGAAAACCAGCCAGATCGGATCAGTAACACCAGAGTTATAGCCCTTGTTTTTTCTGAAAAATACAATTTTTTGCCTTGTGAACACTCTGACAGCTTCATTTATTATTTGATCTTTACCAAACTTGCAAAGATTGTTAATATCAATGAAAGCTTGGACAAGTTCGAAAACCAGCTATATCAGATTAGTTTCACCAGAGTTATGGCCCTGGATTTGCTGAAAAATGCCATATTCAACCTTGTGAACACTCTAGCACCTTCATTTATTATTAGATCTTTACCAAACTTGCACAGATTGTTAATATCAATGAAAGCTCGAATAAGTTTGAAAACCAGCCAGATCGGATCAGTAACACCAGAGTTATAGCCCTTGTTTTTTCTGAAAAATACAATTTTTTGCCTTGTGAACACTCTTGACAGCTTCATTTATTATTTGATCTTTACCAAACTTGCAAAGATTGTTAATATCAATGAAAGCTCAGACAAGTTTGAAAAAAGCCAGATCGGATCAGTACACTAGAGTTATGGCCCTTGTTTTTCTTAAAAATGCCATTTTCTGCCTTGTGAACACTCAAGCAGCTTCATTTATTGCACGGATTGTTAATATCAATGAAGGCTCGGACGAGTTAGAAACCAGCCAGATCGGACCAGTAACACCGGAGTTATGGCCCTCGACTTAGTTAAAAATGCTGTATTTTGCCTCGGATGATGATAGGGCCTTCATTTTTCATCCAATCTTTACGAAACTTGACCAGATTGTTAATATCAATGAAAGCTTGGACAATTTCGAAAACTAGCCAAATCATATTGATAACACCAGAGTTATGGCCCTTGATTTAGTTAAAATTCTGTATTTTGCCTCGTTAAGATGATAGGGCCTTCATTTCGCCGTATTTCAACGAAACTTTGCAGGGATGATCAGTATCAAGCCTAGTTGTGCATTTTATCACCATGATTTTGGCAGAGTTATGGCCCTTTAAAGGTTTTAATGTACAAACTCTGTCCGGACTAGTTCTCCTGAACCCCTGGCCGGATTCCAAAGAAACTTTGCAGGGATGATCAGTACCAAGTCTAGTTGAGTATACCATCGCTGGGTTCCGATTAAAAGATTTTCGGCAGTGTTATGGCCCTTTACAGGTTTTAATGCACAAACTTTTTCCGGGCTATTTCTTCTGAACCCCTGGCCGGATTTCATCGAAACTTGTCAAGGTTGATCAGTATCAAGCCTAGTTGTGCATGTCATTGCCGTGTTCCAGGTAAATGATTTTTGGCAGAGTTGTTGCCCTTTAAAAGTTTCAATACACAAACTTTGTCCAGATTAGTCTCTTCTGAACTCCTGGCCAGATTGCAACGAAACTTTTTAGGGATGATCAGTATCAAGCCTTATTGTGCATACCATCGCTGGTGTCCGGTTGAAAGGTTTTGGTTGGAATTATGGCCCTTTACAGGTTTTAGTACACAAACTTTCTCCTGAACCCCTGGACGGATTTCATCAAAACTTGGCAAGGTTGATCAGAATCGAGCCTAGTTATGCATATATGGTGGAGTTTTTGCCCTTTAAAGGTTTTAATAGACAAACGTCCAGATTAGTCTCTTCTGAACTCCTTGCCGGATTTCAACGAAACTTTTTAGGGATGATAGTACCAGGCGCAGTTTTGCATATCATCGCCGTGTTATGGTTGAATGATTTTTGTCGGAGTTATGGCCCTTTAAAGGTTCTAGTACACAAACTTTGTCCAGACTTGTTCTCCTGAACCCTTAGCCGGATTTCAAGAAAACTTTGCAGGGATGATCAGTAGCAAGCTGTCATCGCCGTGTTGTGGTTTAATGATTTTTAGCAGAGTTATGGTCCTTTAAAGGTTTTAATACACTAAATTTGTACAGACTAGTTCTCCTGGCCGGATTTCAGCGAAACTTGATCAGTACAAAGCCTAGTTGGCCTGAATTCAGGGAAACTTGATCAGTACAAAGCCTAGTTGCCCTGAATTCAGGGAAACTTGATCAGTACAAAGCCTAGTTGCTTTGTCATCGTAATGTTCCTATTGACTGATTTTTGACAGAGTTATGTTCCATTATACACAAACTTTATCCGGACTAGTTTTCCTGAACTCCCGGCTGGATTTCAATGAAACTTGACAGGAATAATCAGTACCAAGCGTAGATGTGCATATTGTTTCTGTGTTCAGGTTAAATGATTTTTGTTGGAGTTGTGACTCTTTAAAGGTTGCTATATATAAACATTGTCCCGACTAGTTCTACAGATACCCTGGACGGAATTCAACGAATCTTGGTGGGGATGATCAATACCAAGCCCAGTTGTGCATGTCATCATCGTGTTCCAGTTGAATGAATCTTTGCAGAGTTATGGCTCTTTAAAGGTTTTAATAAATAACTATGTACAGACTAGTTCTCCTGAACGGATTTCAATGAAGCTTGGCAGGGATGATCAGAACCAAGCCTAGCTGCGCATATTGTTGCCATGTTCTGGTTGAATGATTTTTGACAGAGTTTATAATAATGGCCCTTTATGCACAAACTTTATCCAGACTACTAAGTCTGCTGGGCCTTCCTAGGGAGTAATTCGGGTAAAAAAAACAAACAACAAGATTTACTTTATTGTCAAAATGTGGATGCATTTATAAACAGGTTTTGTTACTCTAGCGTAAAGGGGCCCCTCTACATGGATACTTGGGGGACTTGTAGTAATTTATGTTCAACTGCCACTTTGCTCTATGCAGGCAGAGGGTTTTGTCATATGTGCCACAACAACTAATATTCCCCCCACCCGCAACCACAGACTCCATAAAGTGAGTAGAGCAATGAAGGCCCTCTTGGGCCTATTGTTTGTCTCGCCTTTTAGAAGAAAAAAGAGACATAGGTGTAGCTTTTCCGGCGGCTGCGTGAAGCCGTCAACATTCAAGTTTGCGTTTAAGTCATTTTCTCACAAACTGTATGCACTAGACCTTTCAAACTTTGCTTATAGTTTTATCTTGGGTGGTACAAAGCAAATGTGGAAGTGTCCTTGACCCGCCAAGCAAAGGGCAGATAATTTAATAATTTTTACCTTCAACTTTTGCGTTTAGGTCACTTTTTCACAAACTGTATGCATTAGACCTTTCAAACTTTGCATATAGTTGTATCTTATGTGGTACAGAGCAATGTGACAAAGCAAATGTGGAAGTGTCCCTGACCCGCCAAGCAAAGGGCAGATAATTTAATAATTTTTTCCTTCAACTTTTGTGTTTAGGTCAAATTCTCACAAACTGTATGCACTAGACCTTTCAAACTTTGCTTATAGTTGTATCTTGGGTGGTACACTGCAGCGTGTCAAATCAAATGTGGAAGTGACCCTGACCCTCCAAGCAAAGGGCAGATAACCTTATAATTTTTACCTTCAACTTTTGCGTTTAGGTCTCTTTCTCACAAACTTTATGCATTAGACCATTCAAACTTCGCTTATAGTTGTTTCTTCAGTAGTACATCACAACGTGTCAAAGAGCAAATGTGGATGTGACCTTCACCCTCCAAGCAAAGGACAGATAACTTTAATTGTTACATTTATATCACTTTCTCATGAACTATAATTATGCACTAGATGCTTTAAACCTAGTTATAGCTTAATCTTTGGAAGACAAAACATTCTATTTTGACATAGTTGCATCTTGGGTAGTGCATCTTTTTGAATGCATGCATTTCATCTGTGATCTTGACCTACTTTTTGGAGCTGCTGATTTTTTTTTTAGATTTTTTTTTTGGCATTTTGTTTTTAAACAAAATTAATGCACTTAAATGTCATCTCAGCAAACTATAAACTCAATTGGTTTTAGTTATTAAAATGTTTACAAACTTTCATTTAAGCAACATTAATCTTTTATATTTAACTCCCGACCCAGTTAGGCGAGACATGTGATCCGCGCATTTCTTTTAATAAAGAAGCATTTTGTTTAAGAAAGTTAAAAAGGACAGTTCCAGCTGAATTTCAGTGTATATAAAATCAGTGATCATCACAGATGGTCATCACAACCATTGGCATCAACAAACAATTATGTATATTTGATTGATCTGCTAAGTGGTTTTCACACATTGAATGGTAAATACGTGAATTAAGCATCTGGAAAAAGCGAGAGGTATGGATAATCATTCTTCTGTCAATCTGTAAGGATATCATGCCTGCACCAGTTACTATAGACTGGTATCAGTCTATAAACTAGACTATAAATAATAAAATTAGACAAATTAAAAAATAAAACAATACTCAGCATAAAAATGGTTTATTTTATTTCAAGCTCTGTTTCTCTTCATGGCTGAATTGAATTGGATTTTATAGTCGCACCAACAGCTAAGGTCATATGGCGACTTTCCAGCTTCCACTGGTGGAGGAAGACCCCAGGTGCCCCTCCGGGCAATTTTCGTGCACGGGCGGGCACCTGGGTAGAACCACCGACGTTCCGCAAGCCAGCTGGATAGCTTCCTCACATAAAGATTCCTAGGCCCCTGAGGGATCGAACCTACAGCGGTGAGGGGCAAGTGATTGCAAGTCAGAGACTCTAACCACTCGGCCACGGACGCCCCTCTTCATGGCTGAATTTATGTGTTCAGATAAGACCATACACATTATAAGGGGCGCTATTTGCCTCTTTCTTCTATAATAATAGTTAACATGTTATATAACATTAAGGACTGATGCTATTACTATTATGACAACACCTATTTCACCACAACACAAAGGGAAAAACTATGATTGAGTTGTAAAAGCCCCACCAATTTTCAAGCATGTAAGTTTTGTTGTTCACTTAATTCTGCCAAATATGTCAGAAGACAAAAATCATTTAAAAACCTTATGAACACCAAAGAGCCATAAACCAGGAGAAGAGCGTTTCAGGTTCCCTTGGGCCTCCTGTTTAGCAAGGTTTAATTAGACTTTACAATATTTTTACTCCACAGACTTTAAAATGCTGGAAGCTCTAATTTGAACATGATATTCGTTCAGTTTTTGTAGAAGAGATCGAACCTCAGGAGATAGCATGCACGACAATTGTGTGAAACTTTCAGGGAAGTAATAATATGAAGTGGAGATGGAAACATGTATATGCATTCCAAGCTGACAATTTAGCTCCCTTTGGAAATTTTAGCTATGAGCAAAATTTAACGAATTTGTAAGTTAATTGCTATTGATTTTAAAATATTTGTCTGCTCCATAAGTTCTAAACACCTTAAGAAAATGAAGTGATACTTTATGTTCTTGAAGTTGAGTTCCAGTTTGTTATTGATTTGTTTGAACATTTTAATATTAAAAAAAGAACATCCATGATTTAATAATAAGACACAAAAAGATATGTCTCAGTCAAAACATTTTGAATTCAGGGAGTCAATATTTATAGAGGGAGATTATAATTCAGTAGAGCCGGGTTTGAAACAAACCAGACAAATGTTTATCTCCTCAGAAGCTCAGTGTATAAAACATTGCGCTTTAGAGCTACAGACCTTTGCCCCACATGAGTTTACTCCCAGGTGGAGGCATGTCTAATGTCATCTTTTTAATGGGACGTAAATCACCATTTCATTTCATATGTCGATTCTTATGGATGACGGGAGGTGTACAGTACTGGTTCTACCCAGAAAAATTGGGTGGTCTGCATCCGCCACAAAAAATCGATCGTCATATATAACCTTACATGTGTTGAAAATGACGTAAAACACCATACAAACAATATAGTTCTAAACGATCATTAATTTTATGGAGTATTTATAAATAAAGCTTTGTATGACCAGTAAATGATTTTGAATTTATTTGCAGAGATTTTCTTTGCTTTAAATGATATTTATCAATATGCCATAATTATTATACGGTTATTTTTAACTATGATGTCATAGTTCTCAAAATGGCGGCAGAGTCCCGTATTTCTGTTTTAAAACAATCTTCAAATGGTCGTATTTTTGTTTATCATCCGACCCCATTTCACCTTTTTCTGAGTTTTTCAGAACTGTCAATAATAGAGATTGTTTGGCTGTCACCCTCAGTGCTACATTCCCTTTAACATTTTTACAAGCATTAATTGCTCGTCCATCTGTGCCACCAATCTTTCTAGCAGAGAAGTCACATGGGACGTACCTTTCAAGAACAATAATTACTAAATATTTGTTTTTCTTTATATGGATTTAGACACTGTTTTTCTTTATATGAATTTAGACACAATCTATGAACTACTGCCGACTCCTTATCAGCTGTGTGTGTATATCAGGGCATGTTGAGACTGGTGTTGAATGGCTTTCTGTTCTGGTTGTTATCAATTTTATTATATCATTCACATATCATTGGGTACTATGACAACCTCTACAAATGTCTAATATTGTTGTTTAAGTGGTCATTTAAGTGATTGGTTTTGGAGAAAACTTGTTCCAGTGGTGGAAAAGTTATCAATTTGATTATACAGTTGAGAGATAATGTTATTCAATCGGAAGACATTTGTTGAATGTCTGATGTTTCAATATGATTTTTTTACTTTAGAAAAGTTCACCGACTGATTCTGGTGCATTTAACTCTTAGCCCGCTAAGCACGACTATAATAGCCTTTACCTCCATTGTAAACCTAGATCAGTCTGCAAGTAACTGTGACTCAAATTGTCCATAAATGGAATGGTCTTAATTCAAGAAAGAACAGTTTAAGGTATTACAAACATGTGTTAAGAGTATGGGAAACTGACAACATGTGATTTAATCTAGCGAGGGACGTAGCCCAAAGTTGGTTAAATGACATATTAGAGGTTTTATGTATTCTGTCTGGTTTGTATCATGGCTCCGCACACCTATACTGCACACCTATACTGCACACCTATACCGCAAACCTATACTGCACACCTATACTGCACACCATCATCATGCAGCTGCATACTTTGTTGTATAATTATTCCCCCGCTTTCACAAAGTGAAGTGGGGGCTATATAGGAACTGCATTGTCCGTAACGTCCCATTTCGTCCCGTAACACATTTTCATTGCTTGCATTCCCCAAACAGTTTTCAATGGGTTGTTCCCAAACTTCATATACACATAATAACTGAAGATCTTATGTCCTTCTACATCACCCGTTGTTGATTTCCTAATTTATTACAGAATTATGGCCCTTCGACTTAAAATTTTAAGCTGGGTATTCATCACCTTTAGTGATAGTTCTAGTTGTTCAGAAATACACAAGCACAATACTTGAACATGTGTCTGGTTAATATTATTCTAAAACCAGTACTGTTGGTGTAATTATTTATGTTGGATTTGTGTATAAAACAGTTACAATTGTTTCCTTTTTTTAAACAAAAAATATGAAAGTCATAAGAGGATTCATTTTATGGGCTCTTAAATCTAAGGAATCTATGTGTTGTGGCATGGGTAAAAGGCATCTGAGCTGCCAATCATTTTTGCTGAGATGCCACTTGGGACAGGTGAGTACAAATTGATAGTTCATTTAACAATTTCTTTTATTATTTTAAACATTTTTTTGTTTGTAATCGACTACTTTTCTCGTATTGAGCTGTATTTCGAAATATTCCATTTTTCTATAGGGCACGTTGCGATTGATTTGTGTGGGAAAGTTTTATGTGCTTTTCGTTCTGGTTGTTATCTTTTTATTAAATCATTCACATCTGATTGGATACTCGGACACTCTCTCAAGAATTCTAATATTGCTGTTAAGGAGTCGTTGAAGCAATTGGTTTTGGGGGAAACTTGTTCAGTAGGATGTACAAATCAATGTGATTATACATTACATTTTATTTAATCTGACAGTAGTTGGTTTAAACAGTATTTATTCAAGAAATTTGATGAATTGAATTGAATGTTGTTTAACGGCTCATCAACACAGTATAGGTTATTTAGAGCCGCCCCAGAGAGAGGGGAAGGATACATAGGAATCCGGGAACCTGCCCTACTCTTATTATCGAATAGATTCCTATGGTTCTTTAACGTGCTCGGCCCGTTTCGGGCATTTGTTGATTTACATCTATAGTTTATATTACTACCATATCATCCCTTATTTTTTTAATAGTTTTATCTTGATATATTTACATTAATTTTTAATTATTCCTTCATTTCTTCATCTTTCGTCAGTTTTTGCGCACAATATGACCTATTTATGTGTCGACGTGCCGTAAAACACCATTCATTCATTTATTCATTAACGTGCTCGGAGGATAGACCGATACACGGGACCGCCCGGTTTACGTCCCCATCCGACGGACGGGGCTAATGGAAAGTGTCTTGCCCAAGAACACACCGACGGAACTCAGTGGCACCACGGAGGATTGAACCCGGAGCCTCCAGTTACAAATCCGCCGGGCTACTGACTGCGCCACGCCAGCCCTCTAGAAATTTGATGAATAATGTTTCAAATAATACATGTACAGGATTTGAAAACAAGCTTTCGATGGAAACATATGTAAATTCATCTCCTTAATATTCATATTAATGCATAAGATTTAACTGAATTTTATGCGTTATAAATGTTAGCATATGATGTAAAATGGCATTTGATGGAATTTAACATTTAGAAATAGTGATTGTAAAATAGATATAGTGCACGACAGCTCAGGTCCTGTCATATTAATATGTTGTCCATTATTGTGTAGCTGATTAGTAATACGTTTGGACCTGACCTATCGATAAGTGACATGAAAAAAGAAACAAGCAAAATTTATAACAAGAATGATTTCACCAGTCACATCAGTCCCACTAGGTATAAGCTCGACACATTGCTATCTAGTTTGTAAATCGTTTTGTTGCTAATATGTACGACTGGACTTTTTTGAAAACATGGGCATTAGATTGGTCCGAAAGGTTATTGACCCAAACAGTAAGTTCTGTTGAGATAAAATGGATGGTAAGTGTGTAAAAAAGGCTCATCTTTGATCAGTATATCTCGGACAAATTAGTAAATATTGATATGTTGTTTCTATTTGACATCAAGTGCAGTTTGGATTGTCTATTAGGGAATGCTTGGTTAAATGGTGACCAAGGGTACTATTCAAGTCTGAGTCTAGCATGTAATACTTGTCCTTGGCGGTCTCCAATATAATAGTATGTTGTGGGTTTGGATAAGTTAGAGTTAAGGGATGACTTGAACATTTGTAAGGAGGTGCTGTTCCTTGTGTCCTCGTGTAGGGTGTTCCAGCTGCGAGTAACAGATGGTAGAAAAGAATCCCAGTATAAACTAGTCCTCGCAGGTACAGCTGAAATGGCATTATGATTTCTTAGGTAATAATCAGTTCGATCATGTACCTGAGTCGAAATAAGTTCACTTAGGTAATTCGGAGTAAGTCTGTTACGCATTTTGTAAAATAATATGAGTTTGTGTTTTTTACAACTGTCGGCAAGAGTTTCTCATTTTGTTTCCTCATACAGTTTGCATAATATGGTTGCACCAGTCACTATTTGCTCTGCCCCAATTTGTATTGTTTCAACAGATTTATTTTGCTCTAGGGTGCAGTTATCCCAAATAACATCACCGTACTCTAATAATGGATGTATAAGTGAAATGTAAATGCGTTCTAAAGATCTTCTCGTGAAATGTAAATGCGTTCTATAAAGATCTTCTGTCAAGGGAGAATTTCAAGCTTTTAAGTATGCCTATTCATTGCCAAGCACGAGTAACACTATTATCAGTTTGAGAATGCCATTTGCTGTCGTTATCGAAAGTTAATCCCAGATGCTTGTGGTTATCGACTTCTTGTGTAATAGCCATTGTTTTGACCATAAGTCTAATTTAGTCTAAGTTAATGACATTTAGTTTCCATAGCTGAGGGTAATGCAAATGTTGTATGAGACGGTTAAATAAACCGAAAAGGGTAGCAACAGTGCTCTTGCTCCTTCTAGGAGGAGACATGGACTAATAAAGTCTGGGCCTGAGGCTTTACTTGGATCAATTTGTGTTAAGGCATCAAGTACATCTTGAGGGGTGAAAGTTATGTCAGATAACAGTTCATAGATGGGGATATTTGCGTCAGGTAATTGTTTGTTGTTGTCGTTGACTGAAGATTGATCGAAAAAGTAAGAGTTAAGAAGCCGTGCCTTTTCCGCATCGGTTGATGCTTCATCGCCTAGATGTAGTAATGTTGATATATTTGAAATAGGTTTTGTTCTCTTTAGTAATTTTGCTTTGCCAGTTTGAACCAGTTTTTTGCATTTATATAGAGTTGCTATTTATTTGTTGAATTAATTTGTTATGATATTCAGTTTTGACTTTTTTTATTGCCTTTACTACGTTGTTCCTTATTTTAACTTGGTCCAGTATTGGTCGGTGTTGAATTGCTTAGCTTTTTTGTGTATCCTATTTCTTTGACGAATCAGTTTCCTAATATTATTGTGAAGCCATGGGTCATCGCTTGGACAGATAGTTACGTACTTGTTTGGTATAGTAGCTGAGACAGCGTCAATAATGACCTTATTTATAGAGTTCGCAATGTTACCGATATCGGGGTCGTTAAGAATCCTGATCCAGTCAGTATTATTAAGTAGGCTCTCTGGAATTCATTATAATTGCCTTGGTCAGTAGTACTTCCACACATGGCGCTTGAATGAATGTGAAACAGGCTATATGAAATTTAAAAAACAACAACAGGGCAATGATATCATACTAAGTCGGGGGAAAAAAGGTTCGTTAACAAAACATGTTAATATATTATTAGTTTCTAATGATAATTAAGTCTATTAGAGAAGACAAAGTCTCTGTAAACCGAGTCGGCTCGGAGACGAGCTGGTGCAACCCGTATAAATTGATAATGTTTTTGGTTTTATTATTATATAAATTGAGATAGTTACAGTTAAAATCGCCCGTTGTGACTAAATCTAATATTGAAGTGTTAAATGCACTGTCAAAGCTCTCATCGATAAGATTCCAGTAGTGCGCGTTCGAGTCAGGTGGTCGGTAAAATCCCCCTACTAATACTTTCCTTTTATGAATATTTAATTCTACCCAAAGTGCTTCAAGTCCAGGGAGGGATAAGTTGTTACGCTCGATGCCATATAAACTATCACAAGTATAAATAGCTACCCCTCTGCCGATGGGATTTAATCTGTTGGCTCTAAACGGTTTTCTATAGTTCGGGATTAATAAATCATCGTCGGGGATTGTGTTTGAGAGCCAGGTTTCAGTGAAAACAATAAAATCGTATGGTTGCATTTCGATTTCAAGTAAGTCAAGCTTTGACTTGAGACTTTGTATGTTTAAGTATACAGTCGAAAAAGTTTGATACAGAGGTGCTACTGGCAAAAGATATATCTGCTTGTACAGGCCCTGGATTTAGATGTACATTACCTGAAAGTATTATAAGTGTAAACAGCCACTGGTTAATTGTTAAGGTAATGATGCACAGTGCCACTCGAATGGTAAAGTAGGTATTACTGATGAATTTCTCAGTCGCGGGAAGTTAACTTTTTGGGCGAGCGATGTTTGAACTTATCGAGTTGTTCTGTGCAAGTGCCAAAGCGACACTTTAACTAAAGATGTTATTGTAGATGGCGCATATAAATATTATGCTTACTGTGTATAATTATATAATTAAACGAGACTTACCAAGTAAGGTGAAGTTCAATTATAATTCTGGTGTAACTGGACTACAGGGTTATGTGAGATGAACACGTGACCAGTTACGTGACCACAGCCTCAGACTTCAGAGCACGAACTTGTATAGTAATGCAGGATTGGAGACCCCAATAACGGGTGGGAATAGGGTGGGCGCATAACCCTGTAGTCCAGTTGCACCAGAATTATAATTTAACTTCACCTTACTTGGTAAGTCTCGTTTAATTATATAATTTTAGCAACTGGACTACTTATCGGGTTATATGAGATAAATCATAGATCAACCACACTTAACAGTCAATCTATTTCAAGACACAATTTCATAGCTTATATGATAAAATTGATTGAAAATAACCAAAAGTAAGGTTAAAAACTGTATAATTGTAATACATGTGTAGTATACACTATCCACATGTGAAGTACATCATTACTGATAAACAAAAAAGTACTAGTAGAAACTATTATGACTAGTATTTAAATTACAAATTCAATGACTAGACGATATATTTCGAATAAATCTGTTACTGAAAGATGAATCATTAAAAATATTCTTATTATAATATTTTCTAAATGTTCTTTCTCTCCTCCAACCTGCAGTCCTAAGAACTGTATCAATTGGCACATTATTGGTTGCTGCAGCACTACATGATGCAGAATGTGTACTATGCAGACTAAATACTGTCATGTCAATACCTACCGCAATCAGCACATGTTTAATCCAGTGAGACAGGGTAGCCTTACTAACCCATGCATGTGGCTTTTGTGTTTCTATAAACAGTCTAGGATCCTTTTGAATATCTGTTGTTTTCTAAGTAATGTAAATATGTCTTCATCGTCTAACACATACTGTGAAATAAACAGCTCAGCTAAATGCTAACTGGGTTTAGTTTGTTTTAACAAATCACCAATTCTAATTTTTAATTCCATATTTGAACACTCAATATTTCTGATATCGAAAAAATGAAGAGATTGCGATCCCTGACCAGTTACTAATGCCAAAAGTGTAACTAATTTTTGAGATAATTGTATAAACGATAGCTCACATAGAGGTGACAAAGATTTTAGATAAACTAATTTAAATAAACAGCTCAGCTAAATGCTAACTGGGTTTAGTTTGTTTTAACAAATCAACAATTCTAATTTTTAATTCCATATTTGAACACTCAATATTTCTGATATCGAAAAAATGAAGAGATTGCGATTGCTTACCAGTTACTAATGCCAAAAGTGTAACTAATTTTCGAGATAATTGTATAAACGATAGCTCACTAAGAGGTGACAAAGATTTTAGATAATCTAATTTAAATAAACAGCTCAGCTAAATGCTTACTGGGTTTAGTTTGTTTTAACAAATCACCAATTCTAATTTTTAATTCCATATTTGAACACTCAATATTTCTGATATCGAAAAAATGAAGAGATTGCGATTGCTGACCAGTTACTAATGCCAAAAGTGTAACTAATTTTCGAGATAATTGTATAAACGATAGCTCACCAAGAGGTGACAAAGATTTTAGATAAACTAATATCTTTTCTACATCCCAAGTAAAATTGTATTTTGGTAAAGATGGTCTTATTTCAAATATCCCCTTCATAAATCTCTTTATTAACACATTATTCCCTATCTGGCAATCAGAAGTGTTGAATAATAAAAGAAAAATGCTAAATTTGGTTCAATTTTAGTATTGGTTTATTATACTTACGACAACATTACCATTGCTTTACTCAACTTGCATAAGTCCACGAGTGGAAAAAATTCCCTTCCCGGGACTGCGGCCCGATAAGGGAGCCACTAATAGGTTAACCCTATACCTCCGAAATCAGAACGAGGCTCACTTCCTCTTATTCCGCAAATTCTAATTAAGGAGGGGTGGGATTAATGTTGTCGTAAGTATAATAAACCAATACTAAAATTGAACCAAATTTAGCATATTGGTATATTGATTACTTACGACAACATTACCATTGCGACTTTAACAAAATTAACATGGGGTGGAAATAAGTAGCCTGTTATGATAGGTAGAATGTATCAAGGGAATTTGAACAAACTGAAACTAACAAGCAAAGGGGAATGATCAAAACTGCTATAATCGCAAGAAATTAGAGCAGATTAGAAACTGCAGAAACAACTGACACTCACCCATATATAGAGGTCCTGCTTGGTTCACAATACACAAATTGAAGGAGACTCCATGACATCTCCAGAAGAGGTGAAAATAACATGGTGAATGTGGCACGTGCAGTCCTATTCCCAAGTACATGTAGAAGGAACCTCTACTACACCCATAGCTAATTCAAAGGTGTAAATTGTCAAATATGGTACAGTAAACCGTCCGTCTGTCAAGAAGGTCAAGGGCAATTAAGCCCAGCACCATTGAATAATCGACAATATCAAGCATATCTATCAGAAGAATATGTTTGTATTAAACTGATTGTTAATAGGGAACCAGTATCAATAAATCCCAATTAGATACTTACATAAACAGTTTAAGTTTCATATAATTAACTGTATAGGCAATAAACTATAAACACAAAGTAACATTTAACTGTGTGCAAATGGGTAAAATAAACCATGCATATGGGAAACATTTTAACCAGCTATAACAGTAACCATCGGTAAGGCTGGTACATGAAAAAAAAAACATGCATATGTAATAAAGTTTGGTTCGAAATCCCGAAAGTTAGTGACTTGCAGACAACCTAGTCATCTAACTGGTCGGGTAGCGAAGCTCCGATGACGAACTGGGCAGCAACCAAAGGACCCAGAGCAGCCAATTCGTTATTGAGCTGGGAACAATCCCTTAGGTAGAATCTAACAAAGGGGTTGTCCGAATTCCAGCAGCATGCTTTAAGAATGCGTTCTAAGGGAATTGAATTAGACCCTGCTAAGAATGAAGACAAAGCTCTGACTTCATGCGCTGTAGGGTTTGACCCTGGTAGATCGGTCTTTTGCACATTATAGGCCACTTTAATGGTTTCTCCAATCCACCTAGAAATGGAAGCCAAAGAAATTTCTTTAGTAGCGTGCAGAAAAAGTGGCAGAAAAAGTCTCTTTCTGCCCCGCCGCCAAAACCCTGAGTGCTCCAGGTAGATTCTTAGAGCCGTAACCGGACAGAGGCTAAAAGAATTGGTAGCACCTGAGGGGGGTAGAGCCGGAATAACCAGTGGTAAGCTATGAACTGAAGGTCGCTGGTTCTTAGCCAAAAACCTGGTAAGAAATGTAAGGTAACTGAAGACCCGTCTGCAGCAAAAGCAATAGATTCTTCAGTCCCCCATAACTGACTGGTGATAGAGCCAGTAGGAGGAGCCTCTAACTTCTGAGATGGGCAGATGAACGTTACAAGGTGAATATGGTACCCTCATAAGTCCTTCAATTCGGTCAAGGACAATAAGTCCACCACCATCTAAAGTCATAATTGACAATTTCAAGCAAATCTATGGAACAGAAAATTGCTAGTATTACTAGATCATCTAAATAAGTATCGACCACTTGATTCAAAAACTTACAATAACAGCTTCATAACTGAGGTGTAAACACATTTTGAACATTGTGATATGAAGTGCTTACCAACCAAGATAAGCAAAATATCAATAAAACTGCAATCGATTATTATGCCTACCGTTATAGACTTAGGCAAGGCCAAGTCAGCTAACTGGTAGAGGAGCACAACCTAATGACTGACTGGATCTAGTGAAAACAATATTTACGATAGAACGTAACAAATAATTTGTGAATTTTAAGTCAAATAAATGCTCTGACTTGTGCAGTCTTATTGGAATTGAAAAGGGTATATACCCAGACAAAAATCAGTCAGTTTGTTACTGGAATCTCTCTAGAAAAAGGTAAAAAGAGATCCCTCTAGTAGCATTAGAGTGAATCGACTAAGATGGAAGTGTAATAAGAACTGCGCTACACTATTCTGCCCAGCTAAACCTCCGTGCCCTCAGAGTAACCCAGTGAAGGGCCTCCTGGAGGTACACTTATGTGAACTATTACCGAAAAATAGTCTGAGATGTAGTTAGAACAGACAAACGTGAGGTTGCATACTGATTCGGAATGGAGGATAGTGGCAGATGTAGAATGTAACCCTGTTAACCTCACTTAGGGGTTAACGCAGTGGTGAAGACACCAAGATGGACAGAAGTGCTGAGACAAGGGAACCCTATTAAAATTAAAAATAATCAAATTTATTTATTAAGGATAACACATTAAGTTAGTGAACAAATCTTACATGTGGCCCTTAAGGAACAACTTTAGGGTTACCAAAGCCAACCTGAGAGACCCTTAAAAATGCATTAAGGGTAGTTCTACTAAACCCCTAGACCACGGCAGAAAGTCACCTTGAATGTGGCTGTGCACATGCACGCGCCACATTTATCTCAAAACCGCCTGAGGGTAAGACTTCAACGAGGAGAAGTCCGGTTCCTAAGGCATAATTAATTTACGGATTAGAAGCCGGGCCTAAAAAACAGTATAGCCTACCAGACGTTAGGAACATAATCATACTGATAAAACCAGTGATTCATTTTGAAATCTGCTTTAATAAGTCCCTGGGACTCACATATTTTGAAACAATGGGTCCAAACTAAAAACAATGGGCCGAAAGATTTTTTCAAATCAAATTTCGTTAATTATAATTTATATAACCAGTGTTTCATTACGAATTCAGCCTGAATTAGTCCCTAGAACTCACATAGATCAGAACAATGAGTCCCAATGAAAATTGGTTCTGTGATGGTGTTGACAACAGTTTGTCGAAAGATTCAAAACAGAATTAAAAGGACTAGAATATAGGCTAGGCCAAGTGATCTTGATTTGCCTTATTTTAATTGTTCATTCTTCTTCTTTAGATTAAGTTACCGTGTAGAATTTTCTTAAATTAGTTTTCAGATTTCAATTGATGCATGCTATGGGATGCACATTTTTGAAATGATGGGTCCACAGAAAAAGTGTGAGTCGGGGACTCGGGATGCGTAGCAAATGAAACGCTGTAGACCTACTCTAAACTGGCAGAAACACTAGGATACTGTATCCTGGTTCTAGCAAGACTAAAAAGGGAGGAGAATGAACAAACTACGCGAACTATCATCAGTACCCTTAGGGTAATGGAGAAAGAACCCTGGCACTACAGCCCATTAACTGTATGACTGTATGGAGGAGTGGGTAGGGTAAGGAATCTAGACAGTGATCCTAGCTGCAAGAACTGGAGACAATAACGTCAAAAGCGGCATTACGTAATTGTCGATATTTCACAAGTGAAACACAACCATGAAATATAAGGTTTATCATAAATCCACAATAAAAACAAAAAGCCAGTTGTCTTGTGGCTGGTATGGGGCACGAACTAGGGACTCCTCGCTACAGGGCGAAAGTATGTGCCACTGTAAATAATAAAAGCTATTGTAATTATAACCCTACATCAACAAAGGTGGTGATAATTTGATATCATTAACTTACAAATAAGCGGCCCACAGAGCAAAGTAGTGGGGTATTTGATAGATACTGTATACAATATTAGTAAAAGTATTCATATCAACCGTGCAGGGCTTTTAAGAAAGCGATTGTTTCTCATTTTGGGAAAAATACAAGGTTTCATAAATTAAGTAAATATGACGTTAATATACTTTATTTATATTGTCATCCATTATTTACCATAATTATTAACTTTTCCAAGTTGGAATTTACTTAGCAGCCAAAAACACACTGCAGAATTCATGCTTTTTCTCAAATTCTGAGAGACTGTTGTTTTCCGATTGGGAAATATTTCTGCCACAGTTGGGAAAAAACAGTCCAATTTTCTGTTGGGAAGAGGCCCTTTACAGGCCTCTATTATATAAGGTAAAAAAGCCCTGCCGGGTAGACGAGTCTAAGTAGCAGGGGGAAATACTCCCTACCTCTTAATGACACCCTTGGATATAAATATTACTGCCGCTAAATAAAATAAATGCTTATATACCTGCAAGTCTGTTGAGCATGAACATAAACAACAGACCTGCAGTCATCATCTATTAAACCGTAACCAGGGCAGGAAATGGTTGCAGAGTTACTTGTCCATAATCCACAGATTATGGCGGAGAAACCGTAGTAACTTAAATCATCCTAGATAGGTCAATTCTTGTGACAGACCTCGAGAGAAGGTACTGACTTCTAACGAGGTTACCTGCAAACTAGTTCAATAGTTAAGTCCATAAGGACAGAAACGAACAAAGTCATTCACTAAGAATCTTTTGTTAAAGACAAGTATCGGATTCCTCCGTAGTGGGTATAAGCAAGACCACGAGAGGAATATACTTTAAATTTAAATACTCTGTAAGGATTATTAGTAAACACATAGATCCTAAAGATACAAAAGCATTCAATAAGGATCTAAAATCGATAACAAAGGCAGACAATGCTAAAGAAGTGTTTATAAATAAAAGGACTTCACTCTTGGAATGCGGTTATCATACCAAAGAGAAAAGATTATCCCAATAACAGCACTGTCTAGGAATTATGATTTTCTAAAGAGGTCTAAGTCCTATTGTTGCAAGTGTTTCTGACATAACACTGAAAAGAAGAACAAGAAAGTGTCCCGGACACATTTTATAATCCATATGTTATCTAAATTGCTATCATATGATTTGATTTACTGTTTGTTCCTTGTCATGTTCACATTGTTATGAATATTAAAATAAAATATTCTATTCTATTGAATCTGCGATTATACAACACGTAAGAAAATATAATAACAGAAGGTAGTCCATGACTAAGAAGAAACAGTCCAGACTCTATTGTGCCCATCGCGGAGGGGCTACCCTGTCGTGTTTGTTGGTGGAGGGAGTTTAACCTCAGAACAACACGCACACACATGACTAAGAGTAAGAAGTATTACCTGAATAATCACAGTTACCCCTGTGCCTGGACTGTCGGGAAGGTGACCTAGATGAGTCCGATCGGAGCTGTTCTGAGGACCTTCCGCAAACCCTTTAGGGAGAGTCTCTGCCAACACTGTGGTCCCCCCCATTACCGGCCAGCTAACTGGAACAAGGGTTGAAAGGGGAACCAGGTATCTCTTTTGTCTTCTTTAGGGAGAGTCTCTGCCACCACCATGATCCCCCCCATTACCAGCCAGCTAACTGGGACAAGGGTTGAAAGGGGAACCAGGCAGCTTCCGTCTGGGTTGGGGTTTATCCTGGGCGTAAGGGGTACTCATTTCCCCCTTCGAGCAGGACTCCCCACCCAGCGGTGGCTTGGTCACTTGCGACATAATGCGCTAAAATAGAAAAAGTACGACAGCGAGTGCTAGACGCACGAACTGTAAATGTAGAAAAGGTGTATAACGATAAAGAAATACCAAAATAAAGTCAACAAAACACAAACCCGTGGAAGAAACGCAAAATTGAGCCACTCGAAATTACCTGATCCTTTCGAAATCAGCGCGAGTGGAATAAGAGGAAGTGAGCCTCGTTCTGATTTCGGAGGTATAGGGTTAACCTATTAGCGGCTCCCTTATCGGGCCGCAGTCCCGGGAAGGGAATTTTTTCCACTCGTGGACTTATGCAAGTTGAGTAAAGCAATGGTAATGTTGTCGTAAGTAATCAATATACCAATCTAGATATAACAGATTTTGCAGTATTAACTGAACCCAAGCCTGCTCTCATGTAACTGTGTTAAGGATTGTAAAACATTAATTACAGATGGGTGAAACTTATCAATCTCTTTCCCACTGCAAAATGTACACCATCTCTTGAAATAAGTCCCATATTGTTTCTTCGTACTTTCTCACCATGATGACAAAATAATAGTGGTAGTCGACTCTGGTACTCCTGCACTGATGAGGGATTCCCGGAGATCCGAAAAACACCTAGTGTCATCTTCAGAGGATGACGCTTCGATTGTCTGGGTAGCGTCAATATTTGCTGTACTGGTGGAAGGATGAACGATTGAGCGCTCATCAGGCTTAGTAACCGTGGAAACCACGATTGAGTGGCAAAAACGGCGCCACTATCACTGCTTCTACTGTCTCCTGCACAACTTTCTGCAAGATTAGTCCCAAAACACTGAAAGGACAGAAAATGTAAGCAAAATAGTCACTCCATGTTAGCGAAAATGCGTTAACAGCCAGAGCTTTATGGTCAGGTATGAACAATGCATACTGGCTACACTTATTGTTTAACTTTGAAGCAAACAAGTCAATATCCAAAGGCCTATATTTCTTCTGAATAGATTGAAACAGTGTCTTCAATAGACCACTCTGTGTCACTGTTTTGTTTCCGAGACAATCTGTCCGCTATCGTATTCAACCGTCCTGGTATATGAAAACAACTTAACCAAATATTTCTTTCGACACACCAATGCCAAATTTCCTTTGCCAAATCAATGAGATGTGATTTTCTACCTCCCATTTTAGAAATATACTTAATGGCAGTTGTATTATCCAAATAAATATGAACATGTTCATCTGTAACATTGTAACACAAATAATTTAAAGCCAGAAATGCTGCTTTTAGTTCTAAAAAGTTAATATGATTTAATTTGTCAACTTGTGTCCACTATGCAACTTCACATTATGGGTGACATCATGACAACCCCACCCAGGACCAGAGCTGTCCGATTCAATGCGTCTATCAGGTTTTGCCAAAGTAATATAATTGAAAGCATTCTCAATGTTTTCAACCCACCACTAAATACATGTTCTTGCTCCGACTGACAATGTTATATGCGCATCAAAGTCTCCCTTGTGCAATCTTAAAGCAGAATCTCGTTCAGTTTCCAGAGATGCCAACCACTACGATTTGTCCGTATTTTATACGAATTTCTATTCCATTTACCCCACTACAACCAGTTTGCATGCAACTACGAATTTCGTTGTGATTGTGAAAAAAATAAAAATAAAAATAAAAAAATAAAAAAATAAAAAAATAAATAAATACAGTGACTGAATTAGGAAATGTTCTACGACTAACATAATTGAAACCATGAGAACAAATAACTCTTAAATGTACATACAATCTAGTATAAATACTGATCACTGATTGTCAGTGAGATGACATTTCAGTCAATTGTTATAAAACAGTAGAACGACTACTCTAGTAATTTTACAGATTGCCAGAGTGATGTGACATTTCATGTTGTGTTTCAGTGTAACATGATTAAAAATAGCTTATATCAGTGTCATTTTTGGCCATAGAATGCAGGAGATTGCATCTCAGAATCAAAAATTTCTCGGGGGGGGGGGGGGATGCCCCCAAACCCCCCTAGCACCTCGGCTCACTTCGTGACCCTCGCACTACAGATTTAACAACCAATGACTACAGATTGCATCCAAACAGTGTTGGCATCTCTGAGTTTCTAATGATTTGTAATATAATGCTGCATTTTGCACACCAGGTTCACTTGTGAGACATTTGCCAATGAATTGAGCGAATTTCTAATGGTGATCATAGCGACACCTAAAATATCTAATGCCAGTAGTTTAAGATCCCTAGACTTTACAGATGGTCATAGTCAGTGAGCAAATGAGAAAACCTACAAACACTATATTTTGAGTAGGCTGTGAAACCCAAATCATCAGGCAATAACACGGTAGCATTAATATTTTGAACACAGTCTTCCCTGATGTCAGACTGCAGAAAACTGTCATCAATATATGCTATATTAGTATGACCCAATTTTCTCAACGATGCATACGTAAGCTTTAACAATTTTGTGAAAATACGTGGAGCAGATGACAAACCGTTAGGTAGACAAGTATATTCATAAATGGCACCTTCCATTTAAATCTTAAATATTTTTTATACTCTGTAGCTATCGGAACACTGTCCAAAATAAGCATTTGGTTTAATGAGCGTTAATACAGTCTTGAATGTTTCCATTTTAAAACGATGTTTTTCCACTGATTCATTAAGTTCACGGAGATTCAGAATAAGCCTGTGTCTACCGTCTCGTTGTGGTACAATAAAGATATTCGACAGAAATTGTTCATCATCCTGTTTTGCAACACATAAAACTCCACTCTGTAATAACTTTTCTATTTCAGCTGAGATAGTTGTCTGTTCCTTTAAATTTGAACAAGTTTGAATGCATGTACCGGACTTGCCAGGTTCAGATTGAAACTCTATAGAATACCCATTTTCCACAATATCTAAAAGCCATTGATCAGAAGTAATTTGTGTCCAATTGTGTCCATATATTACCAGCTCTAAAATGTTCTGGCTTATTTGTCAAAGTATTAAGTATACTCACACTTTCTACTTCCTCTGATTGAACCCTCTTCCCCTGGAAGGTTTGTATTCTCCCGGCTGTTTCACCTTCAGGTTGGCTAAAAAAGATTGGCTGGCTGATGATCTTGAGAGTATGATCTCTGGCCTGAATGAGCATGTGCCTTCCTACGTTCTCCACTCATCTCTACTTCATTGCGTTTTCTCTCGTTTATGGACTTCAGCTGCTTGATCGTCACCGAATAGGTGTGATGTTAGGTATGTGGGCACCAATTGACTCTTCAAAATATATATAATTCTTCATTCAATTTCGGAACTGCCAAGAATGCACAGTTCGATGGACTTTAAATTGATCCGCCATTTCCAACATAGCTTTCAATGCAAAATTATTACTAATACCTTGATTGACCGACTTGGCTAACTTGTCCGGCCCCTGGTACTCCTTTAAATTAAATAAATTATCCAACTTTGATAGCCTTGAATCTGGGCTAGCAGAGGATTTATCTTCATCACAAACAACAAATTTGTCCATCTTTGATTTTTGTTTTCGGGGGGGTCCTCAGATCCTCAGATTCTGATGCTGGATCGCAGTACGATTGTCGCCAATCAACGTTCTGCTTCGGCAAACCGGAATTACTAGCATTATTTGCCTCTGATTGATTGTTTATTGTCGCCTGTATACTTTTTACAGTCTAGGCGTGTGGTGCTAAAGCAACTTGTTGCTGCTGAACCATTTGTTTAGTCGCAGGGATCTCTATCTCCGTTGTTGATCTAAAAACATCAACATTTCCGGGTTGATTCATTGTTGTCGGCCGCCATGGTGTGTGTGTGTCATGTGATTTCCGCCTTGGTGGGGGCTATTGATGCATGGCGATGCCGATGAAATTATCATGTCGTTCGACACAAAGGAAAGTTGTCCCGAGCTTGTGTCGATATAAACGTAATTGCTAGACGGAATATTGTTACAACTTTCTGATGTGCACCTACTGTGCTCACATCACGTATATTTTGACCGGCATCGGGTTTTCATTCCCTATTGGAATAGAATTGACAACTTATCGGCCATCTTTCCCTTAAAATTTGTTTTAAGTCCGATCACAAGCATGCCCGCACAAAATTCGTAAAATATGTCCTCAAAAACGTCAACGTGTTATAAACATTATCATGAGCAAACTGATACTTAGTCCTAGTTAAATAAAAACTTTTTATATAAAAATACTTCTAGTAAACAACTTTAAAACTAGTTAAACAAATCTCTGAAAAGTTTAACCGTGGTTAACATGAAAGTAAAACTTTGGTTCTGAGGCTGTGGTCATGTGACTGGTCACGTGTTCATCTCATATAACCCGAGAAGTAGTCCAGTTGCACTAGAATTGTCTGTTGTAATTGACATAACTGAGTTGAGTTTCTGTGGAACCATTATTGATATATTGCAACAATTATGTAAAGACACTCTCATGCGACAATCAAACGCTGTAGATTTGAAAGGATGTGTTATGTCATAAATGTAGAGCGCAGGAGAAGCAGTCAATGGCGGTCGCGGGGTGCGTACACATCATAGAGCAAGCGTCAAATGGGAACCCGGGGAACCGATGGCACACATGGACTTGATGATTAGACATGGATTAGAGTAAAATGATGATGTAGAAAAAAAAGAAATATAATTTAAGAAAAGTAAGACAGTAGTTAAATATCTGATTAAGTAAACCTTTGTTTAATTTAATGTTTAGGATTAAAAGAAAAAAGTGGTTGTTTCTGCTAACCCAACCGACCCTATTATTTAGCCGCCGACCCAAACTTTTTTTTTTTTTTTTTTTTTTTTTTAAAAACGAACCCATGAACCAAGGTTTCTTATGGAGATAAAAAATATTCTTCTAGTGAGATTTGAACCCACGACCCCTGGGCTTTCCACTGTACATTACCAAATATTGAAAAAGGGCCTTAACCATGTATTATCTAGGTAGTAATACCTTCCCCAGTATTTTGTATCATGTTAAAAAACATAATTCATTAACAAAAATAAGGTCATTAATAATAAAAAATAAATAAAAATAAAAAAGTTTTGCCTACCTACCTACCCTATTTTTAGCTCACCTGAGCCGAAGGCTCAAAGGTGAGCTATTGGGATCACTCTTTGTCCGTCGTCCGTCGTCCGCCGTCGTCCGTCGTTCGTCGTCGTCCGTCGTTAACTTTTGCTTCAAACGACTTCTCCTCAGAAACCGCGTGGCCAATTTTGACCAAACTTCATGTGTATGATCCTTAGATGAATGCTTTTTAGATTTGTTAAAATTAGGTCAGCGCGAAATCCAAGATGGCCACCATTACCATATATGGTCGAAACCTTAAAAAATCTTCTTCTCAAGAACAGCTGGACAGATTTCAACAGTTTTTCTTTTAAAATGATCGCCAATGCCTCGACTATCAAATTTGTTCAAATGAAGTCCCCGGGGTCAAAAATGACCATGCCCCGGAGGTCCAAAGTTTGTATATTGAGATTTTGCATGTTTTTCATATAGACATATAGGAAAAAACTTTAAAAAATCTTCTTCTCTGAAACCACAAGGCACAGAGGTCTCATGTATTACATGTAGCATCAGCTTATGGTCCTCTACTAAGTTTGTTCAAATAGTGACCCTTGGGTCAAATCTATTCCCGCCCCGGGGGTCGCAGTTTTACATAGACTTACATATATATTTTTTTTTTAAAATCTTCTTCTCGGAAACTAAAAGAGCCAGAGGTTTGATATTTTGCATTTACTATAAGCTTATGGTCCTTTACCAATTTTGTTCAAATGGTGACCCTCGGGTCACATTTGACCCCGCCCCAAGGGTCACATGTTTTACATAGAGATGTATAGGGAAAAACCTAAAAAATCTTCTTGTCTGAAACTGCAAGAGCCAGAGGTTTAATATTTTGCATTTGCTATAAGCTTATGGTCCTCTACCAAGTTTGTTCAAATGGTGACCCAGGGGTCACATTTGGCCCCGCCCCGGTGGTCACAGTTTTACATAGGCTTTTATAGGGAAAAACTGAAAAAATCTTCTTCTCTGGAACCACATGGCACGGAGCTCTCATGTATTACATGTAGCATCAGCTTATGGTCCTCTACTTAGTTTGTTCAAATGGTGACCCTAGGGTCAAATTTGTCCCCGCCCTGGGGGTCACAGTTTTACATAGGCTTATATAGGAAACAAAATTAAAAAATCTTCTCGGAAACTACAAAAGCCAGAGGTTTGATATTTTGCATTTACTATAAGCTTATGGTCCTTTACCAAGTTTGTTCTAATGGTGACCCTTGGGTCACATTTGGCCCCGCCCCAAGGGTCACATGTTTTACATAGAGATGTATAGGGAAAAACTTAAAAAATCTTCTTCTCTGGAACTGCAAGAGCCAGAGGTTTAATATTTTGCATTTGCTATAAGCTTATGAACCTATACCAAGTTTGTTCAAATGGTGACCCTGGTTTCAAACTTGGCCACACCCCAGGGGTCACAGTTTTATATAGACATGTATATAGGAAAAAAACAATCCTCTCTGAAACTGCAAGAGCCAGAGGTTTAATATTTTGCATTTACTATAAGATAATTGTCCTCGACCAAGTTTGTTCAAATGGTGACCCTGGGGTAAAATTTGACCCCACTCCGAGGGTCACAGTTTTACATAGACGTATATAGGAAACACATTAAAGTCTTCTTCTCTGAAACTACAAGAGCCAGAGGTTTAATATTTTGCATTTACTATACTCTCATGGTCCTTTACCAAGTTTGTTCAAATGGTGACCCTGGATTCACATTTGACCCTGCCCCTGGGGTCACGTTTTACATAGACTTGTATAGGGAAAAACTTAAAAAATCTTCTTCTCTAAAACCACAAGTCACACAGCTCTCATATATTACATGTAGCCCTGAGGTCACATTTGGCTCTGCCCAAGGTGTTACTCTCGAGCACCTTGATTTTGTATTTGATCTTTACCAAACTTTGTCAGAGTCTTAAACTGTCTATATCAATGTTGTTATATACAACAGAGTCCACATTTCTTGAACAATCTTAACCAAACTTGCACAGATTGTATATGACCATAAGATTTCGAATTAGTTTGATAATGTGCCAGTACTCAGGTGATCGCTTTAAGGCCATCTTGGCCCTCTTCTCTTGTAATGGTTCAAATTTACTCAGGCGAGCGATATAGGGCCATCATGGCCCTCTTGTTTTTGAAACCGTTAGCGGAAACAAAACTTTTTTTTTGGCCTTATATTTATTATGTATATATATCATATTAGGAAATATTAGTTAAATAAAGTACTTATGTTTAGCCAGTATTATTTTGTAATACACTGCAACTCACTGGCACCTAATGCTGACAGTGAACTATTGGTACTGCTCTTAATCTGTCCGTCATGACCATTTTTGCTTAATGCTTCTCTAATTATGGCAGATTTTAACCAAACTTAACATGGGTGATCCCGAGATCAATGTTTCCTAAGGTTGTTAAAATTAGATGAAGGTAACATCCAAGAAGACAGCCATTTCTAAAAACAGCCCAAACCTTTAACAATCTTCTCAGCAACTAGTGGATTGGTTTTGACAGTGTTTAGCTCTACTGGCCCAGGATACCTTTGAAAGATCTTATATGCAAACGGTGACAGACTGGTGAAAATCATCCCATTGAACACAATGCAATATAGGATATATTTGGAGATCAGTCACAAGTTCCACAACATTCGTTCACTTTAATACACTTTTATTCTGTGTATTTAACACATTTGGCTAGCAAACGGTCCCATATCTGGAATAAAACACCGATTCAGTTTTTCAACATTTCGCGTCATTCATTCACACTATGCTTATTTTGAAATAAACATCTGTCAAAACCACATCTCTACCTAACCTCTGTGCTCATACTCTACAAAGAAATAATCCTGACAAACACAGTAAAATACTTACTATTCATGACAACAGACATACTACTTTAACCTCAGGTTAGATTTAACAATGAAATAAAAACTAATCTTGGGAAAAACAAATGCAAACTAGAAACTTTGGATTCTTTCAAGGAACTATTTCAGCACCCTACGACCCGGAAGTACTTCCTGACTGGTCTGACACCTAAATGAGTCACTACATTTGTCAAAAATAGTTATCGAATACATCTAACTGACCAATAAGGTTGAACGAATGGAAAATCAGATACTTTTCAGGGGCGTTGCCAGGACTTTGTAAGGTGTACGCACAAGAATGGTTTTAGTCGAGCGTCGTAGACGTGAGTGTGCTTGTGGGGTCCGGGGGCATGCTCCCTCTGATTTTGGTTATATCATCGTGCAAAATCAAGCCATCTACCGCATCCTAAGTAGTGTATGTACAGGTGAATAGAAGTATTAATAGTATACACTATAGTATATTTTTTAACTTGTATTGACGACAACAAGTCCAGAATGGTGGTATGTCTTTACTCTACAGAATGTATATGACTAGTTCAAGTCGTCTGGATTTTTGCAGCTGCAAAGTCTGTAACTACTTTGTCAATATCGATGACATGATGCTTATGTATGTGCAACAATGCTAGAGATGAAAGTCTGTCTTCATCCATGGTATGGGGGTGTTCCCCCACCCCCTTTTTGGTACGCAGTATTCAGGGCAAATTTAGAGAGTATTCAGTACCCACGGCCCGGGTACCAGTACCCGCAAATTACATTATTTAGTATTCAGTACGCATAAAAAAAAAGGTAAAAGCCTTCAAGCTATGTTTTCTATGTAAAAAAAACTGTTGAAATCCGCAAAAATCGTCAAGATTGACCCCAAAACAGCCAAACGGTGAGATAAACCTTTAATACAGTTTTAAATGTTCATTTATATCACATCTTCGTAAAATTAGACGAATAAATAGCAAATTGGTTAATTTTTATGAAGAAATTCATATTGAATAGTATTTATTACTCGGGTCTAAAATGAAGGAGTATTCAGTACTCAGTTCTAAATTAGAGAGTATTCAGTACTCGGGGGCGGGGGAGAGGGTAAACACCCACATGGTATTACGCAGGGGAATCTTGATTCTCCTCATCGCACTGAAACTCATTTCTGCAGGACATGTGTCAACACGCAGTGTAAGGCCGGGTAGAACATGACATGTGTTTGGTCCAGTGTATCTATAAGCGTCTGTGGTGGCGTCTCTTCATGTAGACATTTCTCTCTCCATCGTCTTATTTCGAGTAGAAACTCGTCCTTGGTAACACCCATATCGTCCCTATAATTGTCATATGTGTCATTTGACACTGCACCATTCAGGTCAAGTAGTTTTGTATGGATGAGAAATTGTGCATTAAAACCAGGCATAGGCTACACCAATTTCTCATTCATCTCGGTGATAATATGATCCACAAATAAAAGGTAGAGGGAACGTTTCCAGTTCTCGTTTGGTGTTGCTGCCTCAACGTTCTCCTTATGCTGTTGCCTACCAACAACGGTTCTAGGCATAGATGGCAAGACGTCGCAATAGACAGCTATCTCCGTCGCCTTTTTTACTAAAGCCTCCCAGACTGCATCATTTCTTTCGGCCTCTAGTAATGATGCACAACTCTGAGCTTCTTTCGATGCCTCCACTAAGTCTGAGTCAGCACTCTGAAGGAAAACTGAGAGTCGATGGGTGTACTGGAACACGTGCTGCAGAGTCACAGCATCAATAATGAAATCCCACTAAATATGGAAGCATTATACCCTTTCGCTTTGCTATCGCCTTCATCTCCTAATTTCTTCAATGACTGGGAACGCGCTTATAAACACGCTTAAGCAGTCTGCTCTGGAAGCCCATCGTGTCTCGCATAGAGTTTTTAATTTCACCCGCCTACCCATCTCCTCTTGAACTTCAAACTAAAATATACACATAATGTGAGGTGTAGATATCAAAATCACTCATGCATGGAATTTCTTCATTTTTCATGGAGAAACGGACATTCTGTTAAATTCCAACAATTTTGAGGCACAAAATAGACCATAAGGCTGCTTTGGTGCACATTTACATGCACAATGTCCAATAAAATATTCAGTTTGGCTATAAAATGCCAGAAAAAAAGAGACACAATTGAAGTGACTCAAAAGCTAAGCCTACCCCATATGCCTGTAGCAGTTTTAAAGGCAACTAATATATTCAAGTCTTGGGCAACAGCAAGACAAACTGAATCACACACCAGAATAGTATATATTTCAGTGTATTATACCATTACCTCTAACAAAATACCTAATTAATGTGTTAAATTACAATTGTATGCCATTGCATAGTGATTCCATCTGAATTAATGAAGAAAAATGGGTGGGATTTACACCATGTTTAGCAAAAGACTAAAATAAATGCTGAATTACACAAATTTCTGTATATTTCAGTTTCAGATTGTAAAACCCATCATCGCGTACAAAATTTACAGGTTCTCAGGCTTTCGAGACAAAGTAAGACTCCTCCTAGAGTCGCGTCATGTCAAAATGTCAGTACCAAGACATTTTCAGATTTTAGCCTCATACTACCTTAAAATAATAAAATCGCCATTTATTGTAGGAATTGTGACAGATCTATTACCTTTTGCCACTAATCCACTTAAAGACACTTGAAAGCCTACTTAAAGTGCTTTAGGGCCACTCCAAATCACTAGGACCCCCAAATTCTACCCTAAAACACACACATTCTATTTCAGTTGTAAAAAAAACATGTTCTATTGTAAAATTCAAAAATTTAACATCAGCCTTTTTTTTCTCACTCAGCTGCAAGCTTTCACAGGAATAATCAACTGGATTTGGCCATTAATAAGAAAAATGCATTTGTCAGATCGGTGAAAATCAGTCCATTGAACACAATGCAATATAGGCTATATTTGGAGATCAGTCACAAGTTCCACAACATTCGTTCGCTTAAATACACTTTTATTCTGTGTATTAAACACATTTGGCTAGCAAACAGTCCCATATTTGGAATAAAACACCGATTCAGTTTTTCAACATTTCGCGTCATTCATTCACACTATGCGTATTTTGAAATAAACATCTGTCAAAACCACATCTCTACCTAACCTCTGTGCTCATACTCTCCAAAGAAATAATCCTGACAAACACAGTAAAATACTTACTATTTATGACAACAGACATACTACTTTAACCTCAATGAAATAAAAATTAATCTTGGGAAAAACACATGCAAACTAGAAACTTTGGATTCTTTCAAGGAACTATTTCAGCACCCTACGACCCGAAAGTACTTCCTGACTGGTCTGACACCTAAATGATCTACTTTCTTTAATATGCTTTTCCGTGATCCATGATGTGCCACAAATCCTGATCTCAGCATTTTCAGATTGCTTTATGTCGGATGTTTTTGGTCGATTTTCTTGGCCAGTAGTTTGTTAGATCGCTTATACCACTTTTATTAAATTGTTCACTGTTGATTTGACTATTTCTCAGGGATTCTGATATTGTAGTGAGAGGGATGGTTTTGGAGAAATTTGTTGCAGCTGTTGAAGTTTTAATCAATAAAACAGTTGATTTTTTTTCATTAAATCGAAGAGAGTTATTGAATGCCTGCCTGGTAACAACAATCTGTAATTAGCAGTTAAAAAGTTAATGAAATTGTTTGGTATTTGTAAGAAATTCTTGCAAAATAAAAGATCAATAGGGGAATTGGCAGAATCATGAAAACTACACTTTCCTATTTAGTTTTTTATATGCCCGTTTGAAAAATGGGACATATTATGGTATATGGTCGTCCGTCCATGTGTCCGTCCATAAACAATTGCGTATTCCATGACCTTATATAGAAAGACGCATTTCTGACATTAACTTTGAAACCTTTACACCTACACTCATGAAACTTACATTGTACATTGCCCTAGGTGAGAGGAGGAACACTATTGCTTTTGGGATCAGTAGGTCAAAGTCAAGGTCACAATCATCTTATATGGAAATATGAATTCTGCATAATAACTTCAAACTGTGACAACTACACTTATGAAATTGCATAGGTTCATCACCCTTGTTGAAAGCAGGAACCCTGTCTTCATATGGAATACATTGCCCTAGGTGAAGGGAGGAACGCTATTTCCTTCGGGGTCAATTGGTCAAAGGTCAAGGTCATTGTCACCTGATATAGAAAAATGCATTCCTGTTGATAACATCAAAATTGAAACACCTACACTTTTAAAACTTCATACGTATATTGCCCATGGTGAGTGGTGAGTGGAGAAATCCTAATGTGTTTGGGGTCAGTAGGTCAAAGATCAAGGTCACCATCACCTAATATGGAAATATATGAATTCTACATGATAACTTCAAAACCGGAACACCTACATACATGAAATTTCGAAGGTTCATCACTCTTGTTGAAAGCAGGAACCCTATTGCTTTTGGCGTCAAAGGTCAAGGTCACTGACCTTATATGGAAATATGAATTCCGCATGGGAGCTTCAAAACCGCAACACCTACACTCTTGAAATTCATTACCCTTTTTGAAAACAGGAACCCAATTTCTTTTGGGCTTTCCATGCAATTACTTCAAAACCGTAACACCTAGACTATAAACCTTCATGGGTACATTGCTCTAGGTAAAAGGAGAAGCCCTATTGCTTTTGGGGCCAGTAAGTTTAAGGTCAAGGTCACACTGACCTTATATGGAAATACACCTTCCACACAATAACTTCAAAACGTACTATTAGTCCTACAGTTTTGAAACTTTACAGAAATAGTACCCATGTTAAATCAACAACCCCTATTGATTTTAAAGCTTAGTAGGTCAGATTTCAAGGTCACTGTGACCTGATCATGACAAATTCCTTCCCAGCTGTTATTCACAAACTAATTGATCTACAGTCTTGAAATTTTATACAAATAGTGCTCTTGGTTAAACAACATGCCCTGTCAGTTATTTTTTTGTTAGAAGGTCAAAGGTAAAGGTTATATTGACCTGACACATAGGAAATGCTTTAACATAAAAACTTTAGGAAACGGGCGTATAATGCCTCGATAGGCAGCGCTCTTGTTATCTCGTAAAATATGGATATCTATTGTAATAAATCATTTTCTATGTATGACATACTTTGCTCATCCATTTATCATTAAAAAAATACTATAAGAATATAAAAGAACCAGTATTTCCACAGAATATACAAAGAAGAAACAACTGTTTACATAGTTCAAAGGTTAACAACATTAGCAAAGAAAAAAAGATTGACGATGGCAATGACAATTTAAATTAGACTAGTTTCATGTGGATTACGCTTGTCTGAGTAATGACGTACTGGAACTTTGTTTCTTTTCCTCCATTTATACCCTTACGTTAGTGGCAAATGGTTGTGATGCTCAGTTAACAATATTATTTACAGCTCTTTAACAAACTGGTGAATCTTGTCCCAGAATAAACCAACATTTATTAAAAGATGCCCTCTTCTGTAATTCTGATAATATTGTTAAAAATACTGCAGTTGTCACTCTTGCTACGCTAAGGGAGGTAACTCTAACTTATTATTTTAGATCCTGTTCTTATCATCTGCTGTTATTCTGACTTTTTGTAAAGATACTGTAGTTGTTGCTCCTGCTATGGTGTATAAAGTAAATCTAACTGTTACTATTGCAGATGCTGTTGTTGCCGTCCTTGCTGTAAGAAGGGAGGTAACTCTGACTACGTGCTGGATGACAATTGCTGTGATTGTAACCTTGTGGCCCTGAAGAAGATCAGTGGCCTACCTGACACAGATCTGGTGTATGTCACGTATCACGTTGATGTAAGTGTAATGTTATAGAGCCTGTCTGGTGGACTCACTTCAATCACATCCATACACTTACATCATTATGCATATTCAGTGTATTTGGAAAACACTGAAAGCAACCAGCAAGATAAAGTAACAGACTTTGTGAATATGTTTGTCTCCCTGTTCCCTTGAGTGATGCAATGCTGCTGTTTCTGTGGACCTGTCTGTGAGCTGTTTGTATGTAAGCCTGGTTAATTCAATGCTACTCATGCTGTTTTGTGAGTCTGTTTATGTGTAGACATGTTTGGTTAATGCATTAATTTAAACATATTTCTTTTACATCAATTGAAAAACAAGGTCTTGCAATCTTGCAGCTTATATTTATCACTCTCAATGGCTTCCTGGGTACTAAGCAATGTGGATTAACTGTTTTGCTCAAGGATAAATAATATGGCCACAGCGAGGATCGAACCCACAAAATCTCGATCTGAAGTCAGACACTCTACCACTGGACAACACGCTCCAAT
This sequence comes from Cyrtodaria siliqua, assembly GCA_037043455.1. Taxonomy (NCBI): domain Eukaryota; kingdom Metazoa; phylum Mollusca; class Bivalvia; order Adapedonta; family Hiatellidae; genus Cyrtodaria; species Cyrtodaria siliqua. Next base: position 261,621 of record JAWPHD010000042.1, read on the forward strand.
GGTTAAGGCATTGCTTATCATGCCACTTGACACCAGCTGTTTCTGTGGGTATGTTTGTATCTAGTCTTGGTTAATGCAATGCTGCTCATGTCACCTGGTACCAGCTGTTTCTGTTGGTATGTTTGAATGTAAGCTTGGTTAATGCAATGCTGCTCATGTCACATGGTACCAGCTGTTTCTGTTGGTATGTTTGAATGTAAGCTTGGTTAATGCAGTGCTGCTCATGGTACCTGGTACCAGCTGTTTCTGTGGGTATGTTTGTGTGTCAGCTTGGTTATTGCAATGCCGCTTATGTCATATGGTACCAGCTGTTTCTGTTGGTATGTTTGAATGTAAGCCTGGTTAATACAATGCTGCTCATGTCACCTGTACCGGCTGTTTCTGTGGGTATGTTTGTGTGTAGTCTTGGTTAATGCAATGCTGCTCATATCACCTGGTACCAGCTGTTTCTGTTGGTATGTTTGAATGTAAGCTTGGTTAATGCAATGCTGCTCATGTCACATGGTACCAGCTGTTTCTGTTGGTATGTTTGAATGTAAGCTTGGTTAATGCAGTGCTGCTCATGGCACCAGCTGTTTCTGTGGGTATGTTTGTGTGTCAGCTTGGTTATTGCAATGCTGCTTATGTCATATTGTACCAGCTGTTTCTGTTGGTATGTTTGTATGTAAGCTTGGTAAATGCAGTGCTGCTCATGGCACCAGCTGTTTCTGTGGGTATGTTTGAATGTAAGCTTGGTTAATGCAGTGCTGCTCATGGCACCAGCTGTTTCTGTGGGTATGTTTGAATGTAAGTTTGGTTAATGCAATGCTGCTCATGTCACCTGGTACCAGCTGTTTCTGTGGGTATGTTTGTATGTCAGCTTGGTTAATGCAATGCAGCTCATGTCACCTATTACCAGCTGTTTCTGTTGGTATGTTTGTGTTTAGCCTTGGTTAATGCAATGCTGCTCATGTCACCTGGTACCAGCTGTTTCTGTGGGTATGTTTGAATGTAAGCTTGGTTAATGCAATGCTGCTCATGTCACCTGGTACCAGCTGTTTCTGTGGGTATGTTTGTGTGTCAGCTTGGTTAATACAGTGCTGCTCATTTCATATGGTACCAGCTGTTTCTGTGAGTATGTTTGTGTGTCAGCTTGGTTAATGCAATGCTGCTCATGTCATATGGTACCAGCTGTTTCTGTGGGTATGTTTGTGTGTCAGCTTGGTTAATACAATGCTGCTCATTTCATATGGTACCAGCTGTTTCTGTGAGTATGTTTGTGTGTCAGCTTGGTTAATGCAATGCTGCTCATGTCACCTGGTACCAGCTGTTTCTGTGGGTATGTTTGAATGTAAGCTTGGTTAATACAATGCTGCTCATTTCATATGGTACCAGCTGTTTTTGTGAGTATGTTTGTGTGTCAGCTTGGTTAATGCAATGCTGCTCATGTCACCTGGTACCAGCTGTTTCTGTGGGTATGTTTGTGTGTCAGTTTGGTTAATACAATGCTGCTCATTTCATATGGTACCAGCTGTTTCTGTGAGTATGTTTGTGTGTCAGCTTGGTTAATGCAATGCTGCTCATGTCATATGGTACCAGCTGTTTCTGTGGGTATGTTTGTGTGTCAGCTTGGTTCATACAATGGTGCTTATTTCATATGGTACCAGCTGTTTCTGTGAGTATGTTTGTGTGTCAGCTTGGTTAATGCAATGCTGCTCATGTCATATGGTACCAGCTGTTTCTGTGGGTATGTTTGTGTGTCAGCTTGGTTAATACAATGCTGCTCATTTCATATGGCACCAGCTGTTTTTGTGGGTATGTTTGTGTGTCAGCCTGGTTAATGCAATGCTGCTCATGTCACCTAGTACCAGCTGTTCATGTGGGTATGTTTGTGTGTCAGCCTGGTTAATGCATTGCTGCTCATGTCACCTAGTACCAGCTGTTCGTGTGGGTATGTTTGTGTGTAGTCTTGGTTAATGAAATTCTGCTCATGTCACCTGGTACCAGCTGTTCCCGTGGGTATTTTTGTGTGTAATCTTGGTTATTGAAATTCTGATCATGTCACCTGGTACCAGCTGTTCTTGTGGGTATGTTTGTGTGTAATATTGGTTAATGCAATGGTGCATATGGCACCTGGTACCAGCTATTTTTGTGGGTGTATTTATATGTAAGTTTAGTTAATTCATGGCACCTGACACCAGCTGTTTCTGTGTGCCTAGGTAATGTAATGCTACTCATGCAACCAGCCAGGCTGTTTTATTGGTGATTATGTTTACATCTAATCTTGGTTAATGCATTGCTGGATTACTAACCATGCAACTGGAACTAGCTTATGCAGCACTCAGTAAATAGCAATATCATCAGTTAGTTGATGGTGGCCAATACCTGGCAGAAGCAGAAGCAGAGAAGCAGAAGACATAAACAATATCTTACAATAAAACTTCAATATTGAGCTCAACAACCTCTAAGAATAATGCTTAACCCCATATATTGCATTACCACTGATGTATTTACTATGTTACTTTAACATTTAAAATACCAAATTAGTGCAAATTAAGACTCAACCCTTTTTAAATAACATTAGTTCTTCATAAAGTTGTATTTTCAAGAATATAACTTTGTTTTAATATTTATTATATTGATATAATTCAACTTATTTGACTTGATTGTTTTGCATAGGGGTAAATTATGAAATTTGCGAAAACAATTACATATTTCCCAAAGGCAAACGTTTGCGAGACACAAATTTCCATAAATATTAATTAAGCTCTCCAGTTTTATAGTTTAATCGATAGATACAATAACAAATTAACTTCTGTTTTATAGATAGGGGAGACACCATTCTATGTTGCCCTTGACAACAAGTACAAGAAGATTGTCATCTGTGTAAGGGGAACCCTGTCATTGCAGGTAAGAGGGAGAGAGAGATGATAAATAGAGGATCTTGCATTACCTGTTTAATATTGAATTTATTAAAGGAGTTGGATAAAATAGTATGATGTAAGGTTGTGCCGAGGATCATATCAAGTTTAATAAATTCAATATTAAATGGCACGAATGTGAGATTCTATTTATCACGTTACTCCAAAAAAGCCCCATAAGTAACATCTATTAGTGTAGTTGCCTATATATGACTTTGCCGTACGATGACGCAGTATGTTGTATGATGACGTCATATGTTGACTCTGTCTTCTCTGTACAACGCCGAACAACGGAATTACCGCGTCGATTTCCAGATCCGGTAGTTTAGCGGTTGCGGAAATTGACAAAACAATTCCAATTACTCCGAGCTGAACGGAAAATACCAAAGCATAATTCGGCCTTCATTTGCATATTTATTTCACTAGTGTAATATGATAAATATAATTATCTGGGCTTTATTACACTCCCAGACTGCAATCTATGTGATAAATACAGATAACAGGGAGAAAGAAACAAGAATACTGGCCTATATACATGCTAGATTACATTGAGACTTGGAGGATAACGTTCAAATGTGCCCAAGAGGTAGGTAGATTCAGTGACCTATAGCATGAATATTGGGGTGGACAACCTTAGAGAGGATGAAGGGTAATGTCAAATGTGCCCAAGAGGTATGTAGATTCAGGGACCTATAGCATGAATATTGGGGTGGACAACCTTAGAAGGGATGAAGGGTAATGTCAAATGTGCCCAAGAGGTAGGTAGATTCAGGGACCTATAACATGAATATTGGGGTGGACAACCTTAGAGGGGATGAAAGGTAATGTCAAATGTGCCCAAGAGGTAGGCAGATTCAGTGACCTATAACATGAATATTGAGGTGGACAACCTTAGTGAGGATGAAGGGTAATGTCAAATGTGCCCAAGAGGTATGTAGATTCAGGGACCTATAACATGAATATTGGGGTGGACAACCTTAGAGCGGATGAAGGGTAATGTCAAATGTGCCCAAGAGGTAGGTAGATTCAGGGACCTATAACATGAATATTGGGTTGGACAACCTTAGAAGGGATAAAGGGTAATGTCAAATGGGCCCAAGAGGTAGGTAGATTCAGGGACCTAAAGCATTACTATTGGGGTGGACAACCTTAGAGGGGATGAAGGGTAATGTAAAATATTCCCAAGAGGTAGGTAGATTCAGTGACCTATAACATGAATATTGAGGTGGACAACCTTAGAGGGGATAAATGGTAATGTCAAATGGGCCCCAAGAGGTAGGTAGATTCAAGGACCTATAGCATGAATATTAGGTAGGACAACCTTAGAGGGGATGAAGGGTAATGCCAAATGGGCCCAAGAGGTAGGTAGATTCAGGAACCTATAGCATGAATATTGGGGTGGACAACCTTAGAGGGGATGAAGGGTAATGTCAAATGTGCCCAAGAGGTAGGTAGATTCAGTGACCTATATCATGAATATTGGGGTGGACAACCTTAGAGAGGATGAAGCGTAATGTCAAATGGGCCCAAGAGGTAGGTAGATTCAGGGACCTATAGCATGAATATTGGAGTGGACAACCTTAGAGGGAAGAAGGGTAATATCAAATGTGCCCAAGAGGTATGTAGATTCAGGGACCTATAACATGAATATTGGGGTGGACAACCTTAGAGGGGATGAAGGGTAATGTCAAATGGGCCCAAGAGTTAGGTAGAGTCAGGGACCTATAACATGAATATTGGGGTGGACAACCTTAGAGGGGATGAAGGGTAATGTCAAATGGGCCCAAGAGGTAGGTAGATTCAGGGACCTATAACATGAATATTGGGGTGGACAACCTTAGAGAGGATGAAGGGTAATGTCAAATGTGCCCAAGAGATATGTAGATGGTGAGACTTTTAGCATGAATACAAGTCGTAGTGTTTTTTAATGCCCTCCGAAGGGAGACGTATAGATATTGCAGTGTCTGTACGTCCTTCAGTCTGAAACAATCATGTCTCAGCCATAACTGAAAGAACTGAAGGGGTTTCCATGATACCTCACACAAACCTTAACCACAATGAGAAGGTTTATTGTGTGCAAGAATCAAGAACCTCAAAGGTCTAGGTCACACATGAAGATCAAAGGTCAAATTAATGGGTAAAAGAAATCGGGGCATCTGTCACTTATTCGGGTGACATTTCTTGTTTTCTTTTTTTGCGGGGTTCATTTTTTTCATGTTTTTCTTGAACGATTTAAATAATGAATAAACTTTAAGTGTTTCTCTAGATGTATTATAAATTATCACAAAATCATTTTTCATGAACTTACCTTTCATAGAGATAACCTAAAACTTAGCATGAATGACTACAAATGAGTCTGCTGTAAATGGCCAGACATAAGAGAATTATAGGCTACCAAGGTACCAGACAACAGAGCGAACTGTTGAGTCATAGAGGTTGTATGGGTAAATCAGTTATATAGTTTTTCTGTTTATAATATCATTATACTCTAGTGATGTATCCGTCTAGACAGAAGGCATTATAATCTACTGACTGTCATCAATTAGAAGACTTGATATGATCACCTATTGAGTAATATACTTACTGTGCATTTCAGAGTGCCTAGATGTCGAATATGAATCAAGTTTTTTTTTTATTACTTGCTATATGTTTTCATACCTGATATGGTTAGATAGAATGAAAACAGATGCTCCTGGCAATCTTGCTGTAGATATCCGCAAAGCCAAAAAATCATTTTGACCCCCCATGTTTACATGTAATTTTATTGACAGCTGAAAACCAAAATGGCGATGGCAGAACATTTCATTTTTCTAGGGTAGAGTGACTTAAAAAAATCAGTCGACCAGTTGGTGTAAATAACAAAATATAAATGCATTATACTATTTACCTACCTTTTATTTGCTAGATATAATGGTTTTCATTCCAAAATAAAAGTAAAGTATGCTCGATTGCTGGAGATGCTGAACCTTGAACAACAAAATCACCCTGCATTGCCTATGTTTTACTTGGCACATGCGAACCCTAGAAATAAAGACATGCGTAGACGATAATTTCTAAAAATAAAGCCGCCATGTTGTTTTAATTTTTACAATGTAAACAAAGGGATCAAAATGAGTTTTAGGCTTTGTGGAGCATAACAAATGGCTATGGCAAGATTGTAAACAGATCCAGGAGCATCTATTTTCATTCTATCTAACCATACCAGGTATGAAAACATATAGCAAGTAATAAAAAATAATCTTGATTCATATTTGACGAATAGGCACTCTGAAATGCACAGTAGGTGGTTGTATACAGTATGATGGGATACCTTCTAACTGTCACAGAAACTTAGGAAATGAACATTCTGGAGTGTGTCAGTACTGAGTGAACTTGATCAAGTGTGATTATATAAAGAAGCCATTGATGAGAACAAAACAATTGCTGTTAATGTGACATCTGCCATTACTATAATTATCATAAATGTGACATCTGCCATTACTATAATTATTATAAATGTGACATCTGACATTACTATAATTATTATAAATGTGACATCTGACATTACTATAATTATTATAAATGTGACATCTGCCATTACTATAATTATTATAAATGTGATTACTATAATTATTATAAATGTGACATCTGCCATTACTATAATTATTATAAATGTGACATCTGACATTACTATAATTATTATAAATGTGACATCTGACATTACTATAATTATTATAAATGTGACATCTGCCATTACTATAATTATTATAAATGTGATTACTATAATTATTATAAATGTGACATCTGCCATTACTATAATTATTATAAATGTGACATCTGCCTTTCCTATAATTATTATAAATGTGACATCTGCCATTACTATAATTATTATAAATGTGACATCTGCCTTTACTATAATTATTATAAATGTGACATCTGACATTAATTATTATAAATGTGACATCTGCCTTTACTATAATTATTATAAATGTGACATCTGCCATTACTATAATTATTATAAATGTGACATCTGCCTTTACTATAATTATTATAAATGTGACATCTGCCTTTACTATAATTATTATAAAGTGACATCTGCCTTTACTACTATTTCTAAACCAGATATTATTGTTTTTTTCTAGTTATTTTATCAGAGCTTATGGGATGGCCAGTTGTCCGTTGTCCATCCATCGTTAACTTTTGCCTCGTTAAGATGAGTGTGATAGATAAGACTTTTTATTGCATTTCTGTGGGTGAAAGATTGAGATTTCTCAGTGAAAGAATATTCATAATGGCTAAATGTTAATAACTAACCCCGAACACAAAAATAACTAACTGTGACGTTGAGTAATGACGTCAATAAAGTGTTGCTGACATCGATGTCATTCGCCGATAACGTTCAATAAAGCGACTAATTTAGGTTGGAAGTATACATAAACCGATTTAATATGTAATAAATAGATTATTTAACTGCTATTTTCGATTATATGGAAATCCTTCACTCGATGGTAGTCGTGTTTTGTTTTTTCACTCACTCAGCATTATACTGTATAGGCTGATCTTAAGAGAGATTTCATGGCAGTGTGATACCAAATTAATAAAGAATAAAGTAATATTCCCATCATTCGGTCTTTTCAGATTGGGAACAATAATTTAATATTCTCGAAAGAGAGAAGTCCACAGGGTACTTGATGCAGTAATAAACTTTGCTGATGCTAGTTAGGTTTGGATTTAATAGATTGTTTGCAACTTTGATTACAGGATGTACTGACTGACCTGAATGCTGATGCAGAAACTCTGCCCCTGGACTGGTTATGTTAGGATTTAATAGATTGTTTGCAACTTTGTTTACAGGATGTACTGACTGACCTGAAGGCTGATGCAGAGACTCTGCCCCTGGACCCAGTCAAAGAGGACTGGGTAGGACATAAAGTAAGCTGTAATACAAATAGCTCCCAAACCAACCTTGAGTGACTTTTCATTTTACATTTTTTGTTGACTTTTCTCAACAACTATTTGATGGAATTCAGTGGAGCACTGTGGTCTAGTTGTTGGACCGAGGGTCGAAAAGTCTTCGGTTCGATACACGCCAGGACCATATATTATGTGTTGTGTCGCTGATCAAGACACTTTATCTGCATTTGATTAGTACTGGTTCTTCCCAGGAAGACATCGAGAGTGATTACAATCAGTTCAGAGAGCTTTCATTACATTACGATGTAAAAGAGATAAGTTTAGGCGATGTAAATTGGCACCTGTCTTTAGTATCATAACAGGAATTGAATAATACAAATCACATAACTCTGATATGCTTTAAGCAGAATTATCCCCCATATTTAGCAATCCATTGACAATTTATAAACCTTAGACATTTTTAGGAAATTTAGCATTTATTTAGAGCAATGAGTAACCACTTTATACAAATATGGTAAATGCGGATCTATATGCAGCCGATACAACGTTGTTTTCAATAGATAAGGATCTCGCCTCTATTGAGCATAAGTTACAAGAGGCTCTTCAAGAAAATGGTATGATCATAAATATGGATAAACAAAAGTACCGTATTTTACCTTGTATAGTACGCACCCGTGTATAGTACGCACCCCCTTCTCAGAGGTCAGAACTGGGGTAAAAAAGTTGTTTCCGTGTATAACACGCATCAAAATATTAGTTTTCCTAGATGAACCATCCATTGAAAATAAAAGGTTAAAAAAACAAAACCAAAAAAAAACGATCGAGAAAATTAGCGTACAAAAGAAAATATAATTACTTCAATCATTAATTGCCAATCTTCAGGGGAGTACCTATCTTGTATCATCTCATCAAAGAGCCAATTATAATGCCGCAGATAATTGTCCGTAATCCGATAATTACATATAATTACTTCAATCATTAATTGCCAATCTTCAGGGGTGTACCTATCTTGTATCATCTCATCAAAGAGCCAATTATAATGCCGCAGATAATTGTCCTTAATCCGATAATTACATCTACTAAAACACAACAAAGTCGTTGGTTACCGTAATCCATTACGCCGATTATACTAACATTGTGTATTCACGGGAACCAGAGTTTATCATAAGTGAATCAGACGTGTAACGCGTGATCAGTTACCTGTACCCCGTGGCTAAACCTGGTAAAGGTCACACGGCGTGTCAAAGTGCATCCTCAGAAATAGTCGATACTCGCGGCAACTTCAAAGGATTATAACAATAGAATAACCCCTTCTACCCGTGTTTATAATGTGTCTGTACTGCAGCCGAGGTGCGATATTGTTTGACCCAAATATCAATCATCAAATGTGTACCGTAAGCATTTTTTCACAAGCATTATTGAATAATTGCCATTTCAAAGTAGGGTGATTCTGCCTTTCTACGCCGTCTAAGTCGCCATATGACCTTAGCTGTTGGTGCGACCATAAAATCCAATTCAATCAATCAACTACGCCGTCTAAAATATATGTATTTCAAAATAAAGCAAAAACTTCATTAATTTTTTATAAAATATTAAATAAAATCCTGTAAATATTAGAATAGAATAGAACTGTAAAAATACTATGTACGAGTCTAAACAGCTGGAAGTCACGCGATATAAACAACAAAATCGAGGGACGATTTTTCACACAATTTATTGAAGTTTTACAACAAACATGCAAACATTTATACAAAAAGAAGCATCATAATACACTTTATTCATTTATAAATCGAATTAAGTCAATATATTACTTATATGAAGCGAGTAAATTACGAAAAAATTGTGTATTATCGGTATTCACAATTTTCTGTCTCAATGTCTGTTCGTCGTCAACGTTTTTCTTCCCAGACATCGATTTTCTGCAAGAAAAAAAAGAGTTCTTTTTATTGTTTCCTTATATTGTACGCACCCCCCTTTCGGAAACCGTAAAAGTGGTAAAAAAACTGCGTACTATACAAGGTAAAATACGGTAATGCTTATAACAAGTCATTAAAAGAGATCATCTCTTAAAAATGAAAAACTCAGTTTAACGTTTAATTATGATCTTCTTAATAATATAAAGCAAGATAAGATTCTTGTAGTTCTGGTGGACAACAATCTGACTTGGGCTGCCCATATAGATCACATGTCTAAGAAATCTATGGCTGCTTTCTAGGGTTAAAGAATTCTTAACGCTAGCTCACAGAGTGCAATTTTATAAACCTTTTATTCAGCCTCATTTAGACGTTTGTAATGTTGTATGGGGTGGTACATCCCAAACAAATCTTGATAGAATTTTACGTTTTCAAAAGCGTGCTTGTAGAATAATCCTTGACTATGATGTTAGTGATATATTACAAAGTATGAATGATTTAAAAATTCTATCTGTTTTCGAATGCATTACTTTAAGAACATCAGAACTTATGTACAAAGTATCCCAATCCTCATTACCTTCTTACATAAATGAAATATTCAAAAGAAGACTTGTAATGGTGATTTACCTCAGTTGCGGTCTCTATCATCTCACAATTTTATTATTCCTCAACCTCACAAAGAACTATTTAAACAAAGTATCAGGACCAATTGTATGGAATAATCTGCCAAATGACGTAAAACAGTCGAAAACTCTAAGCACCTTCCACAACGATATATAAAGTTCATAAAAAATAAATGAACTTACCCTCAGTTAAATCTAAAAGCAATGTGCCACTTATTTCTTAATATTTTTGGGAGAACATTGTATGAAAGTGTTATTGTTTATAATTGCTATTCTGATTTGTTATGCTATTGTTTATAATTGCTATTCTGATTTGTTATGCTATTCTTGTAATTGCTATGCTGATTCTAAAATGGAAATGCGCCTTAAACTTTGCAATTTTGTTGTAGGATTTAAACAAAAAAACAAAAACAAACAAACATCATAATAACAAGAGTATCTTAAACAACCTTTACGAGTATGACTCTTACTATACTTTGACATAGATGTCTTTTACTTTAAATCAGCATTAATATTGTATTCAACATGAAAAACTCTTATACATTAGTAATTATAAAAAATATTTGTTTTTCTCATTCTGGTAGAGCCTCGGGGTTTTAGATCAATTTCTCCTGCATATGTTGAAACAATCTTGAACCGTCTAAATTATTTACCATATCAAATGTGCACATTTTCTTTTTTAGCTTCATTATTTGTATTCATAATTTTCCATTGCAGAGATGTTGAGATTTTTTATTAATTTCAGTAGGTGATAAAATTTGTGTTACTTGGTTTTTATCCTTATGTTCTATAGTAAAATTAAAATCTTTGGCAGAGTAGAAAGACGATAATTTTCAAGATTTTGATTTTGAAATATACATATACTGAATCAATTTGCATGAATGTGCATGAAATATGCAGGGTTTTAAAAGAATCACGCTGTAGATACCTTAATTTTAACAGTAAACTTGGTTGAGCATCAAGGATAAAGACCGAGTTTATCACCTACCAGAATGTATTGGTATGTCTTTTCTCTGGTCACTGATTGGTCAGTTTTTTTTGATGATGCTCTATCAAAATTATGAATAGGATGTATATAATGTATGTCTCTTTAAAAGTTAATGATCATCTTTAATTTCTGTTTCTTCCTCTGTTTATATTGTAAACCTGTGTAAATATGTAAATTAGAGGGTCACATGGAAGATTAGTTCAAAAACTAAATGTGTTACCCTCAATAAATAAAGTCTATTATTATTATTATATGCATATGCCTTTTTCTGTCATATCCAGTATATAAGTACCTTTTGTCATTCTTCTTTTCAATAATCAATTGTTGGATCCTGAAGTTGTGAAACTGGTACAATCCTTTATTGCTCTGTAATTGTAGAGTATCTTGTTTCAGTTATCATAGTTAAAAATGACAAACCTTATGAATAATTTGTTTACAGGGAATGGTACAGGCAGCAATATATATCAAGAAAAAACTCAAACAGGACCTTATTCTGGCAAAAGCTTTTGAGATGTGCAAGGTAGGTACAGCATGAGTTTAATACCTCCAATATTGAAATGGAAAGGCTTTTAAGATTCTTTTTATTATGGAATACCCCCACTGTGCACTATATTCAGTTTAAAATCTCTATCCCGCCATCAATACGCAAATTTTACAGCAGTTGTACACCATTTCTAAACCTACTGACAATGAGGTATATATATAACTTACATATTTTGAGACACCAAAATCTGTAGACACATTATAAATGACTTCAACCAGCCAGGCCAAACTCCAAAACTGGAGCATCAAATTAAGAGTTACCAACTTATATTACATAATTGTCTCTGATTTATATAGGAAATACTGGGAATAGAAAAGCTGTAATATTGTTGTGGAGAAGTCAAGAATTACACATGGGTTCCATTCATTGTTTATTGTAGAAGAGGCAAGTCTATAGCAGAAGCATTCTGATTGGTCAATATCAAGTGCATCAAGGGAGATAACTTCTAAGTACAAGTAGTTACTTTAAAGGGGGCTTTAGCATTCAAGTAATGACTAATACTGTTACATCTCTCTTCTTAGAAAATGAAGATATACAATATTAACAAACTGAGTTTAACACATTGAGTAAGCATTAGAAATTGGAACTGTTGAAGAATGACCAATCAGATGAAACAAATGTCATGATAAACAGAATGTAATATAATACAACAGTAATGATGAATCTTTAGAAAATATTATTGTGCATTTCGCACATTTTAGCTGAACTGTCACTTTGTACACTGTTCATATATCACTGTTGATTCTGATGATAAAATCATGAATTTCACGTTTTTTTAACTGTTTTTTTTTTAACAATGATTTTCTTTGTTTAATTGTTTACACATCAATAATTTTTGTAGGTTTGACAGTTCGTCCAGATCTAGTGATGTAAGGGGTGTTATCGGGTTTATCCAGTGGGAAGCTTTCCTGCTCTGGGGCAGTGGGTCTGACGGGTAAATTTTGGTTAGGATTTAACATCGATTTTTTGATTGGTGTCATTGACTAGAGTTACTGGGTTTGGCACATTTGGTTGACTGACTAGAATTTTCGGAGTTTCGGAATTTAGTAAGGCGGGGCCTTCTGGGATAGTAAATGGTTTTTCATTTGTTTTTAACAAATGTTGGCGATTCCTTCTGTAGGTGCCACCATCTTCCGTGGAAACAACATATGATCTGTCGTTAACTTTACTTAAGATCATAGCAGGCTTCCACAGTCCATGTTTCTGTATGCGGACTGCTTCGCCTATTTTCAGAGGCTTGAGGGTTTTGGATGATCGGTCGTAATACCGTTTTCTCTTTTGCTGAGATTGGAGTAACTTAGCACGAATGGGTTCAGGGTTCACAAATTTTGATTCAAGTTGTGTTGATGTTGAGGGTAAAATTGAGCGCAGTCGTCTGCTCATTAACAGTTGGGAGGGTGACTGGCCACACTTTATAGGGGTATTCCTGTACTCTAGGATAGCAAGATACAGATCTCTGTGATCTGCTTTTGCTTTAGAAAACAAGGTTTTAACTGTTTGCACTGTTTTCTCTGCAAGACCATTGGACTGGGGGTATGTGGGACTGGATGTGACATGCTCAAAATCCCATTCCTTTGCAAATCTGGCAAACTCTTGCGATGAGTATTGGGGGCCATTGTCTGAAACAAGTTTTTCTGCAATTCCATGACGGGAGAAAAAACTTTTGATCTTGTTTATGACAGTAGCTGACCTAGTATTTGCCAACTTACCAACCTCAAAGTAATGACTGTAATAGTCTACCAGTACTACGTACTCGGTGTCATTCCAAGTCAAGAGATCGGAAGCTACCACTTGCCAAGGGCGATCTGGTACTTTACTTGAGACCAGTGGTTCCTTACAGTTTGAGTTCCTGCGCTCTAGGCAGATAGAGCAGTTAAGTACCTTGTTGGTAATCTCCACTGTCATGTTAGGCCAAAACATTATGTCTCGGGCTCGTTGAAGACATTTTTCAACGCCCATGTGTCCAGTGTGTATTTTGTCTAGCATGGTCTGTCTATAGTCAGGAGGGATGAGTATTCTCTGACCTTTCAGAATAATACCATCCACATAGGTCATTTCGTCTCGATAGTTCCAGAAGTCTGTGACTTGGGAAGGACAGTCTTTTCGGTTGTCAGGCCAACCATCAAGAATGATCTTCTTTAGAACCTGACTCTGGGGATCAGACTCCGTACCGTGCCTAATAGCATTCATTTTCTGGTCACTGATCGGGATGTTTGTCATGACAGTATGAACTTGTACGTCCATGCCTTCTGATAGGAGCGGATATGTGTCGGGTAACGATTTGCGTGACAGTGTGTCAGCAAGGGGTATGTCCTTGCCAGGAACATGGGTCAGTTCAATGTCATACTTTTGGAGTTGGAGTAGCATACGCTGTAAGCGTGGTGGAGCTACATGTAATGTTTTTTTCATAATAGAGACTAGGGGCTTGTGGTCAGATTGTACTTTGATTCTTTTTCCATATACGTACTGGTGAAAACGTTTACAACCGAAAAGTACAGCAAAAAGCTCCTTTTCAATTTGAGTGTAGTTGACTTCGCATGGCGTTAACGATTTAGATGCGTAAGCCACCGGGCGATCGGTTTGTAGAATAGTTGCACCAAGACCGTGCTTTGATGCATCTACTTGTAGGGTTATTTCCTGGTTTGGGTTAAAATATGCAAGTACAGGACCAGGGTGTTGAGTAATAACCTCTTTAATCCTCTTAAATGCATTATTTTGGGGGTAGTCCCAGGAAAAATCAACGTCTTTGGAGAGAAGTTTCCTTAAGGGGCTAGTCAACTCTGCCAAGTTTGGCGCAAATTTGGCAAGATAGGTAATCATACCTAATACAGTCTCTAGTTCATTCCGGTTTGTCAGTGGTGTCATGTCATTGATCGCAGCAACTTTTGCAGGATCTGGTTTCAGTCCGTCAGCCGACAGAACATGGCCGAAGTAATGTACTTCTGTCAAACCGATGTCGAGCTTTTCATGATTAAGCTTAATGCCTTTGTCTCGGCACCGTCTGAGGACTTGTTCAAGATTTTTATCATGTTCTCTTTTGTCCCGGCCATAGACAAGTATGTCATCTACAATGGCAGACACACTACTAAGGCCTTCGAAACTCTCGTCTATTTTGCGTTGGAACTCGTCCTGTGCGGAGCGTATTCCAAAGGGAAGTCGCAAGAATCTGTACCGTCCATGGGGAGTGTTAAATGTCGTGAGGAATGAGGACTCCGGTTTGAGTTTAATTCCCCAGTACCCTGACCGGGCATCAAGTTTTGAGAAAACTTTTGCATTTGCAAGGTCGGGTAGTATGTCGTCTAGAGCTTTCATGGGAAAGTGTGGTCTTTTGATGCAGTCGTTTAAGTCTTTGGGGTCTAAGCATATACGTAAACTACCGTTCGACTTTTCAACAATGACTAGACTATTAACCCAGTCAGTAGGCTCTGAGACTTTAACTATGATTTCGCTGCGTTCCATTCGGTCAAGTTCCGATTTAAGCCTGTCGCGAAGAGCAACTGGAACTCTTCGCGGTGCATGTACAACGGGTTTAGCATTTTCATTTAAGTGAATTTCGCATTCACCGGGAAGCAATCCAATACCACTAAAAATGTCTCTGTATTCTGACAGGATAGACTTTTTGTCATGTGGCGTGCTGGGCTCAGGGTCAGAGTCAACAGCATATACAAGCTTGATCAGATTGAGCGATAGACTGGTATCAAGACCTATAATTGGAGTAGAGGAAGTTTCCACAACAAAGAACTCATGGTGCACATGCACATAGTGAAAGGAACACGGCAGTGTGATGCACCCTGTAACCATAAGAGGCTTTCCGTCATAAGCAGTCAATTGCTTTTTGGCTGGGGCCAGTGGACCATGAATGTTTAATGACATAAATGTCTTCAAGGGAAGAATGTTGACCTGTGATCCAGAGTCAATTTTCATTTTTACCTGTTTAGCATGAGGCCCAATTTGCAAAGTGGCAAAAGCCTGGCTGCGTGACTGATCATAACTGATCGAGTCAACGTAGAAATCAGAGTCGTACTCTTGGTCTGAACTAGGGTCAAGATCTGGACTACCTGTTACCTGGTGAACATGTTTGCCCTTATAATTCCTGTGTTTTGAATTGTTATCCATAGTCTTTTTCCTGCACACTGATGCAAAATGATTAATTTTTTCACAGTAATTGCATGTTTGACCATGAGCTGGACATTGGTCTTTAGAAGCATGTGAATAGCCACAATTGTCACAGTTTGGTTTCTCCTGTCTGTAACTAGACTGGCTTTGATGGGAGCGTCCTGGACCGGGTCTTCCTGTAGAGGGTCTTCCTGTCGGTCGTGTGTGTCGTTTAACTGCATGAATGTCCAGTGGATCTGATCCATGGCTCATCTCTTTCATCTGAGCTTGGCTCATTTCATAGGTCTGGGCTATGTCAATGCATTTGTCTAATGTTAAACCAGTCCCTTCATTAATCAGTTTCTCCCTGATTTTTGGTGATCTGATACCAAATACAATGTGGTCACGAACCATCTGATCTTGCATGGCTGCAGGGTAGCCACAGTCTTTCACCAATAACTTGAGATCAGTGACGAATTGTTCAAACTTTTCATCGGATTGAGTTCTGGCTTTGAACCGATATCGTGCGTAAATCTCATTTGACTTGGGTTTACAGTACAACTCGAAGTTGTCGTAATATGACTTCAAGAGTTTTTTGTTGTCGGCTGTGAGATCCCAAGTGGAGAATACTTGTCTCCCTTTGTCCCCTACCCAAAGCATCAGGTAGTTGCATTTTTCTTCCTCTGACTTTGCTTTCAGAGGGCCACCAAACATGAACTCTGTATGTGCCTTAAATTGTTTGAAGGCATTCGGTAAATCTCGAGATGACCAATCCATGCGTGGTGTTGACGAATGTGGTAATTCCATTTCCAGCATCAATATCAAACAAATGAGTTAATGTCCTTAACTGATTTTGTTCAGAAAACAATAACAAGTATCCAATGTATGATGTGACACAAGGATGACGTTGGTTGATTCAGATTTCTGACACCATGTAATATTGTTGTGGAGAAGTCAAGAATTACACATGGATTCCATTCATTGTTTATTGTAGAAGAGGCAAGTCTATAGCAGAAGCATTCTGATTGGTCAATATCAAGTGCATCAAGGGAGATAACTTCTAAGTACAAGTAGTTACTTTAAAGGGGGCTTTAGCATTCAAGTAATGACTAATACTGTTACAAAAGCTATATCTACTCGTTTGCTCTACTGGGAAATATCTCCCAGTGGGAGATATTTCCCAGTACGGAACATTGCTCGGTCCTTTTCCGTCAGTGGCGGAAATGCCAAATGACGTTCCGATTGTTTTACGGATGCCTTTGTCAGATTCTGCCACTAGGAAAATAACGATTACGGAAATTAACGAAGAGTTTCCAGTTCCACTTGTTTTGTTTATATGACGTAACGGCGTCTTGGATGATGTAACGTCGTCTTGTCGCTCTCGTGCAAACTGGTGTTAAAAGGCGTGAATCATTAGAAATATTAATAAAATATCATTTTAAATTATGTAATATATAGTTTAATAACCAGTGTTTTTGAGATACTGAAAATATCTCCCTCGCTAGAGAAATGGCCCGATATAAGACCTCGTGCTCCGCACTCATCTTATATCGGAGGCCATTTCTCTACCTCGGGAGATATTTCCCGTATCTCAAAACACTGGTTATTAAACTCTATATAATTCATTTTACGTATATTTAGTCATGAGTATTTTAAGAACACATAATTAAACTTATACTTCTAATCGGCACATATACATTATTACATGACCTGAACACCTAGAAAGAGTTTTGATAATCGGTTTTGTAGTGTAATTTTTGTTTTGCCTTGAAGCTTTCTCATTAAATTGTCACAATGTGTCACCACCTCGCAGGTGATATTTGAAAATAGTTTGTTATATTGATAACTTGGATAGCATATTATGGAATGGTATACATACATCGTTGTTGTTACAGGAGAGAACATCAGAGAAGTATGAGATTGTTTTGGTGGGCCATTCCTCGGGGCCGGTACAGCGGCCATCTTGGCCATCATGCTCCAGCAGGAGTACCAGGATGTTCATTGTTATGCATACTCGCCCCCTGGTGGACTTCTCAGGTATTGTTATGCATACTCGCCTCCTGGTGGACTTCTCAGGTATTCTCATTGTTTGGGCAGTGGTTGTTAAACCGTACCAAAACTATAGACCCGGAAGTGGATTGTTTTAACATATTTATATTATTTATACTCTTTTGAAATAAGTCTTATCATTTTTTAGTCAGTTTAAGTTTAAATAGTTGGATATAAAAAAATTGTAATTAACTGTGTACAGTCGTACAAACTCGCTCATTTACGTAGATCATCGGAATGATGAGCAGCATGATAGTTCAGTGGGTGCCGCCATTGTTTATTCCTTGTGACTAAACCCACGTGACCGAAAGTAGTACCCAAGATGGTGTCTATTCCTTTCCAAGATTATTTTTGAAAAAAATGGTTGAGGCAGTTCTGATTGATTGTTTGGGATGGAAATACTGAATGAGGGAATGGGATAGGTCAGTATTAGGCAATTCATCAGTTTAACCTTGCAGTAAAAAATTACCGCGTACCAAGGACGTACAACTAAAGCAATATTCATATTTTAAATCATACACAAGATATCAATTTAGTCTCAGTTTTCTCTTGCTTAATTTAGAAGAACTGGGGTTATAAACCGTGTTTTTCACTGGCAGGTTTAAATAAGTAAGAACTTTGCAGAACCATGAGTTTTAATGTTTTCTAACAGAAACCATTTTTTCTTTTTCTCACATAATAAAATGTTGGCATCACAGAATGTGTTATTGGGTGGTATTTTATATTGCCAAGGCGTAGGTTTACTCTATTTCCACAGTTTTACGATTTCTTGATGGGATATTGAAGATGTTTGATGGCACACTCTTTTCACTGAATTTAACCAAACAAAACACAAATTAGGTCATAAGATTCTGATTTTTTGAAAAGACTTTGGATCTTGGAGAATTCAAAATGACAGTATGAACCATCCAAATTAAAACTTTTGTTAACCCATTACTTGATTGAGATTTCTGTTGAGGTTCTCAACACAAACATTGATTTATATGGTGAGTTTTTTTATAATAATTTAGCAAATAGGGCGATAAGACAAGTACAGTTGATTAAATTATATGCTAATTTAAAACTAAGAAGATTGTTTTGTGTTATGATGTTCTATTAAGAGTCTTGAAGTTAATATTAGCACCTTTATTTACTAATCCAGCGTTCTTTTGACTTTAAACTTAATTAAAAAGTTATAAAAGTTTGGAGTTTTTAAAAAAATATTTTTATCTGCTGTATGTTTATATTATTATTGGTGCATTTAGTAATATGCAAAAACAAGTTATGAAGAAAAAAAACTAACAGAACACTGCGAGTTTAAAAAAAACAGATCTCGATTACCCTGACTTGTCCCTTTTAGGCGGCTTTTTTGAAGTAAAAAGTTTGTTTGTGTAACATGTTTTCAGTGATAATTTAATTCTCCCAAAATCATGTCAACTTAAAGACCAGACTTGAGTATAAAAGCCCCAAAATGACCCCAGAGAAACTCTGATCATTTTATACATTATGCTGTGTGAGAGAGGTTTAATCACAAATTTCTAAATAATAAAGCATTTTTATAAACCATAAAATTGGCATTTAAATATGCTAAACATTACTCTATATAGATATACAAAAATAATTATATATTTGTTTTCTATACTTTCTACAACAAAACTGTTGTTCCTATCCTGTCACATTTTGAATGTTGGTGCATCTATTAATATCTGTACCTGTAAAAACAAGATCAGTGATTGGTCAAATTTCTGAAACCCTTATCTTGAAGCAGACGAAATACTAACTGCAATGTATACCTGATGTGTGTATTGTCTACCACCCGCTGGGGTTTAATCCAGTGATATTTCACCATGTCACTGTGCCTCTATTACCTAATTGTATTGACATTTTAACTCTACTGGCCAAGGGCCAGCAGAGCTTATGGGATGGTGGGATGGCGAGTTGTCCGTCGTCCGTCCGTCGTCAGTCCGTCCGTCCGTCGTTCGTCGTTAACTTTTGTCACGTTAAGACGATAGGGCCTTCATTTTTCATCCGATCTTTACCAAACTTTAACAGGTTGTTAATATCAATGAAAGCTCAGACAAGTTCGAAAACCAGCCAGATCGGACCAGTAACAGCGGAGTTATGGCCCTTGATTTAGTTGAAAATGCTATATTTTGCCTCGTTAAGACTATAGGGCCTTCATTTTTGATCCTATCTTTACCAAACTTTATCAGATTGTTAATGTTGTTGAAAGCTCGAACAAGTTCGAAAACCAGTCATATCGGACTAGTAACAGCAGAGTTATGGCCCTTGATTTAGTTAAAAATGCTATATTTTGCCTCGTTAAGACGATAGGGGCTTCATTGTTCTTCCGATCTTTACTAAACTTTATCAGATTGTTAATATCAATGAAAGCTCGGACAAGTTCAAAAGCCATTCATATCGGACCAGTAACAGCTGAGTTATGGCCCTTGATTTAGTTCAAAATGCTATATTTTGCCTCGTTAAGACGATAGGGGCTTCATTTTTCTTCCAATCTTTACCAGACTTGATCAGATTGTTAATGTCAATGAAAGCTCGGTCATGTTCGAAAACCAGCCAGATTGGACCCGTAACAGCGGAGTTATGGCCCTTGATTTTGTTAAAAATGCTATAATTTGCCTCATCATACGATAGGGCCTTCATTTTGCATCTGATCTTTGCCAGACTTTATCAGATTTTATGACTTTCTTTTTTCATATTTTTTTTAATTTTCTTTTTAATTTTTTTTTTTAATTTTTAATTTTTTTTTAAATAATTCTTTTCTTTTTTTTTTGTGTGTTAAAAATCATTATTTTTCTTCTTTTCTTTTTTTTGATTTTTTGAATTCTTTTTTTTTTAGCTCTATGTTGGACCAGTCGGACCAGTAACAGAGGAGTTATGGCTCTTGATTTAGTTAAAAATGCTATATTTTGCCTCGTTAATACGGTAGGGCCTTCATTTTTCATCTGATCTTTACCAAACTTTACCAGATTCTTAAGTTATGGCCCTTGATTTAGTCAAAAAGCTGTTTTTCGCCCGAAACTTTCAAAAAAAACATAAATGGCAGTCACTCGCTTCATTGATGTTATAAGAGCCATGTTAGCCAGTAGAGTCTCCACAGGCCCTCTTGGGTCTCTTGTTTCTGTATACAGTATGGCAAATGCTATATTTACATAATTTACGTAATTAGTGAAATAAATTCATCTGTGTAATTAGTTTACTTATATAATGAACTACATGTATTAACATTTAGAAATGGGTTGATTGTATTTTCCGAGTTCACTATGTTAACTCTTGTCAATTGATTCACAGTAAGAAATTGGAACCCAATATTATGTTCTTTCCTGATCAGCATCGTGGTTGTAAATTTCTTTTGCAGCATTGTGTTTTATTATTTCAACACAAGTCATATTTCTAAACAGCAGCAATGGCTTAGCCTTGCATGCCGGAGATTGTGGGATCAATTCCCAACCGTATCACACCAAATACTTCATAGAAATGGTGCTAAAGGAATTAAGAGCTCCTTTGCTTGACGTTCAGCATATAACTAATGCTATGTATATGTATATGTATAATGTAATGCTAGGAATGGATGGCCCAATGTCAGTATAATGTTGCTAGTTGAACACTTTGACACTGCTGTGGTTTCATATAATATCAAGGTTAGGAGTACCAGTAGTTGAACACTATGACACAGCTATGGTTTCATATAATATCAAAGTTAGGAGTACCAGTAGTTGAACACTATGACACAGCTATGGTTTCATATAATATCAAAGTTAGGAGTACCAGTAGTTGAACACTATGACACAGCTATGGTTTCATATATTGGCATACTGCAAAGAAAATTCTCCGGGTTTTATTGGTCAATGGGCCGAAGACATGAGCCCATGTCTACGTCTCGCGACTTGAACATAGGACAATTTCCCCTTAGGTACCCCATACCTGCAATACACAAAAACAAAATGGCGACGATAATGTTGCCGATTCGTTTTGGAAACTGCCGATTGTTTCCTTTCTATTGCTATTCTGCGCTTTCCATTGTGTGTAAAGGTCTAAAATAATCGTAAGTGTATTTTTTTTTAATTTTACAGATAATAAAACATTAACATAGTGATAAAATACGTTTATTTTATGAAAAAATCCGCCAAATATAACAACGTTAGAGCGATGACGTCACGAAAATAAACAACGTTACGGGGAAATTGGCGCAATAAAAATGAAAACGTGTTTTTGGCTGTGTTTTTTTCTTAAATAGTAACAACTTTGAAGTATGACAGATTCGTTATTAGGATTCTTGACATGGAACATGGGCTCACATTCCCTGCCTGGAAAGTATATTCCAGGCAGGGAATGTGAGCCCATGTCCCCTGTCAAGAATCCTAATAACTAATAATATCAAAGTTAGGATACCAGTAGTTGAACACTGACACTGCTATGGTTTCATATAATATCAAAGTTAGGAGTACCAGTAGCTGAACACTCTGTTACTGCTGTGGTTTTATATAATATCAAAGTTAGGATACCAGTAGCTGAACACCGACACTGCTGTGTTTTCATATAATATCAAAGTTAGGATACCAGTAGCTGAACACCGACACTGCTGTGGTTTCATATAATATCAAAGTTAGGATACCAGTAGTTGAACACGGACACTGCTGTGGTTTCATATAATATCAAAGTTAAGATACAAGTAGTTGAACACAGACACTGCTGTGGTTTCATATAATATCAAAGTTAGGATACAAGTAGTTGAACACAGACACTGCCGTGGTTTCATATAATATCAAAGTTAGGATACAAGTAGTTGAACACGGACACTGCTGTGGTTTCATATAATATCAAAGTTAGGATACAAGTAGTTGAACACGGACACTGCTGTGGTTTCATATAATATCAAAGTTAGGAGTACCAGTAGTTGAGCACTCTGTCACTGCTGTGGTTTCATATAATATCAAAGTTAGGATACCAGTAGATGAACACCGACACTGCTGTGGTTTCATATAATATCAAAGTTAACAGTACAAGCAACTGAACACTAGCACTGCTATGGTTTCATATAATATCAAAGTTAGGATACCAGTAGTTGAACACTGACACTGCTGTGGTTTCATATAATATCAAAGTTAACAGTACAAGCAACTGAACACAAGCACTGCTATGGTGTCATATAATATCAAAGTTAGGATACCAGTAGATGAACACCGACACTGCTGTGGTTTCATATAATATCAAAGTTAACAGTACAAGCAACTGAACACTAGCACTGCTATGGTTTCATATAATATCAAAGTTAGGATACCAGTAGTTGAACACCGACACTGCTGTGGTTTCATATAATATCAAAGTTAACAGTACAAGCAACTGAACACTAGCACTGCTATGGTTTCATATAATATCAAAGTTAGGATACCAGTAGTTGAACACTGACACTGCTGTGGTTTCATATAATATCAAAGTTAACAGTACAAGCAACTGAACACAAGCACTGCTATGGTTTCATATAATATCAAAGTTAGGATACCAGTAGATGAACACGGACACTGCTGTGGTTTCATAAAATATCAAAGTTAACAGTACAAGCAACTGAACACAAGCACTGCTGTGGTTTCATATAATATCAAAGTTAACAGTACAAGCAACTGAACACAAGCACTGCTGTGGTTTCATATAATATCAAAGTTAACAGTACAAGCAACTGAACACAAGCACTGCTGTGGTTTCATATAATATCAAAGTTAGGATACCAGTAGATGAACACTGACACTGCTGTGGTTTCATATAATATCAAAGTTAACAGTACAAGCAACTGAACACAAGCACTGCTGTGGTTTCATATACTATCAAAGTTAACAGTACAAGCAACTGAACACAAGCACTGCTGTGGTTTCATATAATATCAAAGTTAACAGTACAAGCAACTGAACACAAGCACTGCTGTGGTTTCATATAATATCAAAGTTAGGATACCAGTAGATGAACACTGACACTGCTGTGGTTTCATATAATATCAAAGTTAACAGTACAAGCAACTGAACACAAGCACTGCTGTGGTTTCATATAATATCAAAGTTAACAGTACAAGCAACTGAACACAAGCACTGCTGTGGTTTCATATAATATCAAAGTTAACAGTACAAGCAACTGCAACACTAACACTGCTATGGTTTCATATAATATCAAAGGAGTACCAATAAGTGCTGTTCTGTAGATTTTATATAATTTTGTGCTTTTTGGGAATGAATCGATCTAGCCTGCTTTTTCAGAGTTTAGGCACTTTGTTATTGGTGTGTTAACAATAATTAAAAACACAGACAGATAATTTTCTGCATACTTTAATATGTCTGTGAAGGGAGAATTTTACGATAGTGGGGAATGAAGTTATGGTAGTAAAGGTTGCCAAATAGCATCTTCTGCTAAACACTTGTCACATTTCTATCTGTATGCAAGCAGCCAAATGAATGTTATGAATTATTCATGAAGAGCTTTATAAAGGGAATAGAGTAGGAAAAAAAATGTATTTGGTTGTTGCGGGCACAATTTTGATTTAACCGAGCTCGTTTTTATGTTAGGGAAAACTGGAATTTTAAGTGGAATAAAAAAATATATCATTTTGAACATTGCTTAAGAAATGCATACACATTTAAGTAGACTACCACTATACTATACACTTGCCGTCAGACAATCATATTTTGTAGAGCAAATGCAATAGAATACTTCAAATACATTTATTTATATTGTTAAATGCATAAAATATATCTGTTGAGTGTTCAGTGGGAATGATTTGTGTATGGGAGAAGGAAAACTGTACGTATACGTTTACATAACGTTGAATTGTTGTAGGGTGTGCGGAGCGATGGTCCTCCCCAACCCTCTTCTCACCACTAGAAGGGGAGAATAAATGGACTTCTATTTTTTGAACAAAATTCCATATTTTAGTTCCTTTTCTTGATTTGTGTCCCAGTATTTTGTCTATGACTCTTACACAAGTTCTATGTATTTCAGCCATGAATGTATGGAAGAAACCAAGAAATTCATTACCTCTGTGGTGGTTGGGAAAGATGTGGTGCCCAGGTGAGTGTATTCATGCTGTATGAAGCATCGTCATTACCCATGTAAACAATTTACCATCTAACCGCTCCCAAGTCTCATCTCATGTCCGTCAACATTTGTTTGTATAGGAAAGTGATGCTTTTATAATATTTTGGATTAAATAGTTTCGGATGTTTATTTTTAATAGGAAGCAATTATCTGCATCAGCGCTCAAAGACATGCTGATTTGATCAGTTCTGGATCAAATGTTGAATGCTTGACAGATTCTAACTTTTAACATATTGTTGGTGTATCAGCCAATGGTGTTCCCTTGTGTCATCAGAATATGGTGTTCCATATTGTTGGTGTTTTTTCCAAAAAAAATTGGTCCGGTAAAAATGTATGTATTACTGCTTATAACTGATATTCTTTGTTATTTGAGCCACGTCTCTTGTTAATTCCCTCATATGATAATGATCTAGGTGGCACAATTGACATGTCGCCAGTACTTAGATATATCCGCCCTATTGTTGATGTCGGAGAATATATACAATAGTTTATATAACATAGCTGCACATGCTTTATACACATGCTGTTGTTTGTCGGAGGTATCGTTCTGGTTTGATTGGTTGAAATGGATAAATGATTGACAACTGGCGACATGTTAATTGACCATTATGTGTACAAAGTCTGATCTGCTGGACCGTAACATGGTTATGCTACTTAAATTATTTTCAGACATTGACTAACTGCAGCACAACACATGATTAACAGTCAAAAGATCAATGGAAATGTTCAATTTTTGTCTTACTGGAGAATTTTTAACTGGTTATATCAAAAGTCAATTGAGAAATGAAAGTGAAAGTATGTTCATGCCAAAGGCGAGTTTTTCATTAGTTTTTGGTGTTTCCTTCTGTTCTGTTTGTATTGTTTATCAGCATATGGTGTTCCCTTGTGTTTGTATTGTTCATCAGAATATGGTATTCCCTTCTGTTTGTATTGTTCATCAGAATATGGTGTTCCATATTGTTAATGTTGTTTATCAGCATATGGTGTTCCCTTCTGTTTGTGTTGTTTATCACCCTATGGTGTTCCCTTCTGTTTGTATTGTTTATCAGCCAATGGTGTTCCCTTCTGTTTGTATTGTTCATCATCCTATGGTGTTCCCTTCTGTTTGTATTGTTCATCATCCTATGACCTTCTGTTTGTATTGTTCATAAGCATAATTATGGAGTTCCCTTCTTTTTGTATTGTTTATCACTATATGGTGCTCGATCCAATATGTTTGGATTGTTTATCAGAATATGGTGTTCCCTTTTTATTGTTTATCAGAATATGGTGTTCCATAGTTTGTGTTGTTTATCAGCATATGGTTTCCCTTCTGTTTGTATTGTTCATCCGAATATGGTGTTCCATATTGTTGATGTTAACTTCTGTTTGTATTGTTCATCAGCATAATTATGGAGTTCCCTTATTTTTGTATTGTTTATCACCATATGGTGCTCGATCCCTTATGTTTGTATTATTTATCAGAATATGGTGTTCCCTTTGTATTGTTTATCAGATTATGGTGTTCCATAGTTTGTGTTGTTTATCAGCATATGATTTTCCTTCTGTTTGTATTGTTTATCGAAATATGGTGTTCCCTTCTGTGTGTACTGTTCATCATCCTATGGTATTCCCTTCTGCTTGTATTGTTTGTCAGCCTATGGTGTTCCATTCTGTTTGTATTGTTTGTCAGGATTTGTTTATCAGGAGTTGGTGTTCCCTTCTGTTTGTACTGTTCTTCATCCTATGGTGTTCCCTTCTGTTTGTATTGTTTGTCAGCCTATGGTGTTCCATTCTGTTTGTATTGTTTGTCAGGATTTGGTGTTCCCTTCTGTTTGTACTGTTCATCATCCTATGGTGTTCCCTTCTGCTTGTATTGTTTGTCAGCCTATGGTGTTCCATTCTGTTTGTATTGTTTGTCAGGATTTGTTTATCAGGAGTTGGTGTTCCCTTCTGTTTGTATTGTTTGTCAGCCTATGGTGTTCCATTCTGTTTGTATTGTTTGTCAGGATTTGTTTATCAGGAGTTGGTGTTCCCTTCTGCTTGTATTGTTTGTCAGCCTATGGTGTTCCATTCTGTTTGTATTGTTTGTCAGGATTTGTTTATCAGGAGTTGGTGTTTCCTTCTGTTTGTACTGTTCTTCATCCTATGGTGTTCCCTGCTGTTTGTATTGTTTGTCAGGATTTGGTGTTCCCTTCTGTTTGTATTGTTCATCATCCTATGGTGTTTCTTTCTGTTTGTACTGTTTATTATGTTTATATTGTTTATCAGTGTATGGTGTTTCCCTCTGTTTGTATCGTTTATCAGGATTTAGTTTTTCTTAACTTTACTCAATATCGCTGGGGGAAATAGACGCAATATAATAGGAATCTAAAACTGGGGGCAATTGAATGTTTTACGCTGACTAAGAAGCATTAGGCAACAAGACATCAATTTGAAGTAGACAGCATTGAAGACTGCATAATTTCTCATTGCAGGATTGGATTACCACAAATGGAATTGTTGAGAACAGACCTGATCAATATAATCAAGAAGAGCCAGAACCCCAAGGTAGACTATCATTTACATGTTTATGATCTCGGTACATGGAACTAAATGTAATCAAAGTCATGGAGTACTCTTTTACAACTCTTGTTTCTGCCAGAATGTTTGCATTTGTTCAGAATATTGAATTTTGAATAAATTGTATATCAGGGTAATAGGAATTATTAGTAGTAGATAAATATATCTTAATATTTTGAATACTTGCTGCCAGAGATTTACTGACTTGAGAAGGGTTTCCATTGCTACTTGTTGTGAAAGAGGTTACTTAAAAACTTTCGAGATATGTTTAAGGTTAGCTTAATTTAGGTACGAGGGGTGTTCCGTAAATAATGCGACTTCTGTATTATTTCGTGGAACTCATGCAATATTTACATGAAACCACTTCGTATCGCTAGAGTGATCACTGACGCGTGTCAAAGGTAAAAATCTCATTCATACATTCACTGACCTTGGTGCAATGTACATTGCTTTATAGCGTATTCGTTACACTATATGTAAAATGACTGGCAAACGAGCAGAAAATGTGCTTGAAATTAGGGCCTATATTAGAGGTAGGTCATTACTTGGGTTGAAGCCGAAAGACATTCACCAAGAGGTGTGTGACATTTACGGGGGTGGTCAAATGTCGTATAGTACTGTTTGTAGGTTGGTGGCCAAATTTAAATCCGGGCAACAGCGCTTGAAAGATACTGCTCGCCCTGGTCGTCCTCTAACGTCAACGACCAAGAAAAACTTTGAAAAAATCCGTGAAATCCTGAAAACTGATGCTCGATACACAGTAAGACAATTAGCTCGGATAACAAACTTGTCGTTAGCACGAGTTCATCTAATTTTGAAAAAGCATCTGAAAGTTAAGAAAACACATGCAAGATGGATACCGCGTTTGCTGACAGAGGACCAAAAGAAGTTAAGGGTTACAACAGCGAAAAAACTTCTGAAAATGTATCCGAAATACAGCAAAAAATCGTTTGAGAATTTAGTTACGGGTGATGAAACGTGGGTCCATTATTATGAGCCAAAAAGAATAGTATCTAACCAAATCTGGGCCACGAAATATATGAAACGACCAATTATTGCAAAACGAACGCGAACTGTTAAGAAGGTTCTGTATGCATTTTGTTTCACTACCAACGGTCCCGCCATGCAGAAGGCGGTGCCAAAAGGCAGAACTGTCACAGGAGGGTTTTATAAAAACGTCTTATTGAAACAATTGAAAAAGTACTATAAACAGTGTCGCCCTATAACAGGTCTGAAGTATGTTCGTCTTCTGCAGGACAACGCGCCCGCCCACAAAGCCCGTATTGTAACAGACTTTTTGGAGTCAGAGAAAATCACCGTTCTCCCGCACCCCCCTTACTCGCCAGACCTGGCCCCCTGCGACTATTTTCTCTTCCCAAGACTAAAACATCACTTATCTGGGAAGAGATTATACTCGAGGAATGCCCTGGGATCTGCTGTTTACCAGTGTCTTAAGGGTGTACCTGTTCATGAATACGAAAAATGTTTTCAAAAGTGGATAGCGCGGCTCAAAATGTGTGTTTCGGCTAAGGGGGAGTACTTTAAAGGAAATCGCAAAAACAATTGATAAAAAATGATTATAGTATTCTAGTATCAATACCAATCGCATTATTTACGGAACACCCCTCGTATGTACATCAAATTAGGGAGGGAGTAAATTCTGTTGGTCGTATTGAACTCCATGAATACATTAAATCAGTATCAGGATTTCAGTGTAAATCTTTTTTTGCAGATACTATAGAAATCTAAATATAGATTTTAGGTTATCTTAATTTGTTTAACACATGAAATACTTTTTAGGGTCTAAACCCCAAAAGTCCAAAACTTTTAACTAAAACTTTTGGTTGTTAAGTATAATATTAAGGAGTGAGACTCAAACAAGCTGAACTCAACATGCCATACATTGTGGTATTGTGCTTAATGGATTCTGTTCCCTTACAGTGGAAGATCATTGTAAAGGCGCTATGCTGTGGATCCAAGTCTGCCTCCAAGGTAGCTTACGAGGGTGTGAAACCTGACGTGGAGAGGGATGTTACGGCACACCCATCAGACGGACAGATCGGTCTCACCGCACACACACCCATGTTCCCACCCGGGAAAATTATACTGGTCGTTAGAAACCATCCCAATAAAAAGAGGTCTGCACTGGTGCAGGAGTCATGCACTATTTTTGTGTTGCTTGCATAGCATGGCAGAAACTTAGGGTTGACTTACACTTAGGGTTCACTTTGACCATCGTCGCCCCTCGTCTGTCACAATTTAACCTGCAACCTAACCCATGCCATAACTTGAAAAGTATGTTTATGAAACTTTAAACATCTTACCTTAATCTTATCTTCATCTTACCTTAATAACCAATAAATCTGACTTTCATTTTGGGAGTGTTATGCCCCTTTAGTCTTTGCTGAAATAAGCACATAGTAGGTGGCACAAGTGTTCCGTGAAACACCCTTCTCGTGTTGAGTGACATTATTTTGGTCCTAAATGAAGTTCATGTAGATCTGACATCCAGAATGGCACTCTTTATTTACATGGACTTATAAAAGAAAATATGGAGATTGATACTTCTCTTGGCCTTTTCATTTGGATCTTCCTGAAAAACCTTTGAAACATTAAAGATTAAACTTCTGATAGACTAACTAACTGATAACTAATGTAACTTTGAGGGCCTGGCTGATTTAACACAGAGGATTACCAATCAAAAGGTTAAGAAAAAACCATCACAGTACAAACATGATGCTATTGTTCAGCCGTCACAATACAAACATGATGCTATTGTTCAGCCGTCACAGTACAAACATGATGCTATTGTTCAGCTGGCACAATACAAACATGACACTATTGTTCAGCCGTCACAATATAAACATGATGCTATTGTTCAGCTGTCACAATAAATACATGATGCAATTGTTTAGCTGGCACAATACAAACATGATGCAATTGTTCAGCTGTCACAATACAAACATGATGCTATTGTTCAGCCATCACAATACAAACATGACGCTATTGTTCAGCCATCACAATACAAACATGACACTATTGTTCAGCCATCATAATACATACATGACGCTATTGTTCAGCCATCACAATACAAACATGATGCTATTGTTCAGCTGTCACAGTACAAACATGATGATATTGTTCAGCCATCACAATACAAACATCATGCTATTGTTCAGCCATCACAATACAAACATGACACTATTGTTCAGCTGTCACAATACAAACATGACACTATTGTTCAGCCATCACAATACAAACATGACACTATTGTTCAGCCATCCCAATACAAACATGATGCTATTGTTCAGCCGTCTCAATACAAACATGATGCTATTGTTCAGCCCTATTGTTCAGCCGTCACATTACAAACATGATGCTATTGTTCAGCCGTCACAATACAAACATGATGCTGTTGTTCAGCCGTCACAATACAAACATGATGCTATTGTTCAGCCACTCAATATAAACATGACGCTATTGTTCAGCTGTAACAATACAAACATGACACTATTGTTCAGCTATCACAATACAAACATGATGCTATTGTTCTGCCATCTGAATACAAACATGACACTATTGTTCAGCCATCACAATACAAACATGATGCTATTGTTCTGCCATCTCAATACAAGCATGACACTATTGTTCAGCCGTCACAATACAAACATGATGCTATTGTTAGCCGTCTCAATACAAACATGACACTATTGTTCAGCTATCACAATACAAACATGATGCTATTGTTCAGCCGTCACAATACAAACATGATGCAGTTGTTCAGCTGTCACAGTACAAACATGATGCTATTGTTCTGCCATCTGAATACAAACATGACACTATTGTTCAGCCATCTGAATACAAACATGACACTATTGTTAGCCGTCACAATACAAACATGATGCAGTTGTTCAGCTGTCACAGTACAAACATGATGCTATTGTTCTGCCATCTGAATACAAACATGACGCTATTGTTCAGCTGTCACAATACAAACATGACACTATTGTTCAGCCATCACAATACAAACATGATGCTATTGTTCTGCCATCTGAATACAAACATGACACTATTGTTAGCCGTCACAATACAAACATGATGCAATTGTTCAGCTGTCACAGTACAAACATGATGCAATTGTTCAGCTGTCACAGTACAAACATGATGCTATTGTTCAGCTGTCACAATACAAACATGATGCTATTGTTCTGCCATCTGAATACAAACATGACACTATTGTTCAGCCATCACAATACAAACATGATGCTATTGTTCTGCTGTCACAGTACAAACATGACACTATTGTTCAGCCATCACAATACAAACATGATGCTATTGTTCTGCCATCTCAATACAAGCATGACACTATTGTTCAGCCGTCACAATACAAACATGATGCTATTGTTCAGCCGTCTCAATACAAACATGACACTATTGTTCAGCCATCACAATACAAACATGACACTATTGTTCAGCCGTCACAATACAAACATGATGCAGTTGTTCATCTGTCACAATACAAACATGATGCTATTGTTCTGCCATCTGAATACAAACATGACACTATTGTTCAGCCATCACAATACAAACATGATGCTATTGTTCAGCCGTCTCAATACAAACATGACACTATTGTTCAGCCATCACAATACAAACATGACACTATTGTTCAGCCATCACAATACAATCATGACGCTATTGTTCAGCTGTCACAATACAAACATGACACTATTGTTCAATCATCACAATACAAACATGACACTATTGTTCAGCCGTCACAATACAAACATGATGCAATTTTTCAGCTGTCACAGTACAAACATGATGCAATTGTTTAGCTGTCACAGTACAAACATGACGCTATTGTTCAGCCACTCAATATAAACATGACGCTATTGTTCAGCTGTCACAATACAAACATGACACTATTGTTCAGCCATCACAATACAAACATGACACTATTGTTCAGCTGTCACAGTACAAACATGACACTATTTTCAGCTGTCGCAGTACAAACATGACGCTATTGTTCAGCCATCACAATACAAACATGACACTATTGTTTAAGCTGTCACAGTACAAACATGACAGTATTGTTCAGCCATCACAATACAAACATGACACTATTGTTCAGCTGTCACAGGACAAACATGACACTATTGTTCAGCTGTCACAGTACAAACATGACGCTATTGTTCAGCCATCACAATACAAACATGACACTATTGTTTAAGCTGTCACAGTACAAACATGACAGTATTGTTCAGCCATCACAATACAAATATGACACTATTGTTCAGCTGTCACAGTACAAACATGACTCTATTGTTCAGCCATCACAATACAAACATGACACAATTGTTCAGCCATCACAATATATACATGACACTATTGTTCAGCCATCACAATACAAACATGATGCTATTGTTCAGCCATCACAATACAAACATGACACTATTATTCAGCTGTCACAGTACAAACATGACACTATTGTTCAGCTGTCACAGTACAAATATGACACTATTGTTCAGCCATCACAATACAAACATGACACTATTGTTCAGCCATCATAATATATACATGACACTATTGTTCAGCTGTCACAGTACAAACATGACTCTATTGTTCAGCCATCACAATACAAACATGACACAATTGTTCAGCCATCACAATATATACATGACACTATTGTTCAGCCATCACAATACAAACATGATGCTATTGTTCAGCCATCACAATACAAACATGACACTATTATTCAGCTGTCACAGTACAAACATGACACTGTTGTTCAGCTGTCACAGTACAAATATGACACTATTGTTCAGCCATCACAATACCAACATGACACTATTGTTCAGCCAATCCCAATACAAACTTGATGCTATTGTTCAGCCGTCTCAATACAAACATGATGCTATTGTTCAGCCGTCACAATACAAACATGACACTATTGTTCAACCATCACAATACAAACATGATGTTATTGTTCAGCCGTCACAATACAAACATGACACTATTGTTCAACCATCACAATACAAACATGATGCTATTGTTCAGCCATCACAATACAAACATCATGCTATTGTTCAGCCGTCACAGTACAAACATGATGCTATTGTTCAGCCGTCACAATACAAACATGACGCTATTGTTCAGCCATCACAATACAAACATGACACTATTGTTCAACCATCACAATACAAACATGATGCTATTGATCTGCCATCTCAATACAAACATGACGCTATTGTGCAGCTGTCACAATACAAGCATGATGCTATTGTTCAGCCATCACAATACAAACATCATGCTATTGTTCAGCCGTCACAGTACAAACATGATGCTATTGTTCAGCCGTCACAATACAAACATGACGCTATTGTTCAGCCATCACAATACAAACATGACACTATTGTTCAACCATCACAATACAAACATGATGCTATTGATCTGCCATCTCAATACAAACATGACGCTATTGTGCAGCTGTCACAATACAAGCATGACACTATTGTTCAGCCATCACAATACAAACATGATGCTATTGTTTAGCCGTCTCAATACAAACATGACACTATTGTTCAGCTATCACAATACAAACATGATGCTATTGTTCAGCCGTCACAGTACAAACATGACGCTATTGTTCAGCTGTCACAATACAAACATGACACTATTGTTCAGCCGTCACAATACAAACATGATGCAGTTGTTCATCTGTCACAATACAAACATGATGCAATTGTTCAGCTGTCACAGTACAAACATGATGCAATTGTTCAGCTGTCACAGTACAAACATGACGCTATTGTTCAGCTGTCACAATACAAACATGACGCTATTGTTCAGCCATCACAATACAATCATGACGCTATTGTTCAGCCGTCACAATACAAACATGACACTATTGTTCAATCATCACAATACAAACATGACTCTATTGTTCAGCCATCACAATACATACATGACACTATTGTTCAGCCATCACAATACAAACATGATGCTATTGTTCAGCTGTCACAGGACAAACATGACACTATTGTTCAGCCATCACAATACATACATGACACTATTGTTCAGCCATCACAATACAAACATGATGCTATTGTTCAGCTGTCACAGTACAAACATGACGCTATTGTTCAGCTGTCACAATACAAACATGACACTATTGTTCAGCCGTCACAATACAAACATGATGCAGTTGTTCATCTGTCACAATACAAACATGATGCAATTGTTCAGCTGTCACAGTACAAACATGATGCAATTGTTCAGCTGTCACAGTACAAACATGACGCTATTGTTCAGCTGTCACAATACAAACATGACGCTATTGTTCAGCCATCACAATACAATCATGACGCTATTGTTCAGCCGTCACAATACAAACATGACACTATTGTTCAATCATCACAATACAAACATGACACTATTGTTCAGCCATCACAATACATACATGACACTATTGTTCAGCCATCACAATACAAACATGATGCAATTGTTCAGCTGTCACAGTACAAACATGATGCAATTGTTCAGCTGTCACAGTACAAACATGACGCTATTGTTCAGCTGTCACAATACAAACATGACGCTATTGTTCAGCCATCACAATACAATCATGACGCTATTGTTCAGCCGTCACAATACAAACATGACACTATTGTTCAATCATCACAATACAAACATGACTCTATTGTTCAGCCATCACAATACATACATGACACTATTGTTCAGCCATCACAATACATACATGACACTATTGTTCAGCTGTCACAGGACAAACATGACACTATTGTTCAGCTGTCACAGTACAAACATGATGCTATTGTTCAGCTATCACAATACATACATCATGCTATTGTTCAGCCATCACAATACAAACATGACACTATTGTTCAGCTGTCACAATACAAACATGACACTATTGTTCAGCTGTCACAGTACAAACATGACACTATTGTTCAGCCATCACAATACAAACATGACGCTATTGTTCACCCATCACAATACAAACATGGTGCTATTGTTCAGTCGTCTCAATACAAACATGATGCTATTGTTCAGCCATCACATTACAAACAAGACGCTATTGTTCAGCCGTCACAATACAAACATGACGCTATTGTTCAGCCGTCACAATACAACAGGATGCTATTGTTCAGCTATTATTCTTGAATGTTAACATAAGGTATAGTCTTGTTACAGCTGTCATTTATTTCTCTAGATCCTGCTGTGGATCCAAGGAGCCTGTGTACCAGGCGATATGGGCAGACAACTCTGACTTCCAGGAGGTGCTTGTTTCCCCTACCATGGTGAACGATCACATGCCAGACAATGTCATGGAGGCACTAGAAAAGGTACTGTTTGTTGTTTTTAAAAACTTGACATTTAAAAAGTATTTAATTATTGAACTTTTTCCCTAATATAGATAAAAATGCATGATAGCTACTCTTACATTTGTAATTTTGTTATAACATGTTTTTTGATACACAGAATTGATATGCTAGCTGTATTATTGAACTATGAAATCTGCAGAATTGACTTTTGCTAGTTTCTATTACAAAAATTAACATTGACAACGTATTAAAATTAAATTGCATGTATTAAATAAATTCCTATTTTTTCATCATTTGCACCATATTTAGGTGGAAGGTAAATTATTGAGCTTGTATTGGGTGGAGGTTTCTTATTTTATATATTACAAGTACAGTCAAACTTCGGTTACTCGAAAGTTGAGTCCTCGAATACCATCAGTAACTTGAGCATTGAGTCCTCGAATACCATCAGTAACTCGAGCATTGAGTCCTCGAATACCATCAGTAACTCGAGCATTGAGTCCTCGAATACCATCAGTAACTCGAGCATTGAGTCCTCGAATACCATCAGTAACTGGAGCACATACTCCGGTCCCGGCACAACTCCTATATAATTCAGTGTAATTTACCCTCAGTTGTTCGATATTATTTCTCGAATATCACCCCAGACTTGAAGGCTTTTCTTTGAGATCTTTATATGTGAGATAATAGCCACTGGAAGCTCGTAGGTGTGATCCGTTGCCATGCAATGTTGGCCATTGATTTTAAACGATGCATAAGTTCACTCGAGGTGTGAAAGAAAACCAAGAGGTGTGAAAATTATGTTTGATTAGCATAATAGACAGATAATAAACAGATGAAATGTTTAATTTGTGTGAACTCAAATAATTATGATCAATTAAACACAGTTGATTTTTATGTTGATTGGTTTTAATTAGTTGTGTTTGTATATTCTATTCAATTACATTCAGCTCAATATTCTGACTTAGGTTTGTTTAAATTGCGCTGTTTCTCTAAATAAATGCTTATTAAAGATAAAACAAACACATTTTTGCATTTTTTTCCTTGTATTTTTCTGGTAATAATTACATTTAAATACATCTGTTATTCGGTTTCAACAAACATGCAAGCAAATAAGAAGAAATTGAGAGAGATTAATTGCATCCATAAGTAGCACCGTTTTTGGATAGTATACAAGTTCAGATAGATGATTTTTTTTGTAAAACTCGATTTCTCAACCCACCGATTTCTCGAACATATTCCTATGGTCCCCATGACTTCGAATTACCGAAGTTTGACTGTAGATGAGACTGCTTCAGGGTTGTCATTAGTAGCCAATTGATGATCATAAATCATCGGTTAAAATGGTGTTTTCGTCGGTTAGTTTTGCCTTAACTTGTATTTTCAATATGTGACAGTGACTTCCTTGATCCCCCGGTCAAATCGCTTTAAAATTCAAAATAAACCCCTTGTCTCTGAATAATGACAACCCTGTTGCTTGTATCGAGTGGAGGTTTTGTCATA
Organism: Cyrtodaria siliqua; assembly: GCA_037043455.1. Classification (NCBI taxonomy): domain Eukaryota; kingdom Metazoa; phylum Mollusca; class Bivalvia; order Adapedonta; family Hiatellidae; genus Cyrtodaria; species Cyrtodaria siliqua. The sequence continues at coordinate 299,095 of JAWPHD010000042.1, forward strand.
TAACTGTAGAAGGAGCCATTTTATCTATCATCCAAAAGTAAACTAACAACAATATTTCCTGTTTAAGATGAAATTGCTTATACATATCCGTTTATGAATAAGTCGAAGTTTTGAGGTGTAGTTCATAATTAAAAAAATTCAAATGATAAATTGGTTTTTAACTGGTGCCACATTTCCATATTTTCTTTTAAAGGCTCTCGCCTCTGGAAGAAGTCTTTAATTTGACATTCTTTGAAATATTCTTAAATTGGATTTTCTACTAGAAGGAACTTCTTGTAAAACATTGGTCTTGATCATCTTCTACGCTTGATTGTAAATACAAACGTCTTGACCATTTGTGCAGGAAATAATAATAATTTGAAACCGAAACACAATCATGTTCGTAATTTTTTATTTTTTATAGTATATTTGATCATCCACATTTAGTTTGTCGATATAATGATGAAGTTTCCCTCTTTGTTTATTAATTAATTTATTGCTTTTTTTTCGTTCTGTACATCTTGGATAGAAGGTGTGTCTGTATCAGCCAATCAAAAATGATACCAGAATCTTGGTAAAATGGCTGGCGCTTAATTTTTTAGCTCTAATGGCCAAAGGCCAGCAGAGCTTAATAGAAGCCAAGTTGTCCGTTGTTCTTCCGGCCGTCCCACGTTAGCTTTTGTCCCATTAAGACGATAAGGCCTTTATTTTCATCCGATCTTTACCAAACTTTACCAGATTGTTAATATCAATGAAAGCTCGGAGAAGTTCGAAAACCAGCCAGATCGGACCAGTTATGGCCCTTGATTTAGTTAAAAATGCTATATTTTGCCTCGTTAAGACGATAGGGCCTTCATTTTTCATCCGATCTTTACCAAACTTTACCAGATTGTTAATATCAATTAAAGTTCGGAAAGTTTGATAACCGGCCAGATTCGACCAGTAACAGTGGAGCTATGGCCCTTGATTTAGTTAAAAATGCTATATTTTGCCTCATTAAGATGATAGGGCCTTTATTTTTCATCTGATCTTTACCAAACTTTACCAGATTGTTAATATTAATGAAATCTCAGACAAGTTCGTAAACCAGCCAGATCGGAATTGTAACAGCAAAGTTATGGCCCTTGATTTAGTTAAAAATGCTATATTTTGCATCATTAAGACAATAGGACCTTCATTTTTCATCTGATCTTTACCAGATTGTTAATATCAATGAAAGCTCAGGCAAGTTCAAAAACCAGCCAGATCGGACCAGTAGCACCGGAGTTATGGCCCTTGATTTAGTTAAAAAAATACTGTATTTTGCATCGTTGAGATGATAGGGCCTTCATTTTTCATCCGATCTTTACCAGACTTTAACAGATTGTTACTTGGACAAGTTCTAAAACCAGCTATATCGGACCAGGAACACCAGAGTTATTTACCCTTGAATTATTGAAAAATGCCATTAGCCTTGTGAACACTTCATTTTGTATTCGATCTTTCCCAAACTTGGCCAGATTGTTTATGTCAATGAAAGCTCGGACGAGTTTTAAAACCAGACAGATCAAACTCGTAACTCCGGAGTTATGACCCCTTTTTCAATATTTGGTAATGTACACTGGAAACCCCAGGAGTTGTGGGTTCAAATCTCACTGGAGGCTTTTTTTTTCATAAGAAATCTTCGTTCATGGGTTCAAATTTTGTTTTCCTTCATAATAAACCTTGGTTCATTTTTCTTTAATTGGGAGCTTAGGGGCCCTTGTTGGATCAGTTTTACATAGCGTTATAGGGAAGAACTTCAAAAACCTTCTTCTCTAAAACTAAAAGAGATAAATGTTTAATATGTTTGATTTTTATTATTCTGGATTCTCTACTAAGTTTGTTCAAATGGTGACCCTGGGGTCAAATTTGTCCCAGCCCCAGGGATCACAGTTTTACATGGACTTATATAGGGAAAACCTTCAAAATTCTTCTTCTGTAAAACTATAAGAGACAATGGTTTAATATTTTGTATTTACTATCAGCTTATTGTCCTCTACCAGGTTTGTTCAAATGGTGATCCTGGGGTCAAATTTGGCCCCACCCCAGGGTCACAGTTTTACATAGACTGATATAGGGGAAAACTTAAAAAAAAATCTTGTGTAAAACTACAAGAACTAAAGGTTTAATATTTTGTATTTATTATCAGCTTATGTTCCTCTACAAAGTTTGTTAAAATGGTGACCCTGGAGTCAAATTTGGCCCCGCCATAGGGGTCACAGTTTTACATAGACTTATAAATAGAGAAAAACTTTAGAACTCTTCTTCTGTGAAACTACAAGAGTCAAAGGTTTAATATGTTGGATTTACACTCAGCTTATGGTCCTCGAGTTACATAGGGATTTTTTTTTAAAAGATCGTCTTCTCTGAAACTACAAGAGCCAGAGGTTTAATATTTTGTATTTACCATGAGTTTATGGTCATCTACCAAGTTTATTCAAATGTTGACCCTGGAGTCAAATTTGGCACTGTCCACAGGGTCACATGTTTTACATAGACTTATATATGGACAAACTTAAAAATCTTCTTCTCTGAAATTACAAGAGCCAACGGTTTAATATTTTGTATTTACACTCAGCTTATGGTACCAAGTTTGTTCAAATGGTGACCCTGTGGTCAAATTTGGCCCCATCCTTGGTCACGTCAAACTTGGTTTGAGTGTTTATATTAACAAAAGTTTGATTTATTTTAAAGCTATCCAAACTTGAGTCGAATACATCCCTTCCCCTATATCTTGCTAATTGAAGACACATTATAAAAAACTAGTTTGATACTGCCATATCTGACACACAATCCTTTATTCCCCTCCCCCACCCCCCAACCTCACCCCACCTCACCCCACCATGGACACCATATAGCCAGTAGAGCGATACAGGCCCTCTTGGGCCTCTGGTTTTTTAGAAGAACCAAAGTTTGTCTTGCAGATAATCTAGACTAATAAAACATGGAAAAGGAACCTGTTGTTTCATACCTGGTTCAAAAGTGGCATGTTTGGGTGGGTCTGTGAATTGTTGGTCCAGTTATCTGAAAACAAAATCCAGATATTTTTTTTGTGGCTAATCTAAGAAATAGAACATCGTTTACGGTGAATTATCGTGTAATATATCACGGTTTGGAGTTCAATTGTTTACAATTGAACGACAAACCGTGATATATTACAAGATAATTCACCGTAAACGATGTTCTATTTTTATTTTAATGCCTCTAACATGTGAAAACAACGCACACATCTGGAATTTTTCGTATTGCTTTGCTTACTCTCCTAACGTTTCAACTGTTACAGTGATATCTTTCGCATTGCCTTGCTTATTCTTCTAACGTTGCAAACGTTACAGTGATATATCGTTGAATATAACGAGATATTTTAAACTAGGCTATATAGAGCGGGTGTATTAGATGTAAAACACTATCATTGCTTCTTAACCAGAGCTTGCATATTCTTGTAAACTATACCTGTTTATCACATTTAATATTTCTTCTTCCCTTCAAATTCAACCTGCAAAAACGTACATACATGTGTCTACTTTTTGTTTATAAATAAATTAAACCATCCTTTCACACTCCACTCAATTGTTTGAATAAAGTGAAAACTTTAATTTAAATATTGTTTAATATTATGCTGCAAGTATGAAAAATTATAAAAAGCACTGAATAGTCGTAGTATTTTACTCTGATAATTTTCTGCTTCAACTGGTCATATTTAACAAACACTCATGTGAGATCCTTTTTTTATCACATAACATGGCTTCTGAGAGTGCAATAAAGCCATGACTTATTTCTCATAATACACTAGACTAAGTGTATAACAGATGCAAATGAGGACCAAATCACTGTGTTTGTATACAGTAAAACATTTAATCCCAACTGTTTGCATGGTATATCATACGGTACGTTCAGTCGCCTTAATTATTTATCATTATTTGAAATTTACTTCATAAAATGAATGTTAGTAACGTTAAATTTGGTTTAAGGTGTCGCATTATTTGTAGCGCGAACGCATTTACAGCCACGTAACGTAGCGACGTCATGTAAACAACAACATGACGTCATGATTTGTCTTACAAATTGCCGCCGTATATAAGGAAAATTGACAATATTAAAGTGAAACTATCATGTCGTAGGTGTGTTATGTGATAAACAGAATCTTACATTCGTGACTGTGTATTATTGACTTTAATAAACTCGTTGGATAAAAAGATAGAATACTCGGCAAGAGCCTGGTATCCTATCATTTTATCCAAATTGTTTATTAAAATCAATAATACACAGTCACGAATGTAAGATCCTCTATATATGTTTCAGTTCACTAAAAAAGTTAATTTCGTGTTTTTAAACTGTAAAATTTTGTGAGATATGTCAAATACTTGCAGTCCTGTATATATTGTTCATTCTGCCACCAAGTTTTACGTTTATTTTTTCAATATCTGCAGGTCCTTGTGAATGTTGCTCCACCCAAGCCAACACGGTTGCTAACAGAGACGGAGCGGAAGGCCTTACTGAACCACGATTTGTCCCCTGGAACCCCCGATTCTCCTTCATCTCAGAAACATCCAATAATGGAGACGGTGACTAGACCTCTCTTGTCTAGTAACGTGTACACAGAGCCCGTGTGTAAAACTTCAGATGTGAACAATATCAATATGAATATCAACAGTTTAGGGTGGGATGCGATGACTGAAGAAATTTTATTGAGTCTTGACAGGCAGCATCTATTCCCCGGCATAGGGAATTATCCGAGACTTGAGCTAGACCTGGGGACTGACTGGATTCACGCCCCCTTAGCTACCCCCGAGATTTTGTCAGCAGCTTCGAGTTTGAGCGTTCTCAGTAGAGCAAACTCAAAGGGAGATAGCAAATTAGACCACACTTGTATGTCTGCAAAATTGGAGCCAATTCAACAGTCACCAGATATGAAACTTCGATCTGACACGCCTTCCCAGGTCTCTCTTAATGATACATGTGATAATATATCGGAAACAGACATGGGTAATGGTATGCCAGGCACGCCATCGTGTGAAAGCATTCAGGACTTGCTGATGGTGCCACAAATGCACAGATTAATGAATGGAAATCTGAAAGATATTTCTAATGGATCTATGAATAATCTATTAAAAAATCGAGATGACACTTCATTTCGCGGTGATGACACTTCATTTCGTAGTGACGATGTTTCATTTCGCGGTGATGATATTTCATTTCGCAATATACAATGTGAAAACACTAGTACCAATGGTATAGATTCATCATCCAATGCTCAGAAAACTATTAATCAGTCACCGGTGCGTAAACTCTCCAATAATCTAGAAGATACTGTTGTTGGTGATAAACAGGCACTTATTGAAACAGATCGATGCCATGCGCATGATGTGTATGTGCGTCATTCACCAAGCGAAGAATCAACACAGTATGGATACGGCAATCCAAATGAAATCTATTCCCCTGCAGGTGTTGGCTACCATCCACCAAATTTCACAGTGTACCATCCGACGTTAATCCCGTCGTCAAGTGTGAAATTTGGCACAGCTCCTTCCCCATCAAACAAATGCTTGCATTCTTCGCAATCAGAGTCATATCTAAAAGCTTTATCGGATGTGTACAAAATGAAACGTTCAACTGAGGAAGGTGACATTGCTCATTTACATGATACGAGTCAAGTTTTTGTAGATAACGATAAAGAGGAGAACAGACTATTACAACCCAGGGATAGCGAGCCTGTATTTAATTCCATACTCAAAGCCAGAAGTGTTTCAAGTAAACTCTTCTCTCTGGAAGAGGTACCTTGTCTCAGTTCTGTAAGGGATTTCCCGGATCTCAGCGAAATTTGTGAAATTCAGAGCAAAGAAGATTCTGCATTAAACGAAAACGATGAATCAAGAATAAGTAAAAAAGCAATGGATGCTGGCGATACGCGAGAGCTTGACTGGAGTAATGGTGATGCTGAATACTCGGAGAAGGATTCTAATGACAAGGTCTGCCTCTTTGGGAAAAAAGACAAAGCTTTTGAGGAGGATACGGATCACACATTAACACAAAATGAAGACGAGGCTGATGGTTTAAATTCACCAATAGCCAATGATTCCGGAATATCACCTACCAGTAAAGGCGATTTTGATGGAAGTGAGCCTCGATTGTTTAATAACTACTCATATCATTCAACATCGGCAAGCTCATTTAGCGGGGAGTCGGACAAACATTTGTCATCGGTGTCTGGGCAATCGGACGAGGCCGATTTACCTATTATAGAAACTGATGTTTAAAGGAAAAAACGGCAGTCTTGGTTTGTTTGCACCCATAAAGTTTTTGAAAACAATGGTTAGCAATTTATTTATTTTCTGGAAACGCTAAATTTTACTTTAATACTTCATTCAGTATATAAATATTATAGCTATATAGTCATCGCAATAAAGACTGTCAGGTAAGTTTACTTGTAAGAGAAACATTATCATGCAGTAGTGTTTCATATTTCATATTATTTCCGCAATAGTGTTTCCTATTTCCTCAAAATGTTAGAAGAAGAACCCTGGGAATCAGATTTATCGTCTACACTACAAAAACACATACTAAGAGATTGAAGTAAATGAATTACATTTTCATATCTATTAAATTTCAATCTATGGCTAGACATACGTAATAATTATTTCAGTTCGTTATTCAGATGTTCTTTAGAAGTCTGACCTAAACACAAAACTTTAACGTTGTCATCCCAAGAAAATATACCTTTTTTTTTTCTTATTAGAAAATGCGCTCTGTAAAATGGCGAGACAATTTTTTTTAACTGAAATCCGATTATTGAATACGGGGTTTAGGATGAATAAAAGAAAACACTATTGTAGACATTTGTTTGATGCAAAAACATAAAACAGACCTCAAGACTGTGTGTGCATTTGAAGTATATAGCATTACTTTCGTTGTTATGGTTGTTACATATTCTGTGCCATCCTGTTGTCATCTATTAACATGTACACTCAGAACATTTGAAAACGCAGCACTCTGTATTTTTTTAATTTCTAAAGTGGAATTGAAGTCCTCATGCAAAATGTGTTTTAACTGAAAAAAGTAGAGCAAATCGTATGCAACTGTTTGTTGGTATATGTTAACCTTTGGTACAAAAATACTTGTGTACTAACATATTAAGATACAACCTTGCTTTGAACAAAAAAAACAGTGGACTAAAAATAATCGAAAATCAAAAATGTTGCGTTTTTAAATGTACTGAGTATGTATTTATTGCTATATACACTAATGCCATCTATTTACATGTATTATTATAAGATATCAAATTATTTGTAACACTGGATTCTAAAAATACATGTTTTTCTGTAATATAAAGTTGCAGATTCTTTTTTTACTTCAGTATTTCTGAGGGAGTACATCAGGCTTTTCATGGGGGTCTAAGTGTCCGACTTAAAATTGACAAATATTAGCATTTTCTATTCTACATGGCCAAAACATAATGAATGAGTCTAAAAATGATCCCTGTTTTGCAAAGAAATTGATTCAGCACAGTAAAATGTGCTATCCTAGGTGACGCACCATGGTTAATTTCAGCATTTTACGTCTGATTCCGTCCTAGCTATATGGTATATTCAAAGTTTAGACATAAACAACATGGTTCTAACAGCATATTTTGATTGATATTTATAGGTTATTTAACATGGTTCTGTACAATACGGAGATATATTTGGACGAGTACACAGCTGGAAAAGTCATATTGGACGAGCCGTTAGGCGAGTCCAATATGATTTTTTCCAGCTGTGTACGAGTCCAAATATATCCCGTATTGTACAGAACCATGTTAAGTAACCTTTTTATTCTATACCTTTATTTTAACCAATCATTTATAATTCGGATATAACTTTCGTTTGTTTCATGCTTTCAAGCAAGTCGCTATGAACATCGAAAGCACAATTGCATGTAGGTCTATGTATTTTATATATTGTGTTCGACATGGCTTACTCTCAAGCTTTATTTGCTTGAAAGAATGCCCATTTCTCCGTTGTCAACAGTGATTAAATACTACCGAAGGTCAGTTTCAAACAATGATATATTATGCTAGTTTTTTGTGTTTTTTTTTTGTTATAAAGGAAAATTAAATAAAAATATGTGCAATAGATAGGTTTTCATTACTTGACAACAATTTATGGTTAGGTAATGACAGAAGCCTGTCGGTTCTGATTTTTATTCGGACCTTTTCACGCGTTTCGGTCTTTATCATAGGTTTAACATGGAACCTGTGAAGCGTACAATACGAACAAAATACGGGATATTTTGTACGCGCGTGCGTCCCGATACGGAAATATATTGTACGGTCACATGACTCGAAAGAGCGTCTACGATTGGATGTATAAATTAGGTATAGAATAAAAGTGTTTTATCATGAAATGGAACATTTTTATAATTTAAGATGTTTCTAGAAAAATCCTGATGTACCCCCTTTAACCTTATTAATCAGAATTTTGCATTAAATACTGCATCGATAGCTTCTTCTATATTGAGGTTTCATTATTATTAGAGTCCCTATCCCACCACCAACAGGCAAATTTTACAACAGATGGACACGTTTCTTAACCTGCTGAAAATGATGAAAATATGACATATATTTTGAGAATGCAAACTCTATAGACACAATATAAACCACTTTAACCAGCCAGGTCAAACCCCAAAACTAGAGCATCGAATTAAGAGATACCAACTCATAATTCATTTTACGCATTTTCAATCACGAGTATTTTAAGAACCCATGAATAAAAACTATATTTTTAATCGGCACATACACATTATTATATGATCTGAACACCAGGGCCTAAATTCATCAAAGTTTTGAGCACAAGAATCAGACTCAGTCTCAAAATCTAATTTTTTTTGCAAACCTATTAACACAAAAGTATGGGTAACAATTGTGATTTTCAGACATTTTTTGTTAAATTACCTTTAACATTACTGGTTTCTGTAAGTAAGTTTAGTAATTTGCTCGTAAAATTGTTTTTATTTGGAATTCAAAAAAATTAGATTTTGAGTCTGAGTTTGATTCTTGTGCTCAAAAATTTGATGAATTTATGCCCTGGATAGAGTTTTGATAAACGGTTTTGCAGTGTAATTTTGTCGTTATTTGGCGGGAAAATATCTTTAAATTAATAAGTTCAGCTGGCAAATACTGAAAAAATAGGATTACAGGTTGCTGTATTTAAAGTAAGGTATAATAGTTACATTTTATCGCAGGTACACATATTGATTACTAATTAGGATGTATTTTATGATATATATTTAAAGACTACATGTCATTATTATTTACTGCTTGTATGGTTTTGAATGTTTGTATTTTACTATATCCAGGATTCAATCCATATCAAAAAGTGCAATATCATAGCATACTCATTTTATAGTGTTATTTTTTATTTTGCTTCATTGTAAGCATTTTTATGTGTTTCTACATTTTAAGCTTTAAAGTATTTTTACCTGTTTGTTTTTATGTGTCATTGTTTTATTTTCTGTTGAGCTTACTCTTTAACTATTTTATTTATAATGCTTGAAGCTGTATGAATTAAAGCCATGATATGTTTATTATCAGCCTCGACGGAGCTGATACAGACTTTGTGTCAAGTATTAGTGTATAGTATTACCACCAAATTTGCATTAAATCCGTAGGAGTTCACAAGCAGTTGAAACATACCCTCAGATAAAGTTTTTAATCTTTGTATACAAACACAATAACAGTGCTATAAAGGCACCATTTGGCCCTATACCCTACCTTTTTTATGGGATACAACATGACAGTAACACTATGGTTCCCAGGCAAGGATAGGGCCACTTCTTATCCAGACAGAGGGGTAAAATCCCCCCGAATTCTTGTTCAGTTTTTGTTGGGCGCCATATAACCTTTCATGTGTTGGTGCGCCATAAAACCAATTCAATTGTTCAGTTTGTCATTTTTTTCACATTCATTTAAGGTCTTCATCATCATCCCTGTATTGTTTCAGATGCTGCTTAAATGGTGGCAGAAAACAATGATCGTGGTGGCTCCAGTGAAAAACTGAGTGTTTACAGTAGAATTTGCAGCAATTCTGCAGTTCTGCAGGTGAGATTCTGCATATCAGTATTTGTATCTGGATGTAAATGGAGAGTGAGTCTGGAATGTTACAGAATCAATTTATTTGGCATAGCTTAAAAAGTTTAATTTCTATTTATTGGATTGTAATTTCCTAAGTTATAAGGCTTCCAAATACTTAATCAGCTGTTTCTATTTACTTTTTAATAAACAGCATATTCTATCTTCAACCCCACATGGTATTAAACATTCTACCTTCAACACCACATGGTATTAAACATGTTCATATCACTATGATATGAACATGTTGCAGTCCATTATTTAGAAAACATTTTAACATGAAAAACTGTATTTAAAAAGAATTGAAATGATGCGGTAAATTGATAATGGAGGGTTACTTGGTATCTGGATTCTGGCAGCAATGCGCTGGTTTTTCTTCTTATACGAATGTCTGCCAATCATGCTTAATAATTCAAATAGACACATATGGGGTTTGACATCAAGATGGTGTTTTCTTGTATCAGTGAGTTCATTGCTAAGCTTTGTAGTGCTGCCATTAGAGTACCATGTCATAGCGACATAGCATGATTTCCCACCCAGTCACATCATAGTGACACCTGGCCAGCCACTCCTAGCACTTCCTTTATACTGGAAGTCAAGAAAGGGAGTTACTAATACCGCTTTTATGAAGTCTGATGTGATCTTTAAATACCAGTACATATTATGGTTTTATTTTGAGCTTGATTAGAATTAGAACTGGCAAATTCACGGAGGTTTCTCAATAGTTTTGCCATGACCAGGGTTAAACTCATGGCACAGTTGTGTAACCTTAATCATACCAGCAGAACTTCATAACTTGGTGATTTCTGATCTATTCTTATGGATGGATGGTGGGATGTATACAGTACTGTTTTACTCAGGCCTCCATGACTAAAAATTGACCGTCATACATAGCCTAAAATGTGCTGAAAAATGACGTTAAACATCAAACAAACTATCAAAGACTTCTGATCTATACACATACTTTAGCTAACTGACATGGACTATACAAGTATAATAGACCGACTGCAAACACACCGTCACATGCAGAGGGGTAGGACCCCCCATTCATATTCATTTTGTCATTTTTTGTTCATGCTCATTAAAGTCTTCATCATGACCCCTGCATTGTTTCAGGTGCCATCTCGCTCAAATCACTAAGAGCAGTGTCAGAAAAACAATAAACGTGGCTCCAGCATAAATAGAGTGTCTACAATAGAATTTGCAGTAACTCTGCAGTTCAGGGTGAGAAGGTCCTGGGCCCATTCTCCATATTTTATCTTGATGTACATGGAGGATGAGCCTGGCATGTTCATGCCTGTTAGGCGCCATATAACCTTTCATGCGCCTTAAAACCCAATTCAATTCAGTTAATGACTACGCTGTACCCACTAACCTAAGTGTGTGTTTTTTTTAAGAAAGTTAGTATGAAATCTTTGGACTGCAAATAACTTAACTAAAGCCCCCGTCACACTCTGATGTGACAGCATGAAGATCCCACTGCGTCCAAAAAATAGAGATGAACGCAGCGGGAACTTGATCTTTTCGTGCATTTATCAATTTCATGCTACGTCCTAGACTGGTCCCTGCGATGTCCTCGCTGCGTTGCACACGTTCCCACTGATTTCCTTTTACGTACCTGACCAAGCGCCCACTAGGTTGCCTGTGTTTGCACACGGTCCCTGCTACGTCCAATCAGATAGAGCTAAGCTCTTACTACGTTGTCGCTGCGTCAAAGGGGATTCCCCCAGGTTGGTATAAATACTGCGCCATTCAGTGACAACTCCATCCATTTTTCCCGTCCGCGCTACGCTTGTGGTATGGCAATGGAGTCACTACGAGGTGTTGGTTACGTCTATAACGGGTCACTGCCGTCGTTACTACGTCTTTACGAAGTCCTTGCTGCGTGGTGCTCAGAACGTGGAGCAGCTACGCTCATTTTGAACATGTCCAAAGTGCGCGTAGAGTTTCCAAGACCATGGAGACCATGCTAGGTCCTTAAAGGTTTCTGCTGGGTTCCTTGCACGTTGTTGGATTTCTTACTGCGTCCAAGCAATTTTTTCAGCATGCAGTGGGAACTGGATGCTACTACGTCAGAGTGTGATGGGGGTTTAAGACCATGAGTCATAGTTCATTGAAATTGTTTAGGAATTTTAGAAGTTATGGATGATAAGTTATGGTACGTTAAAAATAGCAATTTTACCATACAGACTGATGACGTCGCCGAATATATATTTTTTCTGCGTACACTTCAATTATAAGGCATAAAATAAAGAGATATTTGTTTTGTTTTGGGGTGAGTAACATATTTTAGTTCTTGAGAATTTTTTATCTTTTCATGAATACGAAGCATGAGTGAAAATACTGAAGTTTGATCACTTCACTCCAAAACAACAAATCTCTGTGTATCTTTAAAAGGCCAGTGGTATTTTTTGGTTGGAATCTGAAGTTCAGAAAAGTAATAGTTGTACACCTTATTATTGAGAATTTTCATGCCAGATATCTCCTTAAGGTGACTTGAATATATATTGTTGTGTCGCCAGCATAGCATGGCATACACTTAGGATAATTTTGTCTGTCGTTTATCTGTCCATTTGTCATACTTTTAACCTACCACCTAACCTTGGCCATAACTTGAAAAGCATTTGACCTATGTTCATGAAACTTCACACACATCTTCATCTCACCACTTGGCACGTTGTTACTCCTGTCAAATAACTCTGACTTTCATTTTGGCAGAGTTTTGCGCCTTTTTATAAAACTTAAACATACGACCTAACCTTGGCCATGCCAGGCGACTCGGATGTTCCGTGGTATACCTTTTCTAGTATAATAAATACATTGGTGGCAGAAGTATTAATGTATCGATTGTATATGGTATATGATCTACTATTATATTGTTTAATAATAAATGCTCAGTCGTTTTGTATGCTGGCTTGTTTTTATTTATAGCTTTCCAAAGGCATTCAACTTTTTAGCTCATAGGCTCATCACTTTTTGCCCGTGGTTTGTTGTTGGTTGAAAACTATTTCTTCAAGAGACTTTTCCTCAGAAACACATTGGTAAATTTTGACCAAACATCACATTGCAGCCATTACTATAAAAGGTTGAAACTTTAAAAATCTTCTCAGGAACCACTAAACAGATTTTTAAAGTATATCTTTATTAATGGTCGCCAACCCCAAGACTATCAATTTTGTTCAAATGAAGTTCATGGTCAAAAATGGCTGCGCTCCAGAGGACCAATGTTTGTATATAGGGATTTTGTATGTTTTACATATACCTATAAGGAAACACTTAAAAATATTCTCTGAAACCACAAGGCATAGAGCTCACATATATTGCATTAAGATCAACAAGCTTGTTTAAATGGTGAACCAGGGGCCAAACCTGGTCTCCCACCGGTATCACTGTTGTACATAGGGGTCGTATAGGAAAATCTTTACTACAGAGTCCGTATTGATTGAAATGTTGGATGTTGCGACGGTATATCCGTTGTTTAATGTTCGCAAATTTTGTTTAATGGTGACGTGTTAGCAGAGCCAACGCGGAGCCAACGCAGCGGAGCCAACGCGGAGCCATTTGCAACTTTTAAACGACCGATATACCGTCACAAAATTCAACATTTCAATACTGGTTAATCCATTTCTAATGCATTTCAGTGTTTTTGACAATGTTTTTGACAGTTTTTCTAACAAACATTATAAATGACGTCACATTTTTGACAATTTAACATCACATGCTGGATTTGCAACAAGTTATGCACTAGTTGCAATTTTTTCACCGTCACCCAATCGGATTGCAGGATTTTTGTCGTGCGTTAGAAAAAATGTTTTCTCTGGAACTACAAGAGTTAGACGTATAATATTTTGCATGTGACATTAGCTTATGGTCCTCTACTAAGTTTGTTCAAATGGTGACAAATGTACTTGGAATGTGAATATTATAACTGGAAATAAGAATTCACATTGAATATCCCAATGAACATTTCTGTAATAGCATCCAAACAATTAAAATGGTGGCAATTAAAGACAAACAAGAATATATAATAAACCAATACTTTTATTAACATTCAATTCAGAATGCCCTAAAGTACACTAAATACGGATGTGTACATATATAACATAAAACATGTTTTCACTTACAAAGCCATTTTTGATCTGCATCCATGAAGAGCTCGTGTTTTTGTAAGCCAATAGTTTTGCTGCAGGGAAGTCATTATTTTGTGTTCATTACCATTATAATCCATGCACCATTTCCACCCTTCTAGCTGGCACATACTAAGGATTGTAATATCAAATACCATAAGGAAGTGTTCTTGAAGATTTGCCACACGGACATAACCTTTTTTCATGTCATGTACATGTCAAAATATTTTCTTAAAAGACTGTTGGCACTGAAATTTCACGCATTGGATGCATACTGTAAACAAGTCTCGACGCATTTACATATGTCAATAAAGAGTCACAAAATGGAATTGTGATCTCATTAATATATATTGCAAAAACACCTATCCTCAATTGTTATAAGTGAGACTGCAGCAAAATTCATTACTTGTGTTTCCAAATAAAATATTCCGTCACTTCTCGCATGGTGTTGTAAAAACATAAGATTGTGACATCATTTGTTAAACTTTTAATGGTGCTGGGATTTGTTCTCACAACCTCAATACATAGTGCTTTGTGACACGACAACTAACATTGTACTACATGCTGGTCACTAAGGGCTATTCCATTAAAACATACCGGTACACGGGAACCCAGGAAGGCACATTTGAAATTGAACACCCACCCGCAGATGCAAAATTGAGTTTAAAGAACCAAATTTCAGAAAATAGGGTGCACCCATAGATATTTATTAAATTTCCTTCTTGGGATCCCCGATACGTATTAATGGAATAGCTCTATCAGAATAACATAACGCCATTTATTTATTTATCACGATGCAGTATATTTAGGCCTGAAATTGACCACTTTTTACAAGTTATTATGATTTTTGTTGTATCCAGTAGCAAAAAGTACAAACATGTTTTCATGTCTACAGTATATCATGGTGTAACCCAAGCAATAAGAAGAAAGGCATCAAAAAAAGTACTGCAACAAATGGTATAAATTTGAAGAATATACAGCTGTACTATGTACAAATATAAAGACAAAGGCAGTATGAGCAATACACAACAAATATTACACGAAGAAGCGCAATATGTACAACTTGTCGACACACTCTATAAACAAATATGCCATTTGTTTACACACTGATAAAATGGAACACACTTTAAAGGATATTTATTTAATGTTTTCAAATGTACAATAATTTATTACGTAACAATTTATCAGCGCTCATAAAAATATAGTTTTCATTCTTATCGATCAAATTTTCTTGGGTTTCACCACAAACCATTTTTGATTGAAAGTAAACAAATAGATCTTTAATAGTGTGCATAGATTCAAACAAATTTAAAAATATACACACAATTGGAGTACTGCTTATCCCAGTTTAAATGCACCCCACCCCCTACCCCACTCCGACTCCCCCTTAACCCACCACCACCCCCACCATGTTATAAAGGAAAATGAACTCTGTTAGGAGTTACCACTAATATGCTCACATCATATTAATGTAAGCATTATAGAGGTTTAATGTTTTTTATTTTCGCATTTTGTTTATACCTATTAAACTGAAAAATAAGGTTTTCTTGTTAAAAATGTCTCATATACCCAAGCCCCCGCCCCCACCCCACTTCCCACTCCACCTTGTGGCATTTAAACAGATGTATACAGTATAAGTAAGGAAAACCTATATCAGCCTATATTTACATCAGCTTTTGTTTAAAGCATTGCACGTGTTTACAAATACTACAGTAAATACTCTGATAGTAAACATGGAACACCTAAAACTTGTATTATAGCTTCACAATTACAAACACCTTGATTCACATAGCAATGAGCGTGTACATCTACATGATTGTTAACAAATAACATCTCAAACAAATAATATATGCTTCAAGTATATCACAGAAGATGCATTGCTTTTTGTGGAATGTATTTTTTACCTCGGACATGTATAATTTTACCACAATAAAGTCAGTGGTTTGACTTCAATAACAGAACAAATAAACATTCATTTAAAGATTGAGAAACAATTTTATGAAATGAAAGGTGCAGTGTGATTGGTTTAGCTACCGTTTCCATTGGTTAATAAAAAAACAGTTACATTTCTTTCTCATAAAAAATGAGAAAGCTACAGATTATTTTGTAAAACGGATGCCTGCCACCACCGAGTCGAGAAGCACATTGATTAAAATCAGTTTTTACAGCAGACCAAATGAAAAAAAGCCATACGGCGGCCATCCAGACCCATCCTCCATTTACAGCAAGATAACATTAAGCAGAATGGGCCTAGAACTTTCACACCTGCACAGCTGCAGCACATTCTGTTATTAGACGTCATTAAGTCGCCTCTGACGCCACGACAAGCAGGAGCCATGGTCCCGTTCTGCCACCACTCATGTGGCATCCTGGATATTACACTGGGAGGGAGAGCACGAAAAGTTTGATGAATTTTCTAAATGTATCACAATTAACAATGAACAAATCAGCAGAAAGTGACAGCAACACTTCATAAATCACAGAATATGGGTAAAAATAAATATATTAATAAAATCATGTGTAAAAATAGAAAATAAAACTGTATAATACATCCATGGTTTGACATTACATCAGCAGTGATCTCACTTCTCACACAAGAGACCAAAATCAGAAACAACATTGAAGCAGAAAGGAGAGTTGAAAACATAGGATGGCACAATAAGAAATTATGTATAAATAAAAAAAAATATAATCTGATTTGTTTTACTCAAGAATATAGTGGAGGTTTATATTTATATAATTCATAAAATAAAGTATGAAAAGTTTTCGAAAATATTCTTGGAAATTTTTACATTTTCATAAGGCCATCGTTAAACAAATATTTGTTTGCGGTTTCCCGACCCAGGATTTCATAAATGGGTAGGTAGGTAGGTGAAATCTTTTTGTGCCAAGGACAGTAAACACCTTCAGAAATTAAAGAAAAATATACGAAGATAGCAACTAAAAAAAGTAATGTTAAAGAATTGCTATAAAAAGTTTTGGGTAGGGCCCTTTTTCGTGGGTAGGTAGGGAAACGGCAAACCAAAAGTTGTTTATGGTCAGCCTAATTATAAGGTTTGATCATGGTATAGATTGATTGTATACCTACAGAAGATTGTACGTAAATAACACATAGGAGAGTTGGCTAGGTTTCTCAGCTGAAATGTGTGGTAAAACATTCTGACTCAGAATAACCCTTATTTGAGCAATTATATTTATTTAAATAAAATATTTTATATGTCTCTTAAACATTAACAATTAACAATAAAATTATCTGTGTGAAAAAAATAAGCAACAAGTTAAATGTGTTTTATAAAATACGTAACCTAGAATTTGTGCTAAAACATTTAAATTGTGGGGGGAATGTATATGAAAATATGAACCACAAAATATCAACATTCAGACTGGTAATCAAAATTATTCTTGATGAATAATCTGACAATGAGCAAATGAAAAATCATTAACAATTAACTTTGTAGATAAAAACTAACATCATCATAGAATTTGTTATAACAAAAAGTAACTGATATCATGTTCTCAATACATTGAAACAAATACATCAGAATAATTTTATATTCATCTGTAGTATAATATATATAATGTTTTATACCCAAGCATCTTTTTGTTTTGATGTGTGTTTTGTCTGTATGCATAATCATACATTTTCTGTACAGCAGCATAGTGACTGTTTTATGTTAACTATTACTATACAGCCAAGTTACTCAGCAAATGTATATCAAACAAACACAGTGACTGTAATACCCATATAAAATCATATAATCATTTTATTAAAAACAATCTTTTAATATAAATGTATTCCTCT
This sequence comes from Cyrtodaria siliqua, assembly GCA_037043455.1. Classification (NCBI taxonomy): domain Eukaryota; kingdom Metazoa; phylum Mollusca; class Bivalvia; order Adapedonta; family Hiatellidae; genus Cyrtodaria; species Cyrtodaria siliqua. The sequence continues at coordinate 317,129 of JAWPHD010000042.1, forward strand.
TTCATATTTCTTCAAAATTATTCAAAATACAATTATACTTGAAACAGTTCCAAAGTCAGACCTCAATATTTTAATTATCACTTCGACACATTTCAATATGTCATTCTTGCTGATAAAGAATCACATATTCTTATAACAAAACTTAGAGTTCAAGATTTTGAAGATGTTTTAAAAATGTTGAACATCATTTTTCTTTAGTTTTCAAACAAACACATAATACCCATAAAATAATTTTATTTAAAAAAAAAAATCCTAAAAAAGCATTTCTTTAATTTCCTCTTGCATATTTGTTATGACTGTAGTCCAATTATAATAAAGTAGTAGACAAATAATACTGCAATATCAACGCGACAATGACACAAGGAATTGTGGGATATCTACGACATGGCTGCCACTTGCTGCTGAACGCTGTACAGCTTGGCATCGTTCTTGTGATCGTCGAAGAATACATCACGGGCTCTGATACTCCTACAAACAAAAACAAAAGCTCATAATACTTCACGCTATTTCTAAGTCAGATTTCAGAATTTAATTTTATACTTACGGCACATTTTCAAACGTGATACTTTCTTATAAATTACTATATATTAAACAAACTTAAACCTCAATATTTTATTGATATTTTAATGTTTTCAAAAACAAATCCTTTTAGTTTCTAGCTAACTTTTCTCATCTGTCTGTGCACACGTTCAGGCCATCCTTAAATATACATTTGTTTGCTGTTTCCCGACCCAGGATTTTATAAGCGGGTAGGTAGGTGAATTTCTTTTTTGTCTGAAGACAGTAAAAACCTTAAGAAATGAAAAGAATTTATACTAAAGATAGTAAAAAAAAAAAGATGTTATAGCAATTAAGATGTTAAAGAATTGCTATAACAAGTTTTGAGTAGGGCTCTTTTTCATGGTAGGTAGGGAAACAGCAAACCAACAATTATTTATGGTCGGCCTCACTATAATTAACCACCCAGGACTATTATACATTAAGGCAAGTAGACATTTTTTGGTACCTACACAAAAGAAAAAACACTTAATATACCATATGAATGATCTCTGATCTACTACTACTACTAACTGATTTTTGCCTACTTCAATAGAACACCTGTGATCTTGCAAATACTAAGATAAATCCTCACTGAGATAAATCCTCACTGAGATGAATCCTCACTAAGATAAACCATCACTGAGATAAATCATCACTAAGATCCTCACTGAGATAAATTATCATTAAGATAAATCCTCACTGAGATAAATTATCACTAAGATAAATCCTCACTGACATAAATCATCACTGCGATAAGCCATCACTGAGATAAATCCTCACTGATAAAAATCCTCATTGAGATAAATCCTCACTGAGATAAGTCATCACTGAGAGATAAATCATCACTGAGATAAGTCATCACTGAGATAAATCCTCACTGATAAAAATCTTCATTGAGATAACGCATCACTGAGGTAAGTCCTCACTGAGATAAATCGTCACTGAGATAAATCCACACTGATGAAAATCTTCATTGAGATAACACATCACTGAGGTAAGTCCTCACTGAGACAAATCATCACTGAGATAAATCTTCACTGAAATAAATCATCACCGAGATAAGTCCTCACTGAGATAAATCCTCACTGATAAAAATCCTCACTGAGATAAATCATCACAAAGATAAATCATCACTAAGATAAATCATCACAAAGATATGTCATCATAGAGATAAATCATTAATGAGATAAATCATCACTGAGATAAATCATCACTGAAATAATATCATCACAAAGATAAATCATCACTGAAATAAATCATCACTGGGATAAATCCTCACAAAGATAAATCATCATTGAGATAAATCATCACTGAGATAAATTATCACTGAGATAAATCATCACTGGTATGAATCCTCACAAAGATAAATCATCACTGAGATAAATCATCACTTAGATTAGTCATCACAGAGAAAAATCCTTACTAATAAAATTTATCAATGAGATAAATCATCACAAGGATAAATCATTACTGAGATAAGTCATCACTGAGATAAATCATCACAAAGATAAGTCATCACAGAGATAAATCATCATGAGATAAGTCATTACTGACATTAATCATCACAGATAAATCATCACCGAGAAAAGTCATCACTGAGATAAATCATCACTGAGATAAATCATCACAAAGTTAAGTCATCACTGAGATAAATCATCACAAAGATAAATCATCACTGAGATAAATCATTACAAAGATAAATCATCACTGATATAAATCATCACAAAGATAAACCATCACTGAGATAAATCACAAAGATAAACCATCACTGAGATAAATCACCACACAGATAAATCATCACTGAGATAAATCATTACAAAGATAAATCATCACTGAGATCAATCATTACAAAGATAAATCATCACTGAGATAAAACATCACAAAGATAAACCATCACTGAGATAAACATCACAAAGATAAATCATCACTGGGATAAATCATCACAAAGATAAACCATCACTGAGATAATCCTTATAAAGATAAATCATCATGAGATAACTCATTACAAAGTTAAACCATCACCGAGATAATCATCACAAAGATAAATCATCACAAAGATAAATCATCACAAAGATAAACCATCACTGAGATAATCATTACAAATATAAATCATCACTGGGATAAATCATTATAAAGATAACTCATCAAAGAGATAAATCATCACTCAAAATAGCAGGGCTCCAAGAAAATTAAAATTGGGGAATAGTAGATTTCAAAAGTCCACTTGCCCTGACTGAAAAGTCACTTGCCCTGATTTTTTTTAACTTGCCCCGAAATTATTATTACCAATGAATAGTTGCCGGTGCATTATTTTGTCGATATCGAATGTTTTGCTTTTTTACTTTGTTTTATTTAATTAATAATACACATGTGATTAGAATCAAACTAGAAGGTTCTATTTTCCTTTTATTTATCCATTGCATCACTTAACAATATTATTTTCTTTTACAGTTTTAGGATCGCGCCGCAAATCACGTCAAAAACCTTTCCGAGTCCCGCAAATTAAACCATCTAAAACAGGTGCGCGTTCCCGGTGTTATTTAGCAGCTTGCATTTGTGAATAAGCGTTCGTTGTTAAGCGTTTTTAAGATACAGACTTGCTATTTAGAAAAAGATTATACAACAATTCATCGAAAACAAGTATATTAAAATGAAATCTACGTTCAAACTGTTAATATTCGAGTGATCTTTCTTCTTCCGTCCAACTGTCCAATGTGACAAATTTGCGTGAATATGAAAGCTGTAATGCGATTGGTTCAAATCATGTAATCAACCAATGAAATGCGCGCTTTCAAATTGATAAACTTTAATGAAGGGAGCTAATTTTCAAATAATACGGCTGCAAATTACACGCAATAAAACACAATTTCTGGTTGGATTTTGATTGCCCCGAGATTTTTTTAGACTAGCCCGACGGGCAACCATTTTTGAAAGAGAGACTAGCCCGGATTCAGATTGGACTAGCCCCGGGCGTCGGGCTATCCTATTCTTGGAGCCCTGAATAGTTATCGAAACTAAATGAAATTCAAATCATCTTTATGTTACTAATGACAATGGCGCATTCTTACCTGGATACATATGGTTCCAGTCGTCGTATTGTTGCTGTGGTGTCTAATTCATTACCATATGAATCCACTTTAGTACTTTTAGTAAATCCGTCCGGTTTCTGGTCCTGGAGGCCTCCTCTACAATGACCCTCTCGATCAGCACCGACCTCGGTTCGGTCAGTAAACCTGCATGGGTATAAGTAAAAATATAAAGTGCAATACGGCTAAAGATTTATTACAATCTGCAAACTGCATCTTACAGAAACAGACATATATATTCAGTTTTGATACCTAGATTAATTTCTAACCATTTCAAGTGACTCAAAGTAAGATTTATTAAATTTTCTATGCACAATTTAGAGTATAACAAATGCAGTATTTGAAGAATTAAACAAAGTCAATTAACATTAACGTAACAGTTGTACTTTAAAGTAATAATAACATAACAAGAGGCCCAAGAGGGCCTGTGGACGCTCTACTGGCAAACAGGGCTCTTATAACATCAATGAAGCGAGTGACTGCCATTTACGTCTTTTTGAAAGTTTCGGGCAAAAAACAGCTTTTTGACTAAATCAAGGGCCATAACTAAAGAATCTGGTAAAGTTTGGTACAGATCAGATGAAAAATGACGGCCCTACCGTATTAACGAGGCAAAATATAGCATTTTTAACTAAATCAAGAGCCGTAACTCCTCTGTTACTGGTCCGACTGGTCCAACATAGCGGTAATTTTTTTTTAAAAAAATCAATAAATAAATCAATTAAAAAAAAAAAAAAAAATTAAAAAAAAATTAAAACCAAAAAAAAAAAAATTAAAAAAATTAAAAAAAAACAAAAAACTAAAGAATCTGGTAAAGTTTGGTACAGATCAGATGAAAAATGAAGGCCCTATCGTCTTAACGAGGCAAAATATAGCATTTTTAACTAAATCAAGGACCATAACACTGCTGTTAATTGTCCGATCTGGCTGGTTTTCGAACTTGTCCAAGCTTTCATTGATATTAACAATTTGGTAAAGTTTGGTAAAGATAGGATGAAAAATGAAGGCCCTATCGTCTTAACGAGGCAAAATATAGCGATATAGCATTTTTTAACTAAATCAAGGGCCATAACTCCGCTGTTACTTGTTCGATCTGGCTGGTTTTCGAACTCATCCGAGCTTTCATTGATATTAACAACCTGTAAAAGTTTGGTAAAGATCGGATAAAAAATGAAGGCCCTATCGTCTTAACGAGACAAAAGTTAACGCTGACGACGGATGACGGACGAAGGACGGACGACGGACAACTCGGCATCCCATAAATAAACACACAGTTTTCATTGTCAAATTTGGTTAGGGTTTGTGTAACCAACAATTTGCACAAAATTAGAAGTCGTCATCAAGCAAGGTCAACTAGAACTATCACCGATGGTGATGAATACACCCGCTTTTTGATCAGTTGTTATGTGTATATGAAGTTCAGGAACAACAAAAATGTGTTACGCGATGGAACGTTATTCCCATAGCTACACTTCACTTTGCTGGGGTAAAATTGCTCTTGTCAAAATTTAACATAAAGAAGACATTTTTAAACTTTTCACAAATTACTTGTATGTCATTTTGGTTTTAATCTGTCAAATTCTTAACAAAAAAAATGCTTGATTGGAAACAAATAATTATACAGGAACGCTAACACAAAACTAAAGCATAATTATGCTCCCCCTATTTCGTAGCAGGGGCATAGCTATGTTATAACATTTTGGTTTTGACCCGACATCAACTTTTCATAAACTATCATTTATGCTTTCTTACCTTGTCATATAATGTGTAGTAAATCTGACTGGGTTGTCAGCTGTGGCCACAAATCTGTCATTGTTCTCGCTGTAGCCGGACAGCTGCTTGTTTCCGGTTGAGGTACGGGCTAGTCGGTCACATTCAGACTCTGTTGGCCGCTGTTGACCCAAGAATGAGTCCATGTGAATACTGTAACAAGAACACAAAAGTGGCTAAATTATTACACAAAGCTTAACTTGCAGAATATTTACAAGAAACAGAAAATTGCTGTTTCTGTGATTCCACACAAGTATGGGCATACATCATCTTTAGTGAGATAACCATAGAAAATGTGACAAATTAATTAAATTGGATTTTAAAGTCGCACCAACAGCAAAGGTCATATGGCAATTTTCCAGCTTCCATAGGTGGAGGAAGTCCCGGAGGCCCCTGTGGGCAATTTTCAAGCCTACAGTGGGCACCGGAGTAGAACCACCCACGTTTCGCGAGCCAAATTAATTAATTTAAGCATATAATAGGCTTTATATATATTGAACAAATTTCACTGTTGAATTAAACTCAGAATCCACTTTACCACTGTCCTTTAACTGGATTTTAATTCTTTTAAGAAAAAATTATTGTAATATTTATTATATTTTCTTATTTGAAATGCTAGAAGATAAGTAATTTTTGAGATGAGTTCATTCCAGTGGTATACCAGAACAATCAGGAAATGTTGTAAACATACAAATATAACTGGTTTTTTTAAAATAACTATAAATCAACCTGGAGAAGTTGTTAGGTTTCTGCATGTTGAAGTACTCTGTTGGGTCATTCTTCTTTGTATTGTTGAGTCGCAACTCTGGAATGTCACCAGCTTTCTCGTAGGCGTCACCCATCACGCGATGGACGTACATTGGTCTGGATTTCTCGCGAACAAACCCTGATCCCCGATCTGAACCAAAGGAGACGGTGGTGAACGGTTCATTACCCTGCAAGAAGAGAAATTTATAATTTCTTGAATCTAGACATTAATAAAATATGTTTTTAAGAAATAAAAGTTTTAGTTTGTATACATCTATGAGATTTTTGAGGTTACTGGAAATATCGAAGTTACACACAGATATTTTGCTTGTATCTAATCCCATAAAAAAGTTATAATGCGATTATAGATATTTTCTACATATTATAAATGTGAATCAAAGTCTACATTAAAGACACCAGCGTTATGAAAAGGAGGTAATGCCAGTGGGGAGATATTTTCCTTATTTTTCAAATCTCTTTCATGCATACGAGATATTTGTCATAATTTTGAAACTGGAGCAGGAATATTTATGAAAACAGATTCTAAAATGACCTCCACAGTCTTTCATATACACAAAGAAGAGAGACAGCTGTATGTTATTCGATAAAATACAGTTGTTCCAATAATTCCCCGCGTATATTTCATCCGTTGGACGTTACATGACGTCACTTGGTAAATATACGTCATGAAGACAAACAGTAATTTTAATGAAAAGTTAATTACAAGAAACTTGCCATGCTCCCAAACCGTGCACACCCTGGATATAAACCCATCATATGCATCCAATGGAACAGCCAGTAAACATAGCAGCCTGATTACCTTGACCTCCGAGATAATATATAGTGCCCCAACAATAGCGTAAACAATGGGGTTATTGTTGTGTTAGAATCAAAATAATAAATACATACCTGTATTTTATCGGTGAATAAAATACATTAGTCGTTCAGATGCGAGTATTATTTCTTAATTAAAGAACAGAAACATTTAATACTCTATAAGTTTAGAAGACTGCATAAGATAATAATCACGCAGTTTCATGACATATGAATAAATCTGACAGACAAGTCGTACTTTCAACTTCATAATTTTATCGACAGTATGTCGTCAGGCTTACCCATGCCACAATGACAATACAGAGTGCAGCGTGAAGTGTGAATCTATACTTTAATAATTATAACAAACAATACTTACCCTGGGGTTCTGTGAGGGCAGGAAGTTGGTCTTCATGATAGAGACACCAGTTGGTCTGTGTGTTGCCCAACCCTGGGTAGTACAGTAAAACACGAGTATTACAAATTGCAAAACAAAGTTTGTTAAATGGGGGATATCATTTGCAGAATCTGCTTGCATGTTAACTAATCAAAACTCTAAAGAATTATTGGCTGTATAACAGGCTAGATGTGACAAGATTACAACGGATATTCCGTAACAAGGTGGACAAATTCTTAAGATTTTTAACAGTCATACTTCAAATATTTGTTCATAATGATAAACTGATTTATGAAACTGTTTTTATATGTAATTGCCTTTATAACAATGCCATAAATCCCCAATCATTATTTTTTTACAAGGAACATAAAAGTCAAAATAAATTGAGAAACAATCCAATACTGATAAGCTAAATGAAGACACTTTAAAGGCAAACAATGCCAAACTTACAGGCCTGTCATTCTTGTGTGGGTTACCAGGCATAAAGGTGACTGGTTCGTCATTGTACGCATGAGTGTATCCCGTGTCCTCATTTGCACCCACATCCTTGCCGGAGGTATCCACTGTAAATGTAAAACATAAGAACTTTATACAGGAAATGGTAACAAATGCAATGCACATGAACTTTGCATTTCTGAACATTTTGTTTAAACTTCTCAAGACTGCTGTTGATATATATGTTCTTATATGAATCATGATATTTTGTGCAATTTTATCTCTTTATTTCAGCCCTTGATAAAGTGAAGATTTGGTATTTAGGCTAATGGCCCATATTGTGGTAGACAAGTTACTATATATGTATACAGGATGAAAAAGGAAATTAAACAATCTAAAACTGCTCTAGAATGAATAAGGAACATTCGTATTTCTAATTAAAACTGAAAGTGTAAAAACATCTAGGTCCCCTTTTATCACTTATTTTTCTCAATTAAAACTTAATATTCTGTATACGAAATCATTGATGAAAATGTAGAAAAAGAAAGAAACCATCTGTTGTATTGTAAACATTTCTGCTGTTTCTGTTGTAAAGACCTGTATGTGAGGTGAAGATTTGGTGATTATCTTGTTGATTGAAAATTATCATAGTGACAGGGTTAAGGAGTAAAGTTTTTTCTTTCCATAGCATTGCTATATTGAACAGTATCTACATTTATCTATAGTATCTACATTTATGAAGAAAAAAACAAATTAGCTGTACTAAATACAAGACTTTGTTGATATTTCATTGGTTTAGAACAAAAATAAAACCAAAACAGAACATATGAAAAACCTTCTTCTGTGTTTTAATATGACGACTTGATACAAAAGCTGTATTGGGAGGACCTCGTCATCTGACACAAAATGGAATACACCATTTTCTCATGCAATTGAATTTCTAAGAGTGATTTACAGTTACCTATACACATTTTCTCCCCACTAAATACAATAGGCTTGACATATGTCCTTAAAATAATATGTCTATATGTGTATTAGTGTGCATTAGTGTGTACAAAAGTTCCTGATAGAAATTTCACCCTAATTTGGAACTGTTTTTATTACTCCTTCAATCATATCTTCTAGACAATATCTGGGGGCCATCTTGGACAACTCATTCAAAGTTAGACACAACTATTTTGTCATAGTGTAAAGAAAATTCTCGGGGTTTCATTGGTCAATGCACTGTAGACATGAGCCCATGTCTACGTCTCGCAACGTGAATATTTGACAATTTTCCCATGGGTGCCTCGTTCGTATCTTCAATACACGAAAACAAAATGGTGGTGATTACTTTGCCGAATCGGTGCGGAAACTGTCTCCTGTTTCTTTCTTACCACTTTTTTGCCCTTTCCATGGTGGGTAAAAGTCTGACATACTAGTAAGTAGTGTTGTTTGCCATTGTAAAGATAATAAAACAACTACATTGTTTTTCTAAATAAATCTGTCAAATTTGACAACATTTAGAGCACTGACATCATCAAGGTAAACATTTAATGACGCCATGCGTTAATAATGAAATATAGGCACTTGCGGGGAAATAGTCTGAATAAAAAAGAAACAGTCTTTAAAGTTTTTTTTGCTTTTTTAATATTAAGTAGTAAAACTTTGAAGTATGACAAATTCGTTATATGGATTCTTGACAGGAGACATTCCCTGTCTGGCAGTCATATTCCCCCTCGCCTGATGGCTCGGGTGAATACAATTTTCAGGCAGGGAATGTGAGCCCATGTCCCCTGTCAAGAATCCAAATAACTAATAATGTCATGCTGATTACATAGTAGACCTGACATTTGTGGCATTTAGTAGTGTTTTCACTTTTTTTTTATTTTTCACTTCTGTACAAGCCATGAATATCACCCTGGTCTTATTACTCAGATGACGGTTCCATATTGTTGGCTTTGGCAAAAATGTGTTGTTTTATACTCAGTTTTGCACTTGAAGCGTCGTTATTCAAAACAGAAAAGTAATATGGTTGTCTCTAACACTAAAATGGTTGTGTCTAACACTGAAATGGTTATCTCTAACTCTGAAATGGTCGTCTCTAACACTGAAATGGTTATCTCTAACTCTGAAATGGTCGTCTCTAACACTGAAATGGTTATCTCTAACTCTGAAATGGTCGTCTCTAACACTGGAATGGTTATCTCTAACTCTGAAATGGTTGTCTCTAACACTGAAATGGTTATCTCTAACTCTGAAATGGTTGTCTCTAACACTGAAATGGTTATCTCTAACTCTGAAATGGTTGTCTCTAACACTGAAATGGTTATCTCTAACTCTGAAATGGTTGTCTCTAACACTGAAATGGTTGTCTCTAACACCGAGATAGCTGTCTCTAACACTGAAATGGTTGTCCTCAAGAAAGACAGTAGTATCTCCTTGATGAGCAATACGAAGCAAACCAGAAAAACAAACTAAGATTTACCTACGAAGCAGTTAAAAGCCATTCAGGCTGAAGACAGAAACGCATGGTTGATGCGGAATTGCTTAGAAGATCAGTAAATTGTTGATAGTACAAATTCAATTAAATATATCTATACATTTACCTTACAATGAACACATGAAATGAATGTATCATATATTTAAGTGCATCAAATAATTATATGTATATACAATTAAATGTATATATGTTACAAACTGTGAAATAAAACGGCATGAACGGTTACTGAGAGGGTGATTATTGAGACATGCGGTAGTATGTATTCTGAAAACCCAAACTCCACACATCGTTCCAAGTGTCAGTTTGCTGTCCTTAAAGTGGAATAATAACCATATCTGTATTAAAATGACTTCTGTTGCATAAATAAAGCATTGGTTATATTATTAAAGGCTGAAATTGAGTAATGATATATGACATTCATGAAAATTTACAAATTTATTATGTAATTTGTTCAATATTAGGTTGAAACACCTAATATTGAACAAATTACATGATAAATTACGAAATTTGAAAAGTGTGCACATAGTGTTTGTTGTATGGTGTTTTACATCATTTTCAGCACATGAAAGCAGTGTTTTCCCTCAGTTTTCCGGTTACCCCATGGTATCAGATTCAAGGGTCATTTTTTATTTTTCGGGGGCCAGACTGTCCACAACTAACTATTGTTGTTTAACATTGTAGTACTGTATGGTAATCATATATTAAGTGTGTGATTCATCTAATTAACTTTGTGATTTAGCACAGCTTTTTGTTTAACAATATAATAAAACAAAACACTTAATGATAAAATGAACTTGTTTTTATTTAACATCCATCTGGGCAGACTTTCTGAAATATTTACAACCAACAGTAAACGGGTTGTTTCGGGCATGGGTTTCATTTCATTTCACCATTTTCAAACAATAACTAAGTGAAATGAGTTAGCTACATGAACTGAACCCTATAAATCTCTTTGTCGGTTCAGCAACCGATTCATCGCTTAAATCAGTATAAGAAGGCCTCGACTTTTGAAACTTGTCAATGATTAATTATTTAATAGCGGATGTTTACACAGTTGAATGGTTTACGAGTCGTAATATTTCTTAGTTTTGGGCGAGTTAAAAAATGTGAGTCTGTTACTGTCTTACTCAAAGATACGAAACCTTAGTACGAAACAAGCATGGGTGATTCTGATTCGGTGCGAGGGTGAAAAAAATTGAGAAAATATAGCTGCAATGGAATTTAATGAACTTGCGTCCACATGGACGCGCTGGGACAATGGTTCATTTGATGAAATTCAATGAAACTTTGATCAGTACCAAGCATAGTTGTGCATATCTCCTGGCCGGATTTCTATGAAACTTTGGATGATCAGTACCAAGCATAGTTGTGCATATCTCCTGGCCGGATTTCTATGAAACTTTGGATGATCAGTACCAAGCATAGTTGTGCATATCTCCTGGCCGGATTTCTATGAAACTTTGGATGATCAGTACCAAGCATAGTTGTGCATATCTCCTGGCCGGATTTCTATGAAACTTTGGATGATCAATACCAAGCATAGTTGTGCATATCTTCTGCCCGGATTTCTATGAAACTTTGGATGATCAATACCAAGCATAGTTGTGCATATCTTCTGCCCGGATTTCTATGAAACTTTGGATGATCAATACCAAGCGTAGTTGTGCATATCTCCTGGCCGGATTTCTATGAAACTTTGGATGATCAATACCAAGCATAGTTGTGCATATCTTCTGCCCGGATTTCTATGAAACTTTGGATGATCAATACCAAGCATAGTTGTGCATATCTTCTGCCCGGATTTCTATGAAACTTTGGATGATCAATACCAAGCATAGTTGTGCATATCTTCTGGCCGGATTTCTATGAAACTTTGGATGATCAATACCAAGCATAGTTGTGCATATCTTCTGGCCGGATTTCTATGAAACTTTGGATGATCAGTACCAAGCATAGTTGTGCATATCTCCACCATAGAATGAGTTTTGAAGAGTTATGGCCATTTAAATGTTTTAATACACAAACTTTGTCCGGACTAGTTCTCCTGAATCCATGGTCAGATTTCAACAAAACTTGACAAGGAAGATCAGTACCAAGCCTAGTTGCGCATATTGTCGTCGCGTGCAGGTTGATGGTTTTTGATAGAGTTATGGCCCTTTAAAGGTTTTAATACACAAACTTTGTCTGGACTAATTCTTCTGATCCACTGGCCAGATGGTAGTAATGATCACTGCCAAGCCTAGTTGCGCAAATAATCGTTGTGTTCCACGGCCAGTTGAATGATTTTTGGCGGATTTATGCCCCTTTCCCCAGACATTTTTTTTTTACCAAAAACAACGTTCTCTAGCTTTTAGTTTGATTTCTCTTCACTGAATTAAGGAAACTATACACTCGTTTACCCTCGACGTTGAGGGAAGGAGTGTTATTCTCCTGTTGCAAACTTCTGAGAATAGGTTTTGTTAGTCCTTTTGGTACTTTGATTCCAATGTGTGACAATTCTTTACATCACTGGATGCGCTCCATGTGTCCACTACGTCACTGGATGCGCTCCATGTGTCCACTACGTCACTGGATGCACTCCATGTGTCCACTACGTCACTGGATGCGCTCCATGTGTCCACTACGTCACTGGATGCGCTCCATGTGTCCACTACATCACTGGATGCGCTCCATGTGTCCACTACATCACTGGATGCGCTCCATGTGTCCACTACATCACTGGATGCGCTCCATGTGTCCACTACGTCACTGGATGCCCTCCATGTGTCCACTACGTCACTGGATGCGCTCCATGTGTCCACTACATCACTGGATGCGCTCCATGTGTCCACTACGTCACTGGATGCGCTCCATGTGTCCACATTATTTGAATTGTACACTGTTCTTGTACGTGATCAAGATTGGCACGTGGCCACTGCACAAGCATCCATAATCGGTCGTTGTGGCTTCAAGTGATGACGAATTACTCTATTTGCATTCTTTTTTTGGAAGCACAATTTTCTTCTTCAGAATTAATGCTAGTTTGAGAAAACTAATAAGCATTTTCAAACGCATAAATTAGCTTATTTAATGACATTATTTAACAGACAGACAGACAGACAGACAGACAATGCACCATGCCGTAAGCTCTTCTTAATTTTGGTTCAGCAGAGCTGAAGAGAGAGAAATAGAGAAATAATCACAGTCTTTGCAACCATGGCTTTTTTAACTAAGTTGTCAGCATAAATTATCTGGCTAAATACTGCCACTATTTCACTGAGTTATTCTATAATCTCAGTAACTTACTCTACCCCACCCAAGAAGGGTGAGGGGCAGTAAAAATAAACAAGATGAGAAGAAGTCAGATTGAAATAAATATGGAAGTATACATGGGGAAGATTGAAAGTTGACACCTGAAGAAATTAAATAGAAAATCTCCATATCCAGGACCATATGAAATGTTTAATATTTTACTAAAAGCATATTTTTGTGGGATGAATTTATCACTAACTTTCAAGATGTCCAATTGTGTGACTTTTTCATGAACAGCTAGTGGGAAAAAGGATATCCTTTTCTTTAAATATATACATAATTTTGATAAAAACTTACATTTCATTTGGCCACTATAAAAAAATAGAGTAGAGATCTATCTAGGGGTGAATGCAAAACTATTGTAGTTTTTGATAAATAAAGAACAATTAGATACAATAGTTCTGCATTGGGCCCCAGCTATAGGAGAGTAATTTCCCATAATTCCATAGTAAAGGTATCTAGTAGTATTAACAGTAACTAAACAGAAATTTAACTTGCTATAGAGAGTAATTACTCAGAAGACTCCCCATAAATCCAAAGTAAAGGTATTTAGTAGTATGAACAGTAACTAAACAGATATTTATGTAACTTGCTATAGAGAGTAATTACTCAGAAGACTGTAAAGGTATTTAGTAGTATGAACAGTAACTAAACAGAAATGTATGTAACTTGCTACAGAGAGTATTTACATAGAAGATTTCCCATAATTCCATAGTAAAGGTATCTAGTAGTATTGACAGTAACTAAACAGAAATGTAACGTTCACAATAGTTACCATGATAATAACTGCAACCATCTAAAGTTATTTAAAAACACACATAAGATATATATACAAGTGATCAATATTTTGTTACCAGTTTACCAAAAACATATATTTTAGGTGAAAACTGAACAGTTATAAAGTTACAGACTGCCCCGTTCCCAATATATTACTGCCATTCTCAACCTCAAATTTCTAGCAGAAAAAAACAAGATGACATTAAAACAGTAGGTTACATACAACACAATCTATCACCTTAAATATCACCTCAAACCAAATACCACACAGTCAAACATTAAAAGAACATTGTGCACACAATATCACACAAGATTTGATTGTAAAAGTCATCGACAAGACATTTATGAATTCAAACAGGGTGCAAACTTTTATAAGACAGCTAGGCAGTTTATGTTATTTTCAAAATCAAAATACAATTTTATATTGTAATACTTGTAGCAAGTTAATTTGTGGCAAATCCAAAACAGCTTAAACTACATGTAGCGACGACATTTTCTATGACTATAATGTAATAAGTAACACTTACTTCTGTCAGGTTGGGCCCCTAAGTATTTCTGTTTTGTTTCTGACAACATATATTTTGGACCCTGGAAATAGAAAAGCGGTAAAGGGAAATAAAGCACATTTTGTATTTTGAATACATTTTATTTAACTATAACTGCCATTAATAGAGACAGAAAGTATAGAGATTATTTAACTGCTGGAATCTATTAAAGGGAAATCTTTCATGAGATGGTAGGAATGTAGTTCTTTCCATAAACAAGCAGATGAAAGTGAATGAAAAACCATAACACACCTATCATCAAGTAAAGGATTTCTTTATAGTCAATCCCACCAGGTAAATAATTTATTTATTACATTTTAAATCATTTTGAGTATGGTTTTAATTGAAATAATTTGCTTTGTTGAATGTTCTCGACGTCGATGTCTTGAACACGTTATTTGACGTCATGACTCAATGTCATTTTTAGCTATTTTTGTGTTCCAAGTTAGTTAATAATTAAGTGATTTTTTTTTCACTAAGAAATTCTGATCTTTTACCCATAGAAATGTAATAAATCAAGTTATTTGAGTTATTTTTCTTACAAGTACTTATATTTATATATTTGGAACAGGGCAACATTAACATTCTGGTCTAATGAATGAGACTGTATTAGTAGTTTCCATTTCATATCAAACTTCCTACTTAGTGGATGCAAACTAAAAATTGCAAGGCATCTTGTAATAGCAATACAATATTATAATAATTTCATCTTAAAGTGAGATTAGTTACTGAATTTTTTTTTAACTCAGACTACACACTCTTGAAAATATTTAGGATTTCTTCATGTCAATGAAGCATTGAAAAAAATACCACTTTTTCATGTCCAAAACAAATACCACTTTTTCATGTCCAAAACAACATAATAAATAAAGGATCTTACATGAGTACTCATTCATTATTGAATTTATTATACGAGTTGGCAAAATGATAAAACGAGTTTTATAAATTCAATCATGAATGAGAATGAATGTTAGAATCTATTTATTACATAACTTATAACGTCACATTACGTCAGAAAACGTACTTTAACGTGACGTCCATGACGTCATTAACATTATGTTATACCACTAGTGGAATATCGAAAATACTGAATGGTGTTATTACACTCCAACACCACGTTATGTGATAATTTCATATCTTATATCTTACTGCAAAAGGCAGCGGGGCCACCAGAATACTTCATGTCTAACCTTTTTCTATTTAAAATGTACAAGATATGCATACAGTAATCAGGTATGTTATGAGTGTACGACTTACATATCCAGCGTTCTCCAGTTCCACGGGATCCTTGGCCCTGAGTGAGTGTAGCAGAGGTTTGGACTTGGGCAGTATATTGGCTGGGGCTGATGCAGCTCGTGTATCTATGAACACACCATTCACCTGTGAAAACAAGCAGCAGATAAATCAATCATGTCGTATAGGAAAATCCTCCATGACTTTCACCTAAATGCTGACAAAAAAGTAAAACATCAGAATTTACAACAAACGCTGCAATAATTTCAGATACAACCTGTGTTTATACGCCTTCAAACAAGGCCCTCTGCCACATATCGAGAATATCAGATACAACCTGTGTTTGTACGCCCTCAAACAAGGCTCTCTGCCACATACCGAGAATTTCAGATACAACCTGTGTTTGTACACCCTCAAACAAGGCTCTCGGCCACATACCGAGAATTTCAGATACAACCTGTGTTTGTACACCCTCAAACAAGGCTCTCGGCCACATACCGAGAATTTCAGATACAACCTGTGTTTGTACACCTCAAACAAGGCTCTCTGCCACATACGGAGAATTTCAGATACAACCTGTGTTTGTTCGCCCGCAAACAAGGCTCTCTGCCACATACGGAGAATTTCAGATACAACCTGTGTTTGTACACCTCAAACAAGGCTCTCTGCCACATACGGAGAATTTCAAATACATCCTGTGTTTGTACGCCCTCAAACAAGGCTCTCTGCCACATACCGAGAATTTCAGATACAACCTGTGTTTGAGAATTTCAGATACAACCTGTGTTTGTACGCCCTCAAACAAGGCTCTCTGCCACATACGGAGAATTTCAGATAAAACTTGTGTTTGTACGCCCTCAAACAAGGCTCTCTGCCACATACGGAGAATTTCAGATACAACCTGTGTTTGTATGCCCTCAAACAAGGCTCTCTGCCATATACCGAGAATTTCAGATACAACCTGTGTTTGTACGCCCTCAAACAAGGCTCTCTGCCACATACCGAGAATTTCAGATACAACCTGTGTTTGTACGCCCTCAAACAAGGCTCTCTGCCAAATACCGAGAATTTCAGATACAACCTGTGTGCGTACACCCTCAAACAAGGTTCTCGGCCACATACCGAGAATTTCAGATACAACCTGGTTTGTACACCTCAAACAAGGCTCTCTGCCACATACCGAGAATTTCAGATACCACCTGTGCTTATACGCCCTCAAACAAGGCTCTCTGCCACATACCGAGAATTTCAGATACAACCTGTGTTTGTACACCCTCAAACAAGGCTCTCTGCCACATACCGAGTGCTGTGTATAAGAACTCTGTTAAACAAAATGACTTATTCTTAATAGACAAGAAGGTGGAGGGAGCTCTTACTTTTTGTAAAAATTAAATCCAAAATCATCATGTACACAGGAAAAGAATATGTTATTGCATATTTGGACTACGTATATATGTATTACATATGAAAGGATATATGTAACGCATAACTTGTATATAAACTTTCCATTTTACTGCTTAAAAGTTGAAAATAAGGAGAAAGTATCACATGACAAACAACATTTTGTCTGTTAACAACTCCTAAATGTATAGATCTATAGTTGATTGTATACAGTGATTCTAAATGACAAACACTAATAAAATATTTTTCTTCTCCCTGCGATAATTTTCAAACAGTTGAGTGTTTTTCACTTACGGAGTGCTGTGTTGGTGTCGTGATGGGCTTCTGTCTGACAAAGCCAGACCCCACCTGATGGCAGTTAAATGGCAGTGGTTCATCACCGCGGTGCTCCTTGTAGGGCTGGAACTCTAGATTGGTTACACTGCGGTAGTTCTTGGAACATATACGTCTGCAAGTACACAAACACAAATACAAATACAGACAATTTATTACATAAATTGCAGATTCAAACACAGACGAATCAGAATGATCCTTTCTGAGGTGTATGATAGTCAGAACCTCCCCGTGTTCATGTTCATCACAGGTTGAAGAGCCTGTATGTAAATGGTCTCCTTCAATCCTCTCTCAAACCATGAAGCCTCACAGTCCACAATTCTAACAGAGTCCAGACAACATGTGCAATGCATAATTATGTGTTGCTTTCATATGGGATATATACGTGTGTAGCCCAGTCTTGTCACATACATACGTCAGATTTCTGTTTAATTTCTGAATTTTTGTTAGTAAGTTGCAACACAAACTCCGGAGCAATGATGATCTTTTAGTGAGCAATGATGACCTTTTAGTGAGCAATGATGACCTTTTAGTGAACAATGATGACCTTTTAGTGCACAATGATGACCTTTTAGTGAGCAATGATGACCTTTTAGTGTTTTAGTGAGCAATGATGACCTTTAAGTGAGCAATGATGACCTTTTAGGATCATTGTCATGAATGACACTTTAGGACCATTGTCAAATAATGACCATTTGAGGATACCACCATGAATGGCCCTTTGGAACAGTCATATAATGACAGTTTGAGTACACAGTCATATAATGACAGTTTGAGTACACAGTCATATAATGACAGTTTGAGTACACTGTCATATAATGACAGTTTGAGTAAACAGTCATATAATGCCTCTTTGAAAACATGGTCATATAATGAAACTTTAGGAACATTGTTACGAATGAAAATTTAGAAACATTGTTATGAATGAACCTTTAGGAACATTGTTATGAATGAACCTTTTGGAACATTGTCATGAAGGAACCTTTTGGAATATTGTCATGAATGAACCTTTAGGAACATTGTCATGAATGAAACTTTAGGAACATTGTTATGAATAAAACTTTAGGAACATTGTCATGAACGAACCTTTTGTAACATTGTCATGAAGGAACCTTTTGGAATATTGTCATGAATGAACCTTTAGGAACATTGTCATGAATGAAACTTTAGGAACATTGTTATGAATGAAACTTTAGGAACATTGTCATGAATGAAACTTTAGAAACATTGTCATGAATGAACCTTTAGGAACATTGTCATGAATGAAACTTTAGGAACATTGTCATGAATGAAACTTTAGGAACATTGTCATGAATGAAACTTTAGGAACATTGTCATGAATAAAACTTCAGGAACATTGTCATGAATGAAACTTTAGGAACATTGTCATTAATGAAACTTAAGGAACATTGTTATGAATGAAACTTCAGGAGCATTGTCCTAAATGAAACTTTAGGAACATTGTCATGAATGAAACTTTAGGAACATTGTTATGAATGAAACTTTAGGAACATTGTCATGAATGAAACTTTAGAAACATTGTCATGAATGAACCTTTAGGAACATTGTCATGAATGAAACTTTAGGAACATTGTCATGAATGAAACTTTAGGAACATTGTCATGAATAAAACTTCAGGAACATTGTCATGAATGAAACTTTAGGAACATTGTTATGAATGAAACTTTAGGAACATTGTCATGAATGAACCTTTAGGAACATTGTCATTAATGAAACTTCAGGAACATTGTCATGAATGAAACTTCAGGAACATTGTCATGAATGAAGCTTTAGGAACATTGTCATGAATGAACCTTTAGGAACATTGTCATTAATGAAACTTAAGGAACATTGTTATGAATGAAACTTTAGGAACATTGTTATGAATGAAACTTTAGGAACATTGTCATGAATGAAACTTCAGGAACATTGTTATGAATGAAACTTTAGGAACATTGTTATGAATGAAACTTTAGGAACATTGTCATGAATGAACCTTTAGGAACATTGTCATGAATGAAACTTTAGGAACATTGTCATCAATGAATTTTTAGGAACATTGTTAAGAATGAAACTTTAGAAAAATTGTCATGAATGAAACTTTAGGAACATTGTCATGAATAAACCTTTAGGAACATTGTCATAATATAACTTTAGGAACATTGTCATGAATAAACCTTTAGGAACATTGTCATAATGAAACTTTAGAAACATTGTCATGAATGAAACTTTAGGAACATTGTCATAAATGAACCTTTGGGAACAGTCAAATAATGAATCTTTGGAAACACTGTCATTATCATGAATTCGCATGTTAAGAATATTGCCACAGAAATACCCTTTGGGAACATTCTTTAGGAGCATTGTCATTTAATGACCTTATGGGAACAGTTATGAATAACACTTTGGGAACGTGATAATGAATAAATGACCTTTAGGAAGTTTTCATGATATTGGAACTGTTATCAACTGGTTGTGTTATCTGCTAAAACAATTACTTACTGGAAGTGTTCTCTACTGGTTGTGTAACAGGTGCTGTAATTTACTGGCTGTCTTATCTAGTGGTACTGGTGTTTAGCTTTTATTACTCCAAACTTGCCTAATGCAGTTGGAAGAGGTTCTCTATTAAAGTGTGGTAACTTTTTTTTTCTTTCATTTTTTTCAGAATTTTAAAATATTTTAGTGTGATCTGGCAAATTTTCGTCAGAATTGCAAATTTTCTCTTAAAATTGATATTAATTTTGTAGAGTTATTTATTTATTGTGTTATGTATGGAAATATTGCTACATGTTATGCTATTGAAGGGAGTTATGTTT
The DNA here is from genome assembly GCA_037043455.1 of Cyrtodaria siliqua. Taxonomy (NCBI): domain Eukaryota; kingdom Metazoa; phylum Mollusca; class Bivalvia; order Adapedonta; family Hiatellidae; genus Cyrtodaria; species Cyrtodaria siliqua. The sequence continues at coordinate 337,795 of JAWPHD010000042.1, forward strand.
TTTTACAACTTAAACAAAGAAATGTGTTTTGTCAGAGCTACCATATCTGAAGACGTCTAAAATGCACCCATACAAATGATATGGTGCATGCAGGTTTCAGACTTGAAATCAAATTTGTGACACATTTGGGATATATATATAAAAAAACATTGCTAAGTTCATGCAATACATTTTAATCAGAACATTTCCACAACAAAAAAGACATGTTTTATTGGAGCTCCAGTGTTATTTGTTATTTGTTATCAACAGATGCTTTGTCTGTCCATATTCACACGTGCTGTGTCCCTCCAGATATCCTATTTCCTGAACTTGCTGAAGTCAGCATGCTTTCTGAAAATATAAAATATTATTAAATTTTAATTGGTCTTCTTAGTGATACACCAACGTATCCAAACCTTTTTGTTCTCAAATCAAAAATACATGTATAAATTACTTTTTTACTTATTAAGTTATATTAGTTAGTATGAGAAAAGAGCATTATAGCTTAGCAAAGCACGAGAATATCAAATGTGTATATTTTTTTTAATTTAAATTCATGTATTTAGCAAGTACTCACCAAATCTGGATTTTCTTCACACGTGTTTCATGATAACTATCGGCGTAAATCTTCTTCACAAGAAAATGCAAAGCAAAAGCTGCATAGAATCCTCCTCCAGTTATAGAACATAGCTAGCACAACAAAGTTCCACTACCAAATATCAAATTGCATTGCTATATTAACATACATTTCCTTTTGCTATAATCAGAGTTTATTTTTATTTTTAAAAAATAAAAAATTATACAAACAATTTTATTCATCAATTTTATTTGAATTTATGATGAATGACATCAAAATTAGAACAGCATATTAGATATACTGGTAATACCAGTCATATTGGATATACCAGTAATACCAATCATACTGGATATACCGGTATTTGCAATCATACTGGATACTGGTAATACCAATCATACTGTATATACTGGTAATACCAATCATACCGGATATACTGGTAATACCAATCATACCGGATATACCGGTAATACCAATCATACTAGATATACTGGTTATACCAATCGTACTGGCTATACCAGTAATACCAATCATACTGGATAGACCGGTAATACCAATCATACTGGATGTACCGGTAATACCAGTCATATTGGATATACCAGTAATACCAATCATACTGGATATACCGGTAATACCAATCATACTGGATATACCAGTAATACCAATCATACTGGATATACCATAATACCAATCATACTGAATATACCGGTAATACCAATCATACTGGATATACCAGTAATACCAGTCATATTGGATATACTGGTAATACCAATCATAATGGATATAACGGTAATACCAATCATACTGGATATACTGTAATACATAAATACCAATCATACTGGATATACTGGTACTTCCAATCACATTGGATATACTGGTAATACCAATCATACTGGATATACCGGTAATACCAATCATCCTGGATATACCAGTAATACCAATCATATTGGATATACCAGTAATACCAATCATACTGGATATACTGTAATACATAAATACCAATCATACTGGATATACTGGTATTTCCAATCACATTGGATATACTGGTAATACCAATCATACTGGATATACCGGTAATACCATTCATACAGGATATACCGGTAATATCAATCATACTGGATATACCGGTAATACCAATCATACTGGATATACCGGTAATACCAATCATACTGGATATACCAGTAATACCAATGATAGGCATATCAAAACATTGCGTGATAGTAAGACATTTGCCACTTCAAAATGTACCGTATTTCACTGAGACATGAAATGCAGTAAGAAAAAAAGATGATTGGAAGTGCAAGCAATTAAAATCTTAATACTTTGATATGACTTACATGTAAATGTGTATGGTAGCAAAACTGATTTATTGTGGCAAACCATTTTGTGTATATATCAATTGTTCATATTATGGCAACCACTATTAATCCAGCTGACGTCCTATGTTTCCTGCTAGATGGTAATCCAACAAATATATACTAAAGGAAAAATGAAACGCAACTCGGGAATTTCCACTATATGATTTATATACTGCACACATAATTCCATGCAATATTCCAGAGAAATTTCAAGACGTTTTGTTAAAAAAAAAAAAAAAAAAAAGGTTTGCAGATAGGTGAAAGAACAAAACTGTGCCGTTTTAGACTTCTTAATCGCAGTACACTTTGTAATACGAAACTCATAAAAGTTCCTCTTCATAAATATGACTTATTTCATTACTGTATTTAATGTAAAGAGATTGGAAAAGTTTGCCCACCTGCTCGAGCCAAACGCTTTTTACATCAATAATGAAACTTTGAAGAAATAACATTTGGTATTTTGTGTTGTTTTAGTCTTTATCCCAAAAGGGAAGGTCTAATGTAGCCATGTAACAGCAGCATATTATACCTACAATATATAGCGGAAATTCCCGAGTTGTGTTTCTTTTTTTCTTTAGTATGCATGTCCACACTAACCTACACAGATTAAAAATGGCATTCAGACTTTTTCTTCGAAATTTCGATTGCTTTTGTGCACATGGCGAAAGCTTAGCCCAAACCCTGTTAAATACTACAAACAATAATACATGTATTTGAAACGATGTGTCAAAGGTCAACAAAACAAAGTATGTGTGGTTCAGGTTACCTGACCAAACTTAGTTTTTCCTGCAGATCCTAAATCTGTTTTTCCAGGTTATAAAAAGGTGAGGTTTCATTATATATATCTGTATTAAGCAACAAGCAAGACTGTCATAAGTCTAATAACTATCGGTCATATAAAGCAGAACAGCTCTAAAATAAATAGTGTAACTTGTTATAAAATGAAAAAAAAAGTTTTTACCAAAGTTGGCCATAATTATAACCGTATCCACATATTTTGTTGTTTTGGCATTATTATATAGATTTTAATACTTACGCCAATGTAGGATTATCTTGTTCGTCTAATCTTCTATTGTAGTATACCCCTGGTCGAAAGTTGGACAGGTAGCCGGTTCCCGTGTGACGGCCGGGCCTAGGTTTGTAGTTCTCAAAATATTTGCCGTAAGTTGTGGAGTTTTGTGTGGCGTAAAACTTCATCATGTTGGTGTCGGGTCCATGACTGGCCTGTATATGTGCCGTCCGTGTGCCTGTAGGTAGTGGACCCATTGTCTGAAAATAGTCAAAGTGGTCACATGTGACTACGATGTGAATCTACATATTTTGTCCTCAATAAAATGAAGGTCATAATGAAATTGGTTTGAACATATTTTCTTGCAGCACTTTACATGTGTTTCCAAAACAGTTGGGCTACAAGTTCTATAACATCAGGTACGTTTGTCTAGAATTTGATTACAAAAAGCAATAGTATGACAATTAGGCGTTTTTTCGGAAATAGGCGATTTTCGAGTTAAAGGGGGGAAAATAATGTGATTTCGAGATATAGGGGCAACAGTGTATTTAATAGGCAGAAATTGAAGATTTGAGTGTGAAAATATGCAAAAAGGAGGTACATTTTAGATAAACTATCTTCTATATTAATCTGTATCCCAAACATAATAATGTTGAGAAAGTTAGAATGGGAAATAATATTCAGCAAAAATAAATCTTCTTTTTTGTTATTATTAGGGGAAAAAAATAGTCTGTTTTCCTAGGGGAAGGGGCCCCATATCAGCCCCTATTTATGAAGGAAAAACGCACTGACAATTAAACATTTATAATTATATACATATATATAATAACAATGTAAACAACAATTATAGAAAAATGCATTGAAAAAGTCAACAGACATATATAAGAGAAGAGAAAAGACAGTTGGAGAAAACACATACCACAGGATTGAATGTGAACAAAGTGGGTTTTCGCAAAAAGATACACTATAAAGGGTGAACATGTTGTAAGCAAAGACAATACGCCTTGTTCATTAGATTTAAAACATTTAGATAAAGTGTTTGATGCTCTCTCTTTCACGGCCAAAATCAGAACTTGGTGACACATGCAAGTGATTTAAATACAAGTCATGATTTAGATCGCTACATTTATTGAAACGAGCATGAATAATTGGAAGAGAGCAGGACATTTGAACATTGCAAATTAATATTTCCATAAACACATTTATAATAACGTTACTTATTCTGGGACAAGCAAATTTTGAGTATCCTCACATCTCTGAGTTACAACTGTTCCCAGAATGACAAGGAGTACTGTGGTGATACTCTGGCTGTGGTGATAGTCTGGCAAATGAGTTTGTTTGTTTGGTTTAATGTCATTTTTAGTCATCATGTTAGACCATATAATTTATGACCGTCAGTTTTTTGTGGTAGAGGTACATTAGATCACCCCTTTTTTCTGGGTCAAACCAGTACTGTATACCTCTCGAGATCTGTAAGACAGGGGTCAAGCCAGACTCCAAAAATAGGGAGAAGTGACTTCTCCCTCCAGTCAAAACAGGGAGAAGTTTTTCAAAACAGGGAGACTTGAGGTCGGTCGACATGAGACGGACGATTAAATATCGAGTTAGCCAATTCTTAACCAATTGCATGTTATTTTATTAATTATTTGTATTGGTATTATTTCTGTTATAATAACTAAAATAATGCATAATACTAATAAAGCATGTATTATTATTATCATTTTGTTATTATTATTATTATTTTCCCACGGCCTTACAAACTTCAAAGTGAACAGTGCCAAAAATCGTATCTGTCTTGAACATACCAACTGAAATCGTATAACTTTATTCACCCCCCACCCCTCCCCCCACCCAACCCCACCTCCCCACCCCCACCTTCGTTTCATTTTTATTGAAAAATACTAATTATTCGATAATTACCCCAAACTTAGTTTTCATTCATACCCGCATTGAGTAACATACGTTATTGATATCTATGTCTAATCATAGAATACAATACATTTCCGCTGATTTCTCCCGTCAATAAAACAATCACAAACAAACTCTCTTTATACCAAACACATTTCTTTATTTCATAATTAGCCTCAATAAAACACACAATCAAGTTTTGCTTATTAAAGATTCTTTACAACTGTGCCGATGTCAATCATATAATTTATATACACTGTCTTTTAAATTTATTTATCGTGGGAGATTTTTCAAGGTATCTCGTTGTCAATCATAATCATAACCCCGCCCTTGCGCAGTGTTTTGTAGTACGATTTTTAATTATTCATCAAACGAAAAAATACGACAGCTTTGATTGGTTTATTTAAATAGAATGCGCACATGATTCCCCCACATGATCTAATCACGTGATCGCCTAACAAGCAAACATGGCAGTTGATATTCTCATCTCGCCTAAGGCAAGCCGATAAAGATCGATAATTAGGCTATTGCCCTGATTAGATAAGAGTCGCGTTGTTATTTAATGGTAATGGGTTTAAATAAGGTACGTGTGATACACGCGCTGATTGTGTATTTTAGAGGCTTTTGTTTATTATGAGGTTAATCACATTTGAAATTGCCGAAATTGACCCGAAATTTGCCGAAAATGACGGCGACTTAAATTTCGCCCCGCATGAATAAAAAAGCGAAGTCGGCCAAACTAAAGCGAAGTTTTTAGCGACTTCGCCTAATCGCGTGACCACTGGTAAGAATCGGCACTTTCTTACTTGACAAATCAAGCTCCCAGTGGGATTCGAGCCTGCATCAGTGAGAGGCAAGAAAGTTTTAGGCACAGTGTCTTTACTATCCCAGCCATGGAGGTGCTCTGGAAAGTTAGAATGACTGAGAGTCCTCATATAAGGAGAAAGGGAAAGATACTTAAAAATTTAAAAGCCTATGTACGTATACATACTGATGCATAGCTTAACCCTTAACCCGCTACATATATATATAATGGACTGTTCTTTCTTTAAATTAAGACCATTCCATTTATGTGACAAAGGGGTGTTTTGGTGAAAATGACTGATCAGCAGCTGGACATTGGCTAAGGCTATTATAGTCGTGCTTAGTGGGTTAAGGGTTAAAGCCTAAACGTTACTGAGTGAGACACCTTATTTAGCCCTACAATTGGGATATTTTATGATTTTTTTTACAAGACTTTTAAAAATATCTTAGACTGGAAAAAAATAAGAATTATTCATTGTACAATAAAGTAATCTTCAAGATACACACCTAAGGTCATTTAAATAGAACTGGTCTTGCAAAATAAACACTTCAGATCAAATACAGCACATAATCACCACTCAAAATAAGTATATTAATATTTACCTAGGGATATTAATGTATGCATAGGCAACTTGTATACTGCGAATGGAGCACTTATGCTGAATGAATAGTAATTAGGCAAATAAAGTTTAGTCAACACAACCCTGAGGAAATGTTTCATTATGTTTCCAAAAATGGTCAAGTAAATGACAAGGCTAAACAAATGGTTAAACAAGACTCCAAAATCTTTCTCTTTATTTATTCCAACTGCATCATGAATATGTATTACCATCAAAAACTTATTCTGACAACATAATTATAGTTTCTTTCCACTACAACAATTTAAATTATCTTTATCTCAACTCAATGCTTTTTTTAATATTATATTATTTTTGATCTTCCAAAGATTATTTTTTGCTGTAACCTGTTATTAAGCTTTTATTGAACAAAAATGTGCATGCCAAATACATCTAGTGGATGTGAAGTTAATGTAAATTAACAAACACATTTCTGTCTCACTTTCTGCTAATTCTTTCTGTCTTTATATTAGGAGCTTGACTTCAGTGTAGATTCTTACGGACACGGAAGGTATACAGTACTGGTTCTGCCCAGAAAAAAGTGGATGGTCTACCTCCACTACAAAGCGACTGTTGTATATAGCCTAAAATGTGCTGAAAATGACGATAAGCAGAGGTTTAAACCCAGCCACAATAAGCAGAGGTTTAAACTCAGCCACAATAAGCAGAGGTTTAAACTCAGCCACAATAAGCAGAGGTTTAAACTCAGCCACAATAAGCAGAGGTTTAAACTCAGCCCTCAGCCGCAATAAGCAGAGGTATAAACTCAGCGACAATAAGCAGATGTTTCACCCAGCCACAATAAGCAGAGGTTTAAACTCAGCCACAATAAGCAGAGGTTTAAACTCTGCCACAATAAGCAGAGGTTTAAACTCTGCCACAATAAGCAGAGGTTTAAACTCAGCCACAATAAGCAGAGGTTTAAACTCAGCCACAATAAACAGAGGTTTGAACTCTGCCACAATAAGCAGAGGTTTAAACTCAGCCACAATAAACAGAGGTTTAAACTCTGCCACAATAAGCAGAGGTTTAAACTCAGCCACAATAAGCAGAGGTTTAAACTCAGCCACAATAAGCAGAGGTTTAAACTCTGCCACAATAAGCAGAGTTTTAAACTCAGCCACAATAAACAGAGGTTTAAACTCAGCCACAATAAGCAGAGGTTTAAACTCTGCCACAATAAGCAGAGGTTTAAACTCAGCCACAATAAACAGAGGTTTGAACTCTGCCACAATAAGCAGAGGTTTAAACTCAGCCACAATAAGCAGAGGTTTAAACTCTGCCACAATAAGCAGAGGTTTAAACTCAGCCACAATAAGCAGAGGTTTAAACTCAGCCACAATAAGCAGAGGTTTAAACTCTGCCACAATAAGCAGAGTTTTAAACTCAGCCACAATAAGCAGAGGTTTAAACTCAGCCACAATAAGCAGAGGTTTAAACTCAGCCCTCAGCCGCAATAAGCAGAGTATTAAACTCAGCCATAATAAGCAGAGGTTTAAACTCAGCCACAATAAGCAGAGTTTTAAACTCAGCCACAATAAGCAGAGGTTTCACCCAGCCACAATAAGCAGAGGTTTAAACTCAGCCACAATAAGCAGATGTTTAAACTCTGCCACAATAAGCAGAGGTTTAAACTCTGCCACAATAAGCAGAGGTTTAAACTCAGCCACAATAAGCAGAGGTTTAAACTCAGCCACAATAAGCAGAGGTTTAAACTCAGCCACAATAAGCAGAGGTTTAACCCAGCCACAATAAGCAGAGGTTTAAACCCAGCCACAATAAGCAGAGGTTTCACCTCAGCCACAATAAGCAGAGGTTTAAACTCAGCCATAATAAGCAGAGGTTTAGACTCTGCCACAATAAGCAGAGTTTTAAACTCAGCCACAATAAGCAGAGGTTTAAACTCAGCCCTCAGCCACAATAAGCAGAATTTTAAACTCAGCCACAATAAGCAGAGTTTTAAACTCAGCCACAATAGGCAGCGTTTTAAACTCAGCCACAATAAGCAGAGGTTTCACCCAGCCACAATAAGCAGAGGTTTAAACTCAGCCACAATAAGCAGATGTTTAAACTCTGCCACAATAAGCAGAGGTTTAAACTCTGCCACAATAAGCAGAGGCTTCACCCAGTCACAATAAGCAGAGGTTTAAACTCAGCCACAATAAGCAGAGATTTAAACTCAGCCACAATAAGCAGAGGTTTCACCCAGCCACAATAAGCAGAGGTTTAAACCCAGCCACAATAAGCAGATGTTTAAACTCAGCCACAATAAGCAGAGGTTTAAACTCAGCCACAATAAGCAGAGGTTTAAACTCAGCCACAATAAGCAGAGGTTTAAACTCAGCCACAATAAGCAGAGTTTTAAACTCAGCCACAATAAGCAGAGGTTTAAACCCAGCCACAATAAGCAGAGGCTTAAACCCAGCCACAATAAGCAGAGGTTTAAACTCAGCCACAATAAGCAGAGTTTTTAACCCAGCCACAATAAGCAGAGGTTTAAACGCAGCCACAATAAGCAGAGGTTTAAACTCAGCCACAATAAGCAGAGTTTTAAACCCAGCCACAATAAGCAGAGGTTTAAACCCAGCCACAATAAGCAGAGGTTTAAACTCAGCCACAATAAGCAGAGTTTTAAACTCAGCCACAATAAGCAGAGGTTTCACCCAGCCACAATAAGCAGAGGTTTAAACTCAGCCACAATAAGCAGAGGTTTCACCCAGCCACAATAAGCAGAGGTTTAAACTCAGCCACAATAAGCAGAGGTTTAAACTCTGCCACAATAAGCAGAGGTTTCACCCAGCCACAATAAGCAGAGGTTTAAACTCAGCCACAATAAGCAGAGGTTTAAACTCAGCCACAATAAGCAGAGGTTTAAACTCTGCCACAATAAGCAGAGGTTTAAACTCTGCCACAATAAGCAGAGGTTTCACCCAGCCACAATAAGCAGAGGTTTAAACTCAGCCACAATAAGCAGGGGTTTAAACTCTGCCACAATAAGCAGAGGTTTCACCCAGCCGCAATAAGCAGAGGTTTAAACTCTGCCACAATAAGCAGAGGTTTAAACTCTGCCACAATAAGCAGAGGTTTCACCCAGTCACAATAAGCAGAGGTTTCTACCAGCCACAATAAGCAGAGGTTTAAACTCTGCCACAATAAGCAGAGGTTTCACCCAGTCACAATAAGCAGAGGTTTCACCCAGCCACAATAAGCAAAGGTTTAAACTCTGCCACAATAAGCAGAGGTTTAAACTCTGCCACAATAAGCAGAGGCTTCACCCAGTCACAATAAGCAGAGGTTTAAACACCACAATACTCAGCTACACTATTTCTGGTGACTGCAGAGATAGATACTGAATAAATGGGATATTTATAAACCTCAGTGTAGGCCTTGGTGCAATGATACTGTAAGGAGGTTTGTCTCTATTCTTTCTACTCTGATGCTGGATTTCTTCAAGACCAGGGCATGACAGTTACACCTGTCTGCTCGCCATGACAAGTTCTCACTGATGCAGGACAAGTAGAAATTCAGATTACTTCTTTAACAGTTATCAATTTGACCATTCACATATTAGTTTTATTGCATAGGACGAATAACTCAGAAACAAATTTTCCTGCACTGAAGAAACTGTGCTTTGAAACATTACTAGGTAGATTGCTAATAATAGCCTATGGAGTTTTAAGAAGAAGTACAGGTTAGCTTAATATTTTGTAGATTCAGTCACTGTTCATTCAATTTCCCCCAATATCTCCCTGACAAGACTGCCAGTGAGGGTAAGTAATTGCCATTGGTATGATACAGTCTCCAGCACGTGTTGGTGGAGGGTTGTAAAGTTATTCAAGATTTGACAAGGATTATGATGTTGAGTTAGGCCTCATAGTGTTACATTTTTCAACACTAATCTCCATGCAAGAGCTTTCTTTCTTCATATATGACAACACCTCTTATGAACACACTGTGAATCAACCTCCCATTTAAACGAGTCTTTTTGTAAAGTTCTGATTGTCCTCAGTGGATGCAATGTTCCTATACAGAGCACCGTCATAAAGTTGTACAGATGACTAAATAGTGAAGGGCAATCAGTTGAAATTTACAATCGATCATCGGTTACAATCGGTTGGATGTAACCGATCAATCATCGGTTATAATCGGTTAGTCAATATGAAGTATAACATGTGCATGCAGGGGCGTAGCTAGGCCATTTTGGAGGATACGCCCGTATATTGGGGTCCAAGGGGCTGTTGGTCGGGGGTCCGGGGGGCGAAGCCCTAAGCGTCAGCACGTTGCTTTTGACGATTTTGGGCTGAAAATGATGGCTTTTATTGAGTGATAAATAAATTATATAGTTGCGAAAAATGAATATCTTAGATTGAAATTTCCATTTTATGGCATCTGTTTTGATAACTTTGATATTTATATGTTATAAATTTCCAATGATGGGTCTCACCCTAGTCAGGCTTCAGTTTTTATTGCATTTTTGGAGCACTATGTTTTGTCAATTTTTCCAAGAGGAGTACGCCAGGGCGTACGGGCGTATGCCTGGCTACGCGCCTGGCATGTTAATCTGAGTTTCCGGCCTTGAACTTAAAATATATTCTGGTATGTACTATTTCCTGTCTTGTTTCTTATCCCATTGTTGTTTAATTTTAATCAGCAAAATAATTATAATTGATATAAATGTGTTTATTTGTGTACATATTATGCTCATTTTCATAAGTGTATTTCCTAACTGTTGTCTCCAGGTAATCATGTTTATTTCTATTTTAACATTAATTAAAGTGCACATTTTACTGAAATTTAAGTGCACATTTTACTGATGATCGATTATAGACTTGCATAAGCGATCATCATAATCGGATGATGATCAGTTACAATAGATTAATCGGTATATCGCTGTGACTAAATGCTGTCAGAGGGGTCATCAATAAAAGTAAGGAAGATAACTGAGACTGGAGTTGGGGACTGAAGATAGAATAGGTGCTGGACCCAAGGAATTCCCATCCAGGACAACCCAATGTGAAGGATTTATATCCACTTATTACTAATTTAGTAGTAGTCCACCATTCGTGACTGTCTGATGGGGACTGAGTGTCTGGTTGGGACTGTGTCAATTAAAGATTTGGCAAAGTGCATAATAATGACGTCAGTTTGTTCTCCTTTGCTTCTGTTGACTCAATCAAAATAAATATAAGAATCTTTTTTTTTTAATTTTTCATACCATATATTTTTTTTAAATCCTAAATTATTAATTGCAAGATATATAGACTCAGTCAAATTGTGGAAGTCAGAAAATGCTGAAGTAAACCAAGGGGGAAAGGGTGACTGGTATGTGACTCGAACCCGAGTCTACTTGCTTACAGGGAGAGTGCTCTGCCAACTGAGCCACTGGGTACCGAATATCACCACACTCCTCACCCCTTTAATTTGTAAGAGCTGACTGAGCCAGATCTTCCTGTCTTTACAGACCCCACAGAGCCGCTATCCCGCATTCACCAATTATCCCGTGTCAACAGGTACCCAATATCACCACAATGCAGACTTTCTTTTTTCTTCATGTAATTCCAAACCCAGGGACATATCCTGGGTACCTAGAGATGGAGCGTCTAATCTGGCAAAGAGGGGTTAGTAGGAATGATAGCACTTGACAACTGGATAGTATAAAGTTTAAACATTAAAAATAAAAAAAAACATATCTGGAACTTCTTTTGGTGAGGATGTTTGCCTCCAGTCCATTAAATTACTGAATGGTGTAGCAAGTGGAACATGGAAAAGGCCCCAGAAAAAACGGACACAATGCTTTTCTCACCTGCAGGTGTAGATAAGATAGATACAAAGCTCAAGATTAAAGTACAAGAAATCAACTTTACAAAAAGTAAAAAAAATCCTTGGTGTCATAATCGACGATGATCTTAATTTTGAAAAACATATCATGGAAAGAAAGCAGAAAGATTTTAAAGCACTGAAAGCAATAGAACACTTTACAGGAGGTAAGAATGGTTGCAGAGATCTTTATGAGACTGTACAAATCATTAGTTTGCCTATTATGGATTATGGGGCATGGACTATCGTAACAGTGGTCGGAATTAGCACAAGCCCAAAGGTGAAAAAATAGTAAATATCAATTTGAGCTAGTAAAAATTTAGAAATGTTATATAGTCGGTCTTATGAAAATTGTAATAGTCCATATGATTATATAATAATTCGGAGTGGTGAACAAAAATCCTAATTACTTTTGACTGTGGTAACAGATACAGCTGCAAAAGAGTTCAGCAAAGTACAAAGAGCAGCACTACTTAATGCTACAGGATGCATCGGTAACACCAGTCTGGAAACTTTAGCAGTTCTGGGAAATTGTCCACCTATACCACTACATATGAAATTAAGACAAGCTGAAGAAATGGCAAGAGTCTTTAGCAAGCATGATGTGGATCCATTGAAACAGGATTTTGACAAAAGCTTGGATGACAGGAAAGTGAGTGGAAAGAAAACATCCTTCAACAAGTTGGTATCTACTTTCAATAAAATAAAAGGCAAAGTTTCTTTAGAAAATATTACAAAGAATTCAAATATTTAGAGGATAGCTTACAAATCAGCAGAAGAAGTAAAGCTAACTGTAATTGGAAGGAGATGGAGAATGATAAATATGTACAGGAAGTTAATATTCGACAATTAAGTGCTCAATACCTTGGCAGATGATAGTGTAATCATGATCAGTGATGGATCAGCTTTGAGAAACACCGGTCCAACAGGAGCAGGTGTAGCGATATTCATGGAAGGCTTAAATTCAGAACCGGTGTGGTTCAAGAAAGCTATCTTCTCAAACGGTAACAATTATATCGGTCACGGTGAAATAATGGGAATAGAATTAGGAATGCAGTACTTGGTAGATCAACCACAAATGATGGACAAACAAATACTGTTATACATATAGCTATTACTGCAGCATACCAACCACAAAAATAGAAGTAACTTTGATAATAAAAAGAATTACTAGAAGACAAATAGCATCTTTATTCATTATTCATCTTTAGTCGGTTCAAAAGCCCATGCGGGCTTATGTTATTTTGTTGTATGTGTCTGCCGACTCTAAATAAAATTTATCTTATTGGATTGCTGATATCATAAAGACATTGAAGGTAATGAATTAGCAGACCATTTGGCTAAAGAGGCAGCTAAAGAAATGATAAACAAGAAGGAGTAGCATATCGTAGAGAGATCCTCAGCTTAATGAAAAAAGGGATAGCAGAAAAGTGGCAACATTCTTTTGAAAATTCAACTACATCAGGAAAAATTCAGTCAAGAGATTATTCCAAAAGTAAATATAAAGAAAAGGAAGATGTTGGTGAAGAAAGAGAAACTACAGTGATCATCTATCAATTAATCAGTGGTGTCACAAAGCTGAACCATTATATCAGTAAAATTGACTCTGAAAAGTCAGAGCCATGTTTAGAATATGTGTAGAATTGTGTAAGGTAAAAGAAACTATTGAACACTATTTATACGATTGTGACAGACTTACTCAAGAAAGAACAGAGCTTGAAAGTACTGTAGAACGTATTATTGCAAGAGACAGTCTGGTAGCAAATGATATAAACCTACAAATTCTAACAGGAAACATAGACAGTGCAGCAGTCGAAACAAACATGGAGATTAGAATGGCATTTAGAGCATTCCTAAGAAATTCTGAAAGACTCATTGTCCATAATTAATCATTTAAACTTGCTCAACATCAACTCACTAGTGTTAGTACAAGGTGAAAGCAGTTGTAATTGAAGAAGCACATAGTGACCATAGCCAGTGTTATAATGGCAAATGAATATACAACAACAACATGTATATATTGTGTTTATGCCGTAACAGGCCCTACATTGTAACAGATTCATATTCAACAACAACAACAAATTAAATGCTGAGTTGGAACAGCCCTACTTTGGGTGAGGTGAAGATATTTGGGAGTAGGCATTCCAGCGAACTATGGTTCTGGGGATGTAAGTGACCCATGGACTTTTAGAAGAAGTACAGACTCAGTGTGGTAGTCGGAAAATGTGCACACTGACTCAGTCTGTTAAAGTGAATAATTGTTAACGCTGCTGTCTGCATCTGTCTCTGTCAGAGATGAGCTCTACCTTCTAAAGCGCTTTTAAAAGCAGAACTTTAGCTTACCAAATATACACGTACCAGAAATGATAAACTCGATGATTGGTATCGATGTTGGTTACTTACAAATGAATCTCGGCAAAGGTGTTATCTTGTTGACATGAAAAAGTCATCAAAAGTAGTATAAATATTGAACAGTTACCTTTACTGTCGTCACTGGCAACACCAAGCATGTGCACACATTTTGATGACGTTTTTCAAGGGAGACTACCAATAATTTACGAAACGAAACTAATTGTAGATCATCATCATCATCATCATCAAAATAAAAAAAAAACGTCCTCAGCTGAATTGAATTTATAATATGTAAATTGTCATCCCAGTTGTGATTGATAATGTTAGGTATATGTTTACTAACATTAAGCTTATTCAAAGATTTTTGTAACACATATAGTGTTTATTTTGCATTACGCACCTATTAATGTTCGAGGGTGGTGGAGAGAGGGTGCGGGTGAAGCAGACATGCCCAGGGCCAGGTTAATTAGACACGTGTACATATTGATTGTCTAATTCCCATCACCAGAGGCAACATTGTTGTCTAATTCCGCAGAATAGAAATTCATATAAATATAAAATATTTTCATGTTGGTAAGGGTTCTTTCCTAGGGTACCTGTATATCCATGATAGCCATAAATGATTTTTTGATATAAAAAAATCATTTATGGATATCAAAAAAACATTTTATTGATATCAATAATTACAAGTTGTTTTTTTATATCAATACTTTCATTTTTTTGATATCCATAATTCGTGTTTTTTTTGTATCAGTAAATGATTTTTTGATATTAATAATCGGTTGATATCAATAATTCGATTTTTTGATATATACAGAAAATCATTGATGGATATCAATCACTTTCAATTAAAAAGGAAAGCGTAGTGGCGAACTTTAAAAGGGTCCACCACCAAGCATGCAGTACGTTGCAAAAGGATAGGGTCATAATCTCTTTTGATAAACCTTTTAACAAGTTTAACAAAGATAGTATGAAAGTGATCATGACCAAGAATCTTACGAAGTTTGTAAATCACATCATCATAGAAGTCAGGTTGTGATAGGCCTTGTCGCAGAAGAGTCCTTAAATTGCTTTTATATTTGGAAAGAAGATCAGGGTTACGATAATAAAATTTTGAAAAGGTTTTACGAAGTTTATGGTAACGGTAACCCTGATGGAGTAGCTTTTTAGTTATACAAAGATTACGAATATTAAAGTACAAGCTCTTGAAAAACGAATAAGTTGAGACACATAGACTCCATAGAAGTTGCTCGGGGAACACCCACATCTAAGTGGGGATAATTATAACAAAGTCAAAATTAAAATCATGTCTCTTGTCATAGATTTTGCTAATAATTTCACCATTTTCAATAGAGAGATCTAAATCAAGAAAAGAAGCGTTATTATCAGAAATATTAGCCTTGTTAAGCTGAAGTTCTTTAGGATAAATATTATTAACCATAATTGGAAAGAAAGGGTTGTCAATGTTCAATATGTCATCCAGATACCGAGAGGTGTCATTAAAGGCTTCAATAACATCTGCCTGGGTATCTGATGAAAGACTCAACATGAAATCTCTGTCATAGCAATATAAAAACAAATCTGCGACAAGTGGTGCACAGTTCGTACCCATAGGGATATCAACAAATTGTCTATAAACGGCGGTTCCATATCTGACGAAAATATTGTCTAATAGGAAAATGAGTGCTTCATAAACTCATGGCAAGTCCACATAGTGTAATTATCTAAACTACCGTTAGTAAAAAACGCTTTAATATTATTACAGGCCAAAGATTATTTTCCCTAGCGAATGTTTTTTGAATGTGTCTTTAATAAGGTGATGTGGTAAGGTAGTATATAGTGTAGAGAAGTCATAAGTGCTTATTGATGAAACTTGACGATGAAACAAATGAAACCGTAGAGACTTGGTCATCTATGTTTATGGATATTGTAGATAAACACCTGCCACTAAAGACTCATAGAGTCAAGTATATGCAACAACCGAAATGGATAACTCCTGATATTATTGAAGCTATTAAGACTAGGGACAGATACAAATCTCTAAATGATGAAAATCAATACAAAATGTGGCGAAATAAGGTTGTTAAATTAATAAAGCAATCTAAAAAAGCACAGTATACAACAATGATAAATGAAAATAATAATAATCCAGGCAGTGTGTGGAAATTATTTAAGGAAATAGGGATACATAAAAAGAAATGTTATGCAACTATTTCATCTTTAAAAATTGGCGAAAATTAATTTGAAGATGGCAGTGATATTGCGAATGAAGTTAATATTTGTTTTTGTTTCTGTGGCTTCAAATATAAAAGAACCAATTAACATCTCAGAATTTGACAAACTTAAATCATTCTGTGATAGCAAAATTTCTCCTGAAACCTACTTTTCCATTCCTGAAATTTCCAAGGGAACATATAATTCGATTTTTTGATATATACAAAAATCATTTATCAATAATCGGTTGATCAATATCAATAATTCGATTTTTTGATATATACAAAAAATCATCTATGTTTATGGATATTGTAAACACCTGCCACTAAAAACTCATAGAGTCAAGTATATGCAACAACCAAAATGGATAACTCCTGAATACATGTAAACTCAGCTGAATGTCTATGCTTAGTAATATAGTTGGTAATATATAAATGTAAACTCAACAGAATGTCAACGCTATTAAGACTAAGGACAGATACAAATCTCTAATTGATGAAACCCAATACAAAATATGGCGAAATAAACTTTTCCATTCCTGAAATTTCCAAGGGAACAGTTGAAAAATTCTTTAAAAAATATTGACGTTACAAAGTCCACAGGATGTAATAATATTGGACCACGTTTGCTTAAAATAGCAGCACCTCATATTGCAGATTGTGTCACCTACATTTGCAACCAATGTATGCTATATATGTAGCTTAGAATCAAATTTAAATGCTTTTTCTAACCTTATGAGCTCTGTAACGGATCCTTTATTTAAGAAAAAGGTATATAAATCGGATAACAAAAATAAAACATTTAAAAATGAATGGTATAATGAGTCTTGTGAAAATAAAAGGAAAATATTCCACAGTTATTTAAATTGTTTTAGATATAATAAAACAGATGAAAATAGACAATTACTTGTTAAAGCACGTTCTGAGTATAAAAACATATTAAAGCGCTGCAGAAGGGTTTATAATGATAATTCAGTTTCTTTTATTCCAAGAGTTTACATGTGTAAAACAGCAATGGATATAATATATAATGCAAGTTCAACTGTAAATGGTAATCGTTATGACAAGTAAAGGTGGTAGTACAGCGAGAGAAAATGATGATAGTGCAGAGCAGAACTGATAGTTTTCACAAAATAATCTACAGTCAAATAAGAAAGTATGATGTTAATTAAGAGAGATAGGATAGCTATTATTCATTGGTGTCAGAGGGGAGACAACTGGGCATGCATAGGCACGTGTATATTTATTCATATATCATGCTGGTCTCCCTCCCTTTAACCATATAAACTATAATACAAATAATAGTAACATATTAAATATTGAATTATGGTTAATATTAAGTATTGCATTTAGGTCTATAGATGCATGCAAATCAAAATATAACAATATACAACGTTGGTTCATTTCTTTACGGCATATATAATACATACATTTAAAGACACATTTCCCAACGCTACTTCGTCAGTGAAAAAGCATGGGAAGCTTGAATATTTACAGCCAGCACGCTTCATGGCTGAACAACTCAGGTATATAAATTGAGGCCCACTCTTAGTTTTTTTTATTTGTATAGCATTGCTATATTGTGGGTAAGAATAGCTTAACATCACTTTGTAATTTACTTTAATGAAAAAATATATGTTTATAATTTAGCTTTTGAATACAAAACTTATCTGGTATTTCTTAATTGTTTTTAGACCAAAAACCACAGCACAACACAATAAATATACAACATTCTTTAATGTGTTATTATGTGTACTGGTCACAAATGTATTTATTGGGTGGGCCTCATAATCTGAAGAAAAATTGAATATCACACTTTGCTCATGAAATTGTATGGCTAACAGTGATTTACAGTTACCTATAGAAATTCTCTCTCCCCACCCCCAAATCAAATACAATAGGCTCGAAATATAGGCTCGAAATATGTCTTTACGTTCAAATATACCATTGTCGAAGTTTGAAGAATATTTTAAAGCTGTTAATAATCCCGATGATCACTTTTTTAATCCAGATGATGATGTTTTAGATTTCAACGAACGTTTTGTAATTATGTTTAAAGAATTAGATGTAGTTATATCAACTGATGAAATCTTAAAGTCTATTAAGCAGCTAAAGAATGGTAAATGTGCCGGACCAGCTAATTATTTGAATGAATATTTTATAAATGGCACTTACAGATTAATGCCATTTTTGGTTTCATTGTTTAACTCTATATTAGATAACGGTATTTTCCCAAGTTCCTGATCTGAAGGATATATCATACCTTTACATAAGAAAGGAGCCATTGACGATCCTACTAATTATCGTGAGTATAACATTGTTAAGTGTTTTAGGTAAATTATTTACAAGAATATTAAATAATCGATTGAACGATTGGGCCGAAAATTACAATGTTTATTTGGAAGCACAGACCGGGTTTCGAAGGGGAAAGGGTACCACAGGTAATATATTCGTACTGAATGGTTTGATTACACACATTATTAACACTGGTAAAAAATTATATTGTAGTTTTATAGATTTTAGCAAATCTTTCGATTATGTAGAAAGGAACACTTTATGGACTAAGTTAATTAAATTTGATGTAAGAGGTAAGATCCTTACAGTCATCAAAAGTATGTATGAAAATATTAAAACACGTGTAAAATTTGATAATATGTTAAGCAATGATTTTTCATGTATGTTAGGTGTGAGGCAAGGCTAATATTTATCGCCGTTTCTGTTTTCAATGTTTCTAAATGACATTGAAGAACATTTTATATTGAACAATTTTGATGGTGTTGATACTTATATGACCAAACTATTTTTGCTGTTATACGCTGACGATATTGTGATATTTTCAGAATCATCAATTGGTTTACAGAAAGGGTTAGATCTTTTAGCTATTTACTGTACAAAATGGAAACTTAAGGTTGATGTTAACAAAACAAAAATAATTATATTTCGAAAAGCTGGACTTTTACCCAGAAATCTTGTTTTCCTGTTTAATAACTCTCCAGTTGAAATCGTTAAATCTTTGGCCTATCTTGGCATTGTCTTTAGTCAAGATGGCTCCTTTAATGAAACACAATTAGGTTTAGCTGGTAAAGCACAGAAACCAATATTTAAGTTAAACAAATGTTTAATGAAATTTACAGATATTTCTGTGTCACACTGATTAGATTTATTTGATAAACTTGTGTTACCCATTTTATGTTATGGCTCCGAAGTTTGGGGATTTCAAAGTTCAGATAATATTGAGAGAATACACACTATTTATTGTAAAAATGTTTTACGTGTTAAACGTTCTACTCAGAATGACTTTGTATATGGTATTCTTGGCAGATTTAGTCTTAAGGATATTAGATATATTAGAATAATTAAATTTTGGTTGAAAATTGTTAACACTAATGACCAAAAGTATTGTAAACTTATATATAATATGCTTAAAATAGATGCTGATTTATACCCAACTAAAGTATCTTAGGTTACACGTGTATAATATTTATTATCAAGGTTAGGGTTTCATGATGTTTGGCTCCAACAAAATGTTGGCAATAAACATGTTTTCTTAAGTATATTTAAACAACGTTTATATGATAATATCTTACAA
Source organism: Cyrtodaria siliqua (assembly GCA_037043455.1). Classification (NCBI taxonomy): domain Eukaryota; kingdom Metazoa; phylum Mollusca; class Bivalvia; order Adapedonta; family Hiatellidae; genus Cyrtodaria; species Cyrtodaria siliqua. The sequence continues at coordinate 358,015 of JAWPHD010000042.1, forward strand.
ACATGGCAAACTCGTGTAGATAATTCAACAAGAGCTGTATTTTTTACAGAAGTTGTTACATTTGGTACTCAACATACATTTGGTACTCAACATTTTCTTAGTACTCTTAATATACCTAAATTTAGAATCGCTATGACGAGACTTATTGTTTCTTCTCATAATGTGTGTATAGAATCTGGCACAGATGGCAAAGACCGAGAATGCAGGTCGAAAACAGATTATGTACTGTTTGTCAAAAAATGGAGGACGAATATCATTTTTTATTAGAATGTTTACTGTATAATGATTCGCGTAAAACGTATATAAACCGCTTCTACTGGGCTAGACCAAGCATGTATAAATTAAAATTACTGTTTGAAACTCAAAATCAAAATGTAACAAAGAAATTAAGTGTTTACATCTTCAAAGCATTTGAACTCAGAAAAATACAACATTCATAGTATCATTTGTATAATAATCTTATATTGTTACATGTCTTTAAACACGGTTAAAACGTTTTACCTTTTACTTTTGTACACTGATCTTTTTTTGTTTTGTTTTTTGTTTTTGTAGAACTTTGGAAATCAAATAAATAAATAGTAGAGAGCATTGTGGTATTTACAAACAAAAACGTATCGTTGATGATACTGTAATATAAACTATATATGATAGTATAGATAGTAGAATATCAATACAGATTATTTTCATAGTGGCAATATAATTTGAAAGACTGTTTTTCACCTTCTCCGCTTATTTCTTCTCCGCTTATTTTCTGTCATAAACTGTGTATATAGCATATATTCATATTACTAAAAATGCTGTTATCTTGCTATGTCAATTGCTTGTATGAATGTAAACTATGTCTCACGGGCCTCTGGCCTACTGATTGATGAATAAAGTCTTCTTCTTATAAAAAAACCCATTTTTTCTGATCAATGGAAGGAAGGCAAAGTGACGCCTCTTTACACAGGTGGTTCTAAAAATGAGGTCAATAACTACAACATGTACATGATTCAATAATGAATTTCCTTATATATTATAATTTACTACACAAAACTCAGTCTGGTTTTAGGCCCAACCTTTCTTGTGAAACTGCTTTAGTAGAAATGACTGGTAAATGGCTCGAAGCTATAAATAATGGATCTTTGATTGGAGTTGTAATGGTCGACTTCAAAAAAAGCTTTCGATCTTGTTGATCACACACGTTTGTTAAAGAAATTGAAGCACTACACACTTTCTGGTGATACAATTTTGTGGTTTGTTTCATATCTACTCAATAGAAAGCAAAACGTATCTGTTAACAACATTACTTCTGACGAAAATTGTATAGATAATGGTGTGCCACAGGGCTCAATTTTGGGTCCACTACTATGCTTAATGTTTATTAATGATTTACCACCCTATACTGACTCGGTAAACACAGACCTGTATGCAAATGACACTACCCTATATGACATTGGAGATTCTCGCTAAAAAATTTAAAGTAATTTACAAACAGCTCTAGATAGTTTATCAAACTGGTGCAAATGTAATGGCATGCTTATAAATACCACAAAGACTAAAGTAATGTTAATAACTACTCATCAAAAAAGAGCCAGTTTGACTTTTGAAAATCTAACTTTAAATTTAAACTGTGATAATTTACAATAAGTTGACTTGGTCAATCCACATTGATAAAATATGCAAAAAAATTACATCAAATATATGGCTTCTATCTAGAATTAAAGAATATCTATCTACCGAGCATAGAACTCAGTCAACCCCACATAGACTACGAAAGATTATATCTAAGAAAAGCATAATTTATGTATAAAGTGACCAAATCAGAAACACCTCAATATGTTAATGAAATGTTTAAACATAGAATGGCAAATGATAATGTGTCAGTCTAAGATCAACATCAACATGTACTTTTATTCCACCAAGGCCAAACAAGGAAATGTACAAACAAAGTGTTGCACATTCAGGACCTATTATATGGAACAGCTTACCAGATAAGTTAAAAACTCTGAATACTATTGATGCATTTCATTCGAATTTCATAAAATGGATGAAAGCAACCTATGTTCGAATCAAATACTTATATATTTTATTACACCGTTTGTAAGTAAAGCGGACAGGGTTTGTGAAATAATTTTGTTGTATATATTTAAATAGTAATTTTCACCATTTGTTCATATCAGTGAATTAAAAATTTCAAAGGAACACTATTTGGATTATTCCAAACATAGCCAAAACCATACTCGTTTAGAAGCTTTTTAATATTCCCAGTCCAATTATTACGCCATTTTTCTATGTTATTGACGTGATTATTAGTTCACTGTTCATATGTATTTATGTCTTATTCCAATTCCATTTTCATTTTTGCTGTTATTAATTTATAATGCTTGCTTCTTTTCTTTTTCCATAGCTTCATCATATTTATTCATCTTAGAGCTTGTTTCTTTTGTACAAATGTAGGGTATGTGTGTTAAAATGTATACAACGTTTAGTTTGAATGCAAACATTTAACATTTAATATTTTAAAACAATATTGCCTTTATTGATTACTGCTTTATTTGATTTGTTCTGTCATTTGTAAATTTGTATATAATAGAGGGCCTCATGGAAGATTAGTTTATATCTGAATGTGTTACCCTCTGTAAATAAAGACTATTATTATTATTATTATTATTAGGCCTATTTTAAAAAAAATAGTCTTTAATTTTTTATATCAAAAGATGATTTTTTTTTGATATAAAAAAATAGAGACTAACAGTGCCAAACTAATAGAAGCTCCCTAACATCTGGGCATTCCAGGCTAGCGAACAATGGCGGGCACAATACAAGAAAACGTGGAAAACGTCCTTGGAGCCACTAATGGGTGTAATTCTATTTTAAGTTGAATAGTATTAGTGCATTCCTAGTTTATATTCATGTTTTAAAAACCAGATTGTCAATATTGTTTGATTTTTTGATATAAAAAAATGAATTTTGGATAGATCTATCCAAAATATCGAATTTTTTTTAATATCTGAAAATCATTTTTTGATATCAAACAATTGAATTATTGATATCACAAAAACAGCAGCTATTTGATATCAATAAATCGATTATTTTTTTATATCCATAATTCGATTTTATTGATCATTTATGGATATGAAAAAATCGAATTATGGATGTCAAAAAAGACGAGTTATTGATATCAAAAAATACAAATCAATAATTAGATTTGTTGGTATCCATAAATGAATTTAATGAATTATGGATATAAAAAAGTACCCAATAAATAGTAAAATGGCACCCCATACATGTATGTAGGTATATGTTAAATGTCCGTTAAATCATAAAATTAGTTACAAATAAATCATACAACATCATCAAACATTGAGCATTACACTGTTGTGAACCTGTGTTATTATCTGGGAAATATATATTATAATCATATTATAATCACTAAACTATGATTATTACTAATTCTTTTTATATATGATTCGTTTTGTCTTATGCAGTGATCCGTTTTGTCCTTATATGTGGTCCGTTTTGACCAATGATATGGTCCGTTTTGTCCATGGTCCGTTTTGTCCATGTACCCCCGGGTATTAGACAGAAGTTAATCATCGAGATAGGCTATAAGAATCTTTCATGGGTATCCGATGAAGATGGGGAATTCCAACCCGAGGTATAAGTGTTATCGGAACCTATCTCGACCCCTTCAGAAACTACTGTACTGAAAACAATGAACAGTTACTCTTAAAAATTGTTCATCTAATTCACAAAATGTTTTCAAATCTCTTGTAATATCGTCTTTACAAGGTATAATGGTACCTGTTTTACTGTATGATAGTTGTTACCTTGTGTTTCGTTTCGACAAGGGTCATGCAATTATGGTTAAGCTTTTTGTTAAACCCAACAGGCAGCTGACTTTGTTAGGATGTCGTGTTGCATGTTGGGAATGCTATTTATGTTTTTTCTATAGATTAATATAGATATATAAATAATTGAGATTTTAAGTACTAAACAATAGAAAATGTAATGTTCACAACTTTCAATAGTGCTCCACACCTTGTTTTAAATCTCAATATTATTGTTTATAGGATTGATGCATAATCAGTTATGTAATATGTTATACTACTTTAAACTGAGTATATTGTACCAGTTTGGCATCTTGTGTTTCGTTTCGACAAGAGTCATGCATATGGTAATACATATCAATATATATAGTTTGTTTAAATAGTTTTATTAAAACTCTATACTCATAACTGAGCCTGATAGAAAAATATTCAGTAACACTACATGTATTGCGTGATGTATATATTTTTGTTCTATATATGTACATATATGTTGACTTTCGTCTATGTTAACTTTTGAATTTGTATTGTATGTTATAATTATATGTATATGCTCTCCTACATCTTGGAGGAAAATAAAGAATCTATCTATGTAAAACGTGGATAGCCTTATCCGGTATGCTAGAAAGATCTCGTACCGACTTGTGTTTATTAGATATTATATTAATTCCTACACTAAAAGGAATTAAACATAAATGTTGCCTCTAGGGATGGGACATGTAACAACTGAATGTCTAATTTCCATCCCTAGGGCAACATTTATGTCTAGTTCCTGAGTATGTCACCTCACACCCGGCTCGAGTGGGAGAAAACATTGATAGGTGCATTAACAATACTGTGAAATCCCAGAGACCTAAGAAATGGAAATTCGAAGCATTTTAGTATATTTATGTTAGGCTACTTCAAGCTTGATTTTTTTTAACACTTGAGTCATTCGTTCAATAAATTAGAGCAAAAAAAAAGTATTTCCGGAAAATTGTCAACACACATGTTTCAGGTAAAGTTGAATGATTTCTTCATGTACTGCTCCATGCTATTCATTTTTTTACCTATGTCTTTTTGAAAATTGGTAAACAGCATCATTTTTGTTATAACAATGTCTGTTTAAATGAGTACACGATTCTATCAACGTGAATCGCTTACGGTCGCGAAAACTGATAACACATAGAAAAACAACGGGTCCCGATTTTATGGGTTTTAGCCTCATCAGGATGCCATTGTGGCTGTATTCTAAGAGCCTATGTCCTTTTTTGGCTTTTTTTTATTGCCGTTTTTGGGCTAATGCCAAAACATTTTTTTTTCCGTAATTTTGAGACAAAAATTCCCAGTGAGTTGAAATAAAAAGAAAAAAGAAAAAGAAAGAAGCATTCGTGTAAAAAGTACTGAGAATGAAATTATTTTAAGTGCCTCTGTTGACCTTAGTGTACTGAATACAGTAGGGGCAATCCGGGTAAATACGGACAAACGTATAAATACGGACACTTTCCGAGAAAAGCCGACCTCTTACGAACTATTACTAACAGGATTACAGGTTTCACCTTTTTGGTAGTTAATTTCTTCCTCTCGGTTACACACGCAGAACCTTCTTCGTCACACAAAATATGAGACGTCATACAGTGTTCGACACTAACTTTTTGGACCTACTAGCCCCGGGGGCTAGTTGGTTTGGAATTTCACTAGCCCCCCTTAATTTCTACTAGCCCTGCTACCAACGGTACCAAATCCTCATTGTATATTGATTTGACGGGGTTGGTTATAAAATAACAACACAAATCAGATTCAAAATTTGTGACATCGCTGACACCCCCCTTCGTCACAATAACCTGATCTCGTGGCAGTCTGCACCTCTGTTAAGAAAAGTAACATACTGTGATGATTATTATTTTAATTTATTATAGTATTTCTGAACAATGTACATGAGAAACACAGAAATTAGAAATTATTATGATAGAGTTTTTTGTTTTTTGGCTGGTGGAGAAAGCCCCAAAAATCGATTTATGTTTGCATCGTTTATAGCACGTTCATAATTCGCGGCATTTTCCGACGGAAGCGGAAACAACTACTGAAATCGTGGTCATAAAAACGCTTGAGAAAAGCTGTCTAGTTTATAAGGCGTAGTTACAAGCGTTTGTGTGATTCGGTATCGGTCTGGTATCACGTGGTAAACGAAAGCAAAAAGAAAACAAATGTCGTTTTACGCGGACTAAAAGAGCAGCAGTTTTAAGCGAGAATCTGCGGAACATTAATGATTAACAGTGCTTGAGATTTTATTTATATAATACCAACGCAAATTGGGTACGTGTTTGTTCTATAATCTACTAGCCAATCGGGCTAGCTAGACGATCGTACGTGCTAGCCCGACGGTCACTTTTACTAGCCCCGGGCTATCGGGCTAGCGTTAGTGTCGAACACTGTCATACTTTTTCCAAGAAGTCAACCTTGCTTCCTTTTCGATTTTTCGTCAACATCGATAGGGTGTTGTATCTCGATAGATGTAGTAACAGTGCTATTACAGGTATAATTTTCAGCAAAATATTCAATAAATGGTACATTTATGTAGATGAAAATTTCTGTTTCCAGAAAGTTACAGGTTTGATGGTATTGGAAAGAGAAAATATTGAGAAAAATTAGATTTTAAAATCGTCCGAATTTTCCCATGCGACTTTAGAGCAGACGGATAAATACGGACACACACTTTCTGAGAGCACAATGCTTGTCCGTCGATGTCTTTCTTGCGTTCTTCTTATTTATGCTTATTCCAAAAGAAATAAACGTAACAAATAACGCATACAGTGTAGTACTAATAAAGAAATGAAAATAATTATCGTATTTTATGGTCGATGTGTTGCATATCTAAGGCGGTCCGATGCAGCCTTGATGTCGCCGTTATACAGGGAAAGCCTGATAGAAGGAAACACTCTTATTAAACCGAAATTTGAACCTATATTCAAACGAGGTGGACCTCTGCAACGTTGTAATTTAGGGTTTCGCTGCAATATAGTGAACTTGCCAAAGGTCATGGAAATTATTGAAGGACACCTTCTGGCTTATAAAGTTATCTAAAAAATGTTTACTAACGTTGTAAAAAGGCTTACTCTTTAGAGGCCAGTTTCCGTCCAAGCCCAGTTTCCGTCATTCTCATTTAAAAAACGTTTTTACGCTGCAAATTACTTACATGATGTCACTTATTGTCAGACGTTTATAAGTGAAGATTGGAAACAGGAAAAACAACCAAAAAGTAAATAAGCGGCACAAAAACGAAAGGGATTTCTCCGAAAAATGTGTTTACTTCCTTATATGGCGTTGGGGATGCGCGCGCATACTGCCGCATAATAAACTATTAAAAAAATAACACTGTAATGACGTCATGTTTTTATCATCACTCTACCGTGATTATATAGTTCAACCAAAGAGAAGCAACTCGTACAATCTGTATCTGTTTGATTTACACAGAGTTACCCATCTTTACAGTGTAAATTGTCGTCGTTGAACATTTTACATTGACGTTACCAGGCTTATTGTTATAACGATCTAGGTGACTAATATGCACAATGCAAACATACCATTTTTACAATGAAATTGTTGAAAAGACTTGCAAACAAGCGTCTAATTCATAAAAGTTTACTGTATCTTGACCTAGTTGAATCTATCACTCGATAAAATACATGACGGAAACTGGGCTTGTAAACAAAATGATTTCTCTGTTTTAGTCTATTTATAAAAAGGTCACGTGCCACTTCGATAATTTATATAAAACAAAATTCTTTGGTATCAAATTTCCAGGAAGTGGTAACCTAATAGAAAATAGAGTAAAAATTGTCAGGATACATAGATTTGTCTGAAAATTAGTTTATGTTTACATAAGTGACGGAAAGTGGCCCCCGACGAGTAAGCTTGAGAAGAAAACTAAGAAAAACACGAAAGGCAGAGGCAGAGAAATAAAAAGGAAATGATGTAGATGTAAAAACTCTGGCTTATAAAGTTATCTAAAATTTGAAATCTGACATTAATTACTAACCGTTTAGTCTTTTCTATAAAAAGGCATTATCGGTAACTGTTGTAAACATTCTCTAATCATGTCCACGATATACAGTGATACGTAATGAACTACATGTGTATGTTAAAATTGTAAAACTACAGAACTTTGTAATGAAATTCCAATGTAAAGATTTTAAACAGTTCAAGTTGAACTGTGTTCCTATGTTGTTGTTTTTAAAAGGTTCGACCGTCCGTATTTCTCCTGTTGGAAATTGGTATGTCCGGATTTTCCACCAATGCGTCCGTATTTTCCCTATCGCGTCCGTATTTTACCGTTTTCACTGTGGTTATAAATCTACTATTTGGACTGCTTTGGACCTATTGAATACGCTGAAATAAATGATAACATGCGAGGACAGTGTTGTCCGAATTGAATATCGCTTTGGTGTCCGAATTTTCCCACCGCATTAGTCACAGAAACGTCTCAAACGAGACCTTGCAAAAATCGTCCGTATTTACCCGGTTTGCCCCTATAAAAGATACAATTATTAAATGAATGTTTAACTCAATAACTGTATTTCTCCTCAATTTAATGAAAATGGTGCGGAAATTCGCAATCCAAATAACAGAAAAAAACCACTGGAATTCGATTCATTGAAAACGTCAAAGGTCACTTCAACAATATGTTAGTGTATGGCACGTTTCGCAGACAGTGGCTTGTCATGAGGAAAATACACCCCATGGATAGGAAATTATAAAACTGTTGGGACTTAATTGGGGTTATTAAGGCATGGGTCGATAACCTATAAAGTATAATGCAGTTATTGAATTTCACTAACATTTTTGCCACAAACCTTTGATTCATAGAAAATTTAAATAACCTGACATTTTATTGTTGAAAATTCCTTTTCCAAAATTCCATTTCCATTCCGAAGAGGCTCTTGTCTGCAGGCAAACGTCACTTGTACCTAGCCACAAGCTTTGTACAGCTCTGTTTGTTGTCTGTTAAATACTCTGAAAAAGGTATTTGCCATTAAGAAGGTTTTATGAAGTGGATTTATGTAGTTGTTGAAACCTTTACTGGCTGTATACCAGATATCGTCATTTTTATGTTTTTTTTTAATATATCTAAATCAAAACTAGTCATCTCATAAATAGTTTTGCCGGTAGAGAAGCTTACCCCTTTGCCGTAAATATTCTGTGTTTACATTGTTTCTATTCTCGATAACAAGTGTCACGTGTCATTACTAAATATAGACTGAATTGGACAGTTGGTCTGAGCTGAATGCAGTAGTTATCGTCATCTTCAGTTTAATACCGAATAACCCATATTTGGGATGATGAAAACTTGTGTAGTTAGTAACTGAAACATAAATATACCATTGCATTTGAATACCCAAAAAAATTATTTCGAAAAGATTTAATATCTACACAGTGCTCAAGAAATAGGATAGCCCGACGCCCGGGGCTCCTCGAAATCCATTCCGGGCCTGTCTCATTTTGCAGACGAAGAGCCCATCGGGCCTCTCTAAAAAAACAACAACAAACCCCCCCCCCCCGAAAAATCAGTTTTACTGGACCTCAAGCTCAAGTTCCTCAAGACAAAATACTCCCATGTGTATTGTGAACTGTAAAAACACTTGCAATAAAGTAATTAAAATGTGTTATACACACATTGAAACAATAAAAAGTTTGAATATTTTGCCTGGCTTCGTGTCGGCAGTTTGTCACAACTTTGAGGTCGACAATTGTTGACATAAAACTCATTATTCTGCTATTAGGGTTGTGTTTTCTTTCCTTTGTGATAAGAAATACCGTTTTTGTCATTAAAACACACTAATGCATGAAAAAAATGATTATATTTCGATTGAATGTTTGTGAAGTGTTCGGGCCGTAAAAGTTCGGTGTCATAGTAGTTTGGGTGGTACATAATTTCAGATATATTATTATTATTATTATTATTTTTTTTTACATAAGAAAAACTGTCCTTTACAAATACATGTTGGTGGAAAGAAAAATATATATACTGTATATGTATAAATACAGATATAAAGTACCGTATATTTCTATTCATTATTTAAGGTGTAATGAGTTCCTGGAATCCTACTTTTAAATGAATTCTAGTCTAGGCTCCTAATTCTTTACTTGGAGAAAGTGGTGACAAAAAGAAAAAATATAGCCAGAGGAGGCTCTGATAGTCTTATAAAACCTGATTAAAAATTTAGCTCCAAGTTTAGCTCCAATATTATTGTTTGGCAAAAGTGCTAGTACTCTCCTTTGCATTGGTTATAAATTACTATGTAATATTCTATTCTAACATATTTTAAACGAAATGGTAAATAAGTCCGCTGACCAGGGAGCATAAAGTGGTAGCAAAAAGAAAAATATAGTCAGAGGGGGTTCTGAGCTTGACTAATACATACGTAACAAAATTAATGTGTGCTATAAAAGTAAATAAAGACACATTTCCAATAAGAAAAAAATATTGGACCTTTCCATTTTAAATCAGGGCCTGTCCATTTCAAATCAGGGCCTGTCCATTTCAAATCGGGGCCTGTCCATTTTCAGAAGCAACAAGCCCTGGGCCTGTCTCTTAAAATAATTTTCTTTGAGCACTGCTACAATTTAAAATGATTTTTCCACTGTATCATCGGGTGTAATTTACCTCACTTTGACGTTCGTAATCAGGGCAGGAATTTTTTTTAATAGCCTACTCGTCCTGTAGGACTAGTGGATTGGAAATCTTACTCGTCCTTCAAAAAATCTACTCGTCCTACAAAAAACAAGTTATATCATGATGTGTTTCTTAACTAAAACCAACACTGTATTTTAATGTGGTTAGTATTTACTGATTCACAACAAAACTTCTAAATAAATAGTCAAATTCACTATTTGTTTATTTTTTCAAACACTTTGTGCTTGCCACAAACAGCTGGCGATAAATGTCAGAATTATTTGGATCTATCCTCATGTTTTCACTGTTCATTTCTCTGTTATTTGGTTATGCTCAATAATCTGCTTTAATACTTACAGTGTCACTTTAAAGTTTGTTATTATATTTTCGTACTTTAAAAAACATAACAATATTGAGAAAGTTTAAAAAAATTTTTTTTTACCCCACCCACTCCACCAAATATTGGGCGCGATTTTTCAAAAACGGCCGTGCAACGACGGCTGCACGGATGGCTGGCTAATAACTTCCCCTCTGAAAAATAACCGATAGTATGAAACAAATTGAGTACGATGTACAGTAGTACGAATCTAATTGTGGACGAAGAACAAAATTTTGTAGGAGTTGTCGTTCTTGAATTCATTCTATTTTTAGAAGCAAGTCTGCTTGCTTACCAACAAGTAAACATCCGGTTTTGATTTTAACAGCGCAAATATCGTATTTCTAGCTAGACACGCGATTTAAGCTAGAAAAAAAAGATTAGCTCATCAATTTTTTCACTTGTCCGACAGGACGACCAGACAGGAAAACTTACTCGTCCTGCACGAGGTGTCACTCGTCATGACGAGCGGACGAGTGGATTTTTCCTGCCCTGGTAATTTAACGGGAAATAACTGACGTGTACTCGTTGTCTCCCTTGGCTGAAAATGTTTAGCACATATTGCTTTTAGGTTTTTGGGCATGTAAAATTCATTCAAAATTGGTTCAATGATTCGACGTAAAAGGTCCGATATTTTAAAAGGAAATTTTCCTGCGCATGCGCATTAGCGCGTGATTCCCCCCGATTGTGTTTTGTTTACAATAGTACTTATTTAGGTAAACGGGTTAGTTTTAGAGTGTATGATAACATTTTTAAAATATTTGTTCCTCTCCAATCGTCTGCTGATAAGTAGTGATTTGTAAAGTGGGGTCGAAAAATAATCACAACATCGAGCGTTGTATTGATAATGACGAAATCTGGTGAATGACGATCACTGGTACACAACCAGTATAGACCTATTTTATATTAATTATTTGATTCAATGATAAGACTAATATTTATTTTTTACATAATGTGCAGGAAATATTAATCTCTGATTTCAATATTGAAAAGGACAATAAAGACGACTTTTTACTTTGAAAAAATACAAAACAAATTCTGCAAACATATATTAGGAGTCCATCGCAAAGCCTCTGATTTTGGAGCTAGATGCGAATTACGTAGAGACCCAATCTTTAACTTTATTGCTAATCAGACAATTGAATATTATAATAGACTTTTACAGCTGCCATCCCATCGTTTACTAAATGAAGTATACAAATGCAACAGGAGATAAAACTTTGTTCCAAACGATTTCTAAACTTGGACAATTATTTAATAGTAATAACCCGAGATCCCAAGACTCGATAAATATGACTGAAAATAGTAAAATCAATGTAAAGGAAAAGATGACATACCTACAAAGTTCTCCTGACTCTAAACTTCAGTTTTATTCAAGGATATATAATAATTTTGAAATACAACCATATTTAAAACAAGGATTCCCCAAATCGATAACTAAACATCGAACATCTTTACGCATAAGTATGCATATGCTACAAAAAGAAAGAGGACAACATAATCGCCCGAAGACACCTAGAAATGATCGTATTTGCTCTATCTGCAAAACATTAAAGGGTGAAAAACACTTTCTTCTATGTTGTCCACATCTGAAGGGTGGAACCTCCATATTTAATGCTTTTAATATTATTCCTAGTAAAATATCGGAACCTGCCTCAGAAAACTCCATATTACTTTGTCTATGTAACCCAAAAGACAAGGCATAAACTACTGCTATTTGTAATTTTATTCAAGAAAATATGCCTAAAATTTGATTGAATTGTTAATTTATAACAAATGCTCTACATTGACATAATTTGATATGCTCCGTGTTACTAATTTATCTACGTACCTTGAAGAACACTGTTCTCTGTAAATCATTTATTTCCAATAAAATATATTGTATTGTATTGTATATATATGGTTTATTATGTTTTTCAGAGTTTCCAAACAGTTTGTTGAAAGGAAACATGGATTCTGGTGATGAATTACCAAACGATGAAATAGATTTCAGTGGAGATGAGGTAATTTCTTTTCCCAGTCTATTTTGCCACATTTTTATGTTAGTATCGTATTTTTCAAATAAATTACTTGAACAAAATGAGACTTAGTAAAGAAATGAAATGGATCTTTCTCAAAACTGTATACTAGTATGTAAATTTTGAAAATTAAATTCTTGAAATAAGAGGGTTGAGATTACAATGGCAGGCTTCATATGAAGAAAGTCAGGAATGGGATCCACGCTCGGACAAAAGGTGTGGCCATAGATAACTTCAGAAACTGTCCAGTCTGATACCACTGGCAACAATGAACAACAGACAAAACTAGCAACACTTAATTTACAACACAATGCACCTTATTTGCAGTCTTCCATGAACCCTGTGTTTACCTCAGTCTAACATAGGTCTGATCTCCACAGTCTTGAAGGGACATCCGCCAGGTTGTACGTCTGGATATGTGTTGCACGGCACAGACAAGTCTCGTTCATTTGCATTCGATTTATTTAAATTAGTTAAAAAACAACTTTATACACAAATATTCTTTAGAGTTTGGATAAAATAAATAATAGTTGATGTTTTGTTGTTTTAAAGGAGAAGACAGATGAAAGGAAACACAACCAGCTTCTAGATGCCATTTCATCACTTGATGGGAAAAAAAAGTAAATATGCCAATATCTCGCGTTCCTTTATCAGTCAGTTTCTCAGTCTTCTGTGTAATGAAAACAGTTGGTGTAACCATGGTAACAAGCTAGATTTATTAGTCTGAATTCTGATCAAATCTAGTGGTCAATATTCTCTGGATGAGTCGATTTAACTTTGTATTTTTGCAAAGTGTTTGCATGTTTAGAACTTGGATGAGAGGCTTTTGGGTGGTGGTGGAGCTTAGGGGCTGTTCCCCTGGTTGGGTTTATTAATGAAGTTAGTAAGTTAATAAGCACATGTTTATTTCATTCAAAGTTGTATTGGAACTTGTCTAATATGTGCATGTCATATATTGCAGGCACAGACTGAGCCAGCGTACTGTGTTTACCAACCAGATTTCCGAGTTCAACTTTGCTTCTAGTAAAGGTAAACTTTGCACTTGAAATTTATAACGCTGTTATTTTTTTTTTAATAACAGTTGTCTGGTATTGTAAATGGATCTAACTCATTGAATGTAAAGTGTGTTTGCATGGAAATCTGAAACATTCAGATGTTCTAACCATTTATAGTATCCATGTTCTCATGTTTCAAAGGCATAAAATATGCATTCAATCGTACAGTAAACTCAGTCACTAACATGTATATCACATGCTTAGCCAAGAAACGAAAATTCTAATAATCTATAACGTCTGTACTTAAAAGCAGACCTTTTTGTTGGTGTAATATCCTCAGAACAGGTAAGACTTATATTTCAAAACAATAAAGTACATACCTTTGCCAGTTTGTTTTTTACGTTGCTCGTATTTATGTGACATTTATGACATATAGAAAACTCATACACCGTTTCAACATGTAATCTGGTGCTTAGGTGAAATGCATTAGAATGAAAACTCACACCAACATCAGATCATCTGTCTTTACATTGCAGAAGTATCCTCAAGGAAAAAAACTCTTTCCTGGGCTAGAATTTAAATTTTTTACTCACTTGCTTTAATTTGCTCGTGCAAATATTGTAAACTCACAAAATTGCATTCTTACTGGCATTTATTTTCTCCATTTGGTCAAAGACATTTCTGCGCCTTAATATGTTATACACTAAGTGTCATCAGACTCCTTTTATTTTTCTGTTTCATTAATATTTGATCAATCTTTCAATCGTGCTAACTTTGTACAGAAAAAGATGGACTTGCAGTTTTCTGTGTGTGCTGAAAATTTCAACACGCATTTGCTCAAATAACTCTCATTTTACAAGTTTGCGAGTGCTAAATTCGAGCCCTGCTTTCTCAATTTAGAAGTTTTCTAAAAATGCGAATAATACTATTGTGAGACTATAATATCTATTTTAGGATAACTACCATCCAGCTGTCATTACTTATTTCAGATGTGGGTAGTAAGGTGCGTCTCCACGAGCTTGTGGGTACCCTGAAGGACTCGACGAGTCACGGTGACCTGAAGAAGCAGCTCAGCTCTATAGACAAGAAGAAACAAGTGGTGTCTGTACCCCTGCCCAAACATGAAAAACAGAAGGTATGTGATACAAGTACCCATGTCCAGACATGAGTTATAAAAGGTATATGAGACCAGTACGCCTGCCTAGACATGAGTTATAAAATGTATGTGAGACCAGTACCCCTGCCCGAACATGAAAAACAGAAGGTATGTGAGACCAGTACCCCTGCCCAAACATGAAAAACAGAAGGTATGTGAGACCAGTACCCCTGCCAGACAGGAAAAACAGAAGGTATGTGAGACCAGTACCCCTGCCAGACATGAAAAACAGAAGGTATGTGAGACCAGTACCCCTGTCAGACATGAAAAACAGAAGGTATGTGAGACCAATACCCCTGCCCAAACATGAAAAACAGAAGGTATGTGAGAACAGTACCCCTGCCCAACCATAAAAAAACAGAAGGTATGTGAGACCAGTACCTCGCCCAAACATGAAAAACAGAAGGTATGTGAGACCAGTACCCCTGCCAGACATGAAAAACAGAAGGTATGTGAGACCAGTATCCCTGCCAGACAGGAAAAACAGAAGGTATGTGAGACAAGTACCCCTGCCCAAACATGAAAAACAGAAGGTATGTGAGACCAGTACCTCGCCCAGACATGAAAAACAGGAGGTATGTGAGACCAGTACCCCTGCCAGACATGAAAAACAGAAGGTATGTGAGACCAGTACCCCTGCCAGACAGGAAAAACATAAGGTATGTGAGACAAGTACCCCTCCCCAAACATGAAAAACAGAAGGTATGTTGACCGGTACCCCTGCCCAAACATGAAAAACAGAAGGTATGTGAGACAAGTACCCCTGCCCAAACATGAGTTATAAAAGGTAAGTGAGACCAGTACCCCTGCCCAGACATGAGTTATAACGGGCATGTGAGACAAGTATCCCTGCCCAAACATGAAAAACAGAAGGTATGTGAGACCAGTACTCCTGCCCAGACATGAGTTATAAAAGGTATGTGGGAGTGAAAAGCAGAATTCCTGTAGGATGACTTAATGTATGAGCTATGTAGCATACTTTTTAATCAATGCAAAGAACAAAATTAAGTATTTTATAAATCACAATTGTATAATTTCAACTATTATTACAGAGGGGGCATCCATTGCCGAGTGGTTAGAGTCTCTGACTTGAGATCACTTGCCCCCTCTTCAATGTAGGTGTGAGGAAGCTATCCAGCTGGCTTGCGGAATGTCGGTGGTTCTACCCAGGTGCCCGCCTGTGAACGAAAAACGCCCAAAGGGGCACTTGGGGTCTTCCTCCACCAATGGAAGCTGGAAACTCGCCATATGACCTTAGTTGTTGGTACGACTATAAAACTCAATTCAATTCAATTATTACAGATTGACAGATCAGTAGCGTATGAGACGACAACAACAGACCTGTCCAAGTGGGACTCAGTTGTGCGCACTAACAGACAGGTAAGTGTCTTATTTTACAATAGGTTTGTTTGTTTGGCATTTTGTAAAATAGAATAGTATTTTAAATTGATTGTTCGGATGAATTTTAAATGTATTAAACATGTTGTGAAATGTTTCAGATGCTAAATCCTATCATAATTAAATCTTCCCATGACAATGACATCATGCTTGTTTTCAGTTTATATTAGGCCTTTGACCTGTAATACAACTAATGGCCATATACTGTAACCGTAACAACAATGTGGCAAACATAAAATTGTGTTGTTAACAAGGATATACGCTCTATACATTTGAAAATGCAACATTTGATGTTTTTGAATAGAGTGGAATTGAATACCTCATTCAAAATATGTTTTAACTGAAAGAAGTAGAGCAAATCTTATGCAACTGTTTATTGATATGTGCTAACCTTTGTGACAAAGAGACTTGTGTACTATTTAAACATAGAATACAATATTGATTTGAACAAAAAAAAACAGTACATACAGTGAAGGTACTGAGTGTATTAGACATCAGTACATACAGTGAAGGTACTGAGTGTATTAGACATCAGTACATACAGTGAAGGTACTGAGTGTATTAGACATCAGGGTACTGAGTGTATTAGACATCAGTATATACAGTGAAGGTACTGA
The DNA here is from genome assembly GCA_037043455.1 of Cyrtodaria siliqua. Taxonomy (NCBI): domain Eukaryota; kingdom Metazoa; phylum Mollusca; class Bivalvia; order Adapedonta; family Hiatellidae; genus Cyrtodaria; species Cyrtodaria siliqua. The sequence goes on from JAWPHD010000042.1 coordinate 375,036, forward strand.
GTAGACATCAGTACATACAGTGAAGGTACTGAGTGTATTAGACATCAGTACATACAGTGAAGGTACTGATTGTATTAGACATCAGTACATACAGTGAAGCAGGGCTTCCACTAAGGTTAAAATTTAGGAAGTTTAAACTTCCTGCACATCAAATTTGGAAGTTCATGGGAAAAATTTAGGAAGTTCAGGTGTTTGGGCATGGCATTCATACTCAGTCGAGTCAGTGATTCCGCGTGGTGTTTGGGGTGGAGGGGGTGAGGGAGGGGGATCTAAAGTGTTAAAAAAAAGGATATTTATAGATATGTTTATAAAAGAAGATAGTTGATGACATTATTATATAAAAAAATTGCCTTTGCGTGTCATACCCCACCCACAGGTTTTATACAGTGAATTACATTTTGCAAACAGTTTTCAATTCATCCGTCCAGGAAAGCTTTTAAATCGGCATACATTAATGAAAAGTAAGTAAAACTGTCAAGTATAGGAGTAAATGTATCAGTTTCTTTAATTTATTATCAAAGCAATCGATCGTTTTTGCCAGTGATATTTTCATTTCCTTGTTCAGATTCCATTCGCGAAGAGTTCTTTCCCCTAGGTTAGAGATTATTACATGTTGTCTGTCTATCAATACTTCGTTTCTCTTTGTTACTTTGATAAAAACATTAAAAAATGACACACAAATATAAAAGAAAAAGCGTAAAAAGTATAAGCTGTTGTGTGTAAGAAGTTTCAACTTTGTGGTTAATGAATATAAATTAAGCAATTTGGCGTCGAGATTATACTACTTCTTTCATTTTGTGAAATGCGCGGCTAGGCCAATCCGGTATTAACTGTCAATTACAGGCTCCACTGAGTTTTAATTGCTTCACAACTCGTTACCTCAGCTGTCTCAAATGAAATTAGATTAGATGGGCGGGGCTATAATCGGTAATTTACACAAATTATGGGACGTCTGTAGTAAAGATTCGCGGCGTACTTTGAAGTTTTTGGAAGTACACTGTACGCCTTTGATGTTAATTTTCGCCGTACAACTATGATTTTTGGACTTAATTTACGGCTGTACGCCCGTTAACAGAAGCCCTGCAGTGAAGGCACTGATTGTATTAGACATCAGTACATACATTACAGTGAAGGCACTGAGTGTATTAGACATCAGTACATACAGTGAAGGCACTGAGTGTATTAGACATCAGTACATACAGTGAAGGTACAGAGTGTATTAGACATCAGTACATACAGTGACGGTACTGATTGTATTAGACATCAGTACATACAGTGAAGGCACTGATTGTATTAGACATCAGTACATACATTACAGTGAAGGCACTGAGTGTATTAGACATCAGTACATACAGTGAAGGCACTGAGTGAATTATACATCAGTACATACAGTGAAGGCACTGTGTGTATTAGACATCAGTACATACTGTAAAGGTATTGAGAGGAATATTTGTGTGGTCCTCCAGTAAAATAACCTGTTTGTATCCTTTAAATCTACAGGCAGATCAGCTACAGTTCCCTCTACAGAAGCAGGACTTCAAACTCGTCACCACAGATCAGTTTGTTAAAAGATTCCAGGTAGGTGTACCATGACTGCCTGTAACTTGTAATCTCATTAAGTAGTTTCGAGTTAGAGCTACCTATAAGGTCTTGGATTTCTGTTAATTGGCTTTTGAAAAATTAATTTATACTACCACTGACACCTTTAATAATTACCATAGGGCTTGGTGTCAGTTTTTGTGTCGCCTGCGTAGCATTGCAGACTCTTAGGGATCACTGTGTTCGTCGTCTGTCTGTCTGTCACACTTTAACCTGCAACCTAACCTTGGCCATAACTTAAAAAGTATTTGACCTATGTGCATGAAACTTCACACACACATTCATCTTACCCCAATAACTCTTGACTTTCATTTCAACAGATATGCCCATTTTCATAAAAATTAAACCTGCAATCTGACCAAGCTCATAACTTGGCAAAATATTGACCTATGGTCATGAAACTTGCTTAGGGGTATTCCATTAAAACATACATGGGACCCAAGGAAGGCAGTTTTGAAACTGAACACCCACCCATAGATGCAAAATTGAGTTTAAAGAACAAAAATGTGGGAAAATAGAGTTCATCCATAGATGTTTATTAAATGAAGGATTGCAACCCGGTCTTCAAACTTGATCAGGGTTCTCCACAGGCCATTTAAGCATAGCGGAGCCGCTGCGCTTGACTTCCAAAATCTTAAATCCCGCGGTGCCTAAACTGCGCCGCTATGCTTAAAAACCAGAGCGCGGTGCTTTGATCTGAAGGCAAACACCGCCTTTAAAAACCCTTATGCGCACCGTACACAAATTCATAAACTCGCGTCAAACAATACACACAAGTAACACGTGACTGATCTATGCAGTATGCAGAACGTGCGATAACACGCTGTGTGATTAGTGGATTGTTGACAACAAATTGCAATTATCACGAGTTGATTGGATTATGTCGGGTTGTTGTGGATTAATCAGTAATTGGGAGATAATTGGGATGGAAGAATGTAAATTAAAGCAGTTGAACTGGAAAGTTTGTTGATATTGGCAGTTTGTGTATCGGCTTACGTGTATTGTTCAAGACGGAAATGAAAGATGTGATGTGCAAGAGTTTGTTTGTTTTGCGTAAGTAAGTATAATTGTTTTGATTGTCATTTGATTTAAGTTTGTGCGTTAATAAATAAAATAAATAGCAATTTTGGGATAATATCTGGTCATTTGAAAAAAGAAAAGAAGAAATGAAGGTAGTTTATTTATCTGTTTACTTCGAAGCTTGTCAATATTTTGAAAACAAAAATACTAGAAATTACTTACAAATTTAAACAAAAATAATTCAGTTATTACTATTATTAAGCGTGTTGGTCTATTATATATTTATAATATATTAAATTATTTATATATGTTTCTTCAGACCTTGGCCCGCCACTTTAACCAGGATGAAGATTCAATGATGATCGAGGGGAGACAAGTGAGGGAGGTTACAAAGAATGACAGAGAGCTACAGGAGTCTCACCCCAACTTGTACAATATTGCAGCTGTTGGTCTGCTTCTTCCAACATCAACAGCAGATTGAATTAAGACAGCACAGGTCAACTCCGTGTAACAGAGTTCTCAATGCACTGCTGGCAGTAACAATGCAGGGCCCACCTCCATCAGTTTGAATATGACAGGGCAGTGGAAGAATGGCACATGGCCAGACCTAGAAGGTCAAGCATCTGAATAGGAACTGCTAGCTAATATGTACAAGTCAAGACATTGAATGGGCTAACTTGTGTTGGATTTATTTGAGTGCTAAGGTTATATTTTTTAAGTATTATCAAATGTGCTGTTTTATTTCCAGGGATGAATATTGTGTCCTTGATGGTATTATATGTGTGCATGATGTGTTGATGTATATGTTGTATTATTGTGTATAAACTTATAATAAATCTTTGTATGTTTTCTTCTTCATCGTGTATTAAAACATGGATTATTTATTATTGTTTATTGTATGTATTTCAGATGCTGCATGTTGTGTTGATGTGTGTTGTATTATTGTGTATGTATTATTGTGTATGAACTTATTTTAGTTAATATTTTTATGAGATTTTTTTTAAATAAAAGTCTTAAAACATGGATTATTTATTATATTGTTTATTATCATAAATATATAATTATATATGGCTTCCTAACATCACTTATATCACACAAAAAAGTGCCTCACCGTCAATACAGGCAGTTACTAAAAGCCAAAAAAAGCGAACATAGGAGGGGGTTACCCCCTCCCGTACCCTCCCCCAGCATCCGCTAAATGCCACTATGCTTGAAAATAATCCTGTGGAGAACCCTGTTGATAGTAAGATTGTCCTTTCTGAAATACGCACATGGCAGATGACTTAAGTGTTCCGTGGAACACCTTTCTAGTGTTATTCAAAGCATTGCAAACTATATAAATGATTCAAGACAGATGCAGATTCCATATAAATGGTTTATATATCCAGAGATCTAAGTGGAGAGATTGGGCACTTACTGAAGTCTGCCATAATCTCGTATGACAGAAGATAAAACTGTCAAATCTTGTTCTTCATTTTCTCTTCTTATATTTAATAAAATAATATCACATACAAGATATAATTCCCTTTAATTTGAGACATGTTGCAGAATCCTGCTGTGAAAAAATGCGAATTTTATACAACTCCTAATTTCAGCAAAACTACACCAACAACAGAAAAAGCATAAAATAGGCCATAGTCAGACTTTTTAAATAACATTTGTTGACATTTTTAGTAAACATAGAAATATTTTGAAAATACCATTACATTCCAAATAAAACATCTTTAATTTGAGACCATTTGCTGATTGTTGCTATAAGAAATGACAATTTCTATATACTTGCCAGTGAAAGTTTCGAGTATTTTCTATCTGAAGGCAAACGTTGCAAATTTCTGGTTATTACATCTCTGATATATCCCAGTACTAATTGAAGATGTTGGATTTATTTCTGTAATTAAACCTTGAATATCAGTTTTACACCAATTTTCTTCTTTCCAACATTGCTAAAAAGGAATCTGTGTAAAGGGGGACAACTGCCTCGTGCCCTGGTCGATATCAAAATGGGTAGATTACACATTTCCACCTTGTCTTTACAAACTCAACATATTTATAAAATCTCTTGTTATAATACAACCATACTTCCTATCTCTCCAGCCTCGCACACCCCTAGAAATGCAGGTGGCTGCCCTACTCAGGGGCAGTGACAACGTGATAAAGGGTCCACAACAGGAGCTCACCCCTGCAGAACAGCGGGCCTTACAGGCGATGGATATCGACGAGGTAGGTGGTCACCTCAGTTGCTTGTGTTCTTTGTCAGTTACTTAGTGTCTGTATACAAAACAAATTGTAATCCAAATAAATGCCTGGACAGCTTATTTGACAAGTCAGCTATAATCATTTGCGATGGATGTTTAACTTTATGTTTAATAAAAATTTAACTTTTATTATTGTTTATGAAAAATTCTGTGTCTGTCTAAAATTTCATCAAAAAAATTCGACCTATATCCTAAAATGTGCTAAAAATGACGTAAAAAATATCATTTACCCAACCGAAATTTCATTGGCTGTTATCAGCCATCCATCCCAGCCGCCTTTACTTTTTTTTTACTTAAGTGGTATGTGAGTCTCATTGCTTCTAATCCCTTGTGGGAATTAGAATTCAAATCACAGACCTTGTCCCAAAGAATGATCTAAGCAAACCTGCATCAGAAATTATAATATACTTGAGTTGTATTATCATATATTATACCTCATTTGCATATTCCACTCTTTGTTTAATGTGACGTCATCCGGTCCATAAAGTTGCATATTGACCGGGCGCCCGGTCCGATAGCTATATTAACGGACGTGTGAAAAAAACGACGTCAATAAAAACGTATTGATTTAATTTGTTGGTCATATTCGGTATAATATAAGAAATGATGTATGGTGCTTCGGTCCATATGAAGTTTATGGACTGGACCTCAGCACCATACATTATTTGTTAAATATTTACATTATTTCTAGAAGCGGTGTTTCGAGTCTGTTAGTGCAAAAAATAAATAATTTGATTCAATTTTACTATTTATATATTTTCCAATATGAAGTTTCAGTATGTTTGTCACACAGAATTAAAAGGACTGGAGGCAATATGGTGCCAATCAAAATACCAATATACCAATATAATCAATGTTAATATGCACTAAGATACCTGACATATGTTCATATTCAAAATATGAATGAGGTCAGACACATGATAAGATAACAGTTATTGTTGTTTTGCCACCTGAGCTTGCTTTATTCATTGTCTTACATTGTTTCTGTCATACTGAGTTGATAAAATTGTTAATATGACTTGATGGGGGGCGCCGTGGCTGAGTGGTTTAGAGTCAGTGGTTCTACCCAGATGCCTGCCTGTGCACGAAAATTGCCCGCAGTCGCCATATGACCGTAGCTGTTTGTGCGACTATAAAATCCAATTCAATTATATTGGGATCAAACATTTGTTGCTCAGTCACAGAACACAGTGGACTCTTCCTTTAGATGAACAGCCATTTTAATAGGCAAATCAAATGAAGAAAAACATCTATTGTTTTTGTTAATTGCTAATGTTTGTGTGTATTAAAACAGGCCAAACAGAGAAGACTAGAATTGATGAAGCACAGAGCGTTGTTGTCGTACAAGGAAACTAAGGCTAAATGGCAGAGTAAAATAAAGAGTAAAAAGTATGTATTAAACCAGGTACAGAAATAAACCATACACAGAGTTAAAGGAGGCAGTCTGTTAGCACTATGGGTGCCAAATCAAAATACGAACGTGTTTTAATTACATGTTCAATGTGCATATGCACTAACGATTTAATTGTTGTTAATGAAATAGTTTGGTCAAGACAACTAGATGCTTGACTTGAACTACATGGAGAAGTAAAGTGATGCAAGATACAGTCTCATTAAAATCATATCCTAATTACGCATTGATACTCTCCGCTATAGGATCTGACAACACTGCCTTGGATGTCATGTCGGATCGACCTTTCATCTAATCAATATTCATGAGAAGGTCAACTAAATTCAACTAGTGAAATCGTACGTTTTATAATTATGCACTTCAGATGACATTCGAGTGAACTGAACAAACGAAAATCCATATAAAACATAAAGATCTATGTCCGAATAAAGATAAAGTCTTCGTGTGTTATTGCTTTGGATTGCACGATAAATTCAAAGAAATGCACTAAATGGCATGTTTTACATCAAGAATATGAAGAAAATCATGAATATATATTTCACCGAAATTATTACGACATTACATGTTCTAAATAGTAAGTCATAGTACATCTGGCCCACTTAGCTCAGTTGATAGCAAAGTCGACTATTGACCCGCGAGTGTAATTTTAGTTTGGGTTCAGTCCCACGAATCGGTACATTTTTTTGTTCCGCTATTGAATCCGTCAAACAATCTTGTTTGTTTTTTTCAGTAAATATTCAATAATAGTTGGTGTGTTATGTTTGTCAACGCAATTATTTTGTGTTTTATAAGCTAAAAGTTACGGACATTGTCTCTTTCAATACATAGATTTCTCCACAGTCCTTAGATCCTTAGTAGTGTAGAGTATCGTAGCGTGATAAAGGGTCTGATTGTAATGAGATTGTGAAAAATATAATATAATCGAAACATAATGCGCTAATGGATGTCATGTGAGCAACAGAAAGATAAATACTGCGGTCTGTACTAGTTTACAAACAATAAAAACAAACAATAAAAACAAACCTTTCTCTTCTTCAAATTCACGAATTTATTGCTACTTGGGTCTATGCTCATATTTTCATGTATACATTATAATGAAGAAAAAAATCAGTTATTTGCTTATGCTCAATATCTGCTTTACTTACGGACAGTGTCCTTTTAAGCAAACTATCCAGTGTTTTATTAGCGATTTATTAGTGATTGAGCAAGAACGATTATTCCGGTGTTTTTTTGCCAGAATTTGTTTTGTTCCAATGGATGCCAGTCACTCGATGGAAACATATTCCTTCATTGCCTTAAAATATTCCATTTCCGACAAATAATCTATTACTTAAATGGATTTCTGAGCAGTTTATGTTTTGTTTCATCAATATGTGTTCAAACTTGCTAGCTCGATTGAACAGTATTATGTCAGGTTTTTAGCTGGATTTTTGAGAAAAAAAAGTCGCCTTATAGATTGGCTTAAGCCTGGTGGGCGGGCGTCAACATTTTTTTTATTTGATATCTCAGCAGTAACATGTCCGCTATTCATCAAAGTTTAACAGCACCTTCTTCTCTGCAATTTTTTTTTTTTATATCTCAGCATTGCCATGTCCAATCTTCATCAAACTAACAGCACCTTCCTCTCATCAAGCACTTTAACTTACCATTCTCTGAAAACTAGGTCACTGTGACCTACTTTCTCCAAAATATATGTTACATTAACCTTTTTGTTTAAGTTTGTTATGTTTGTCACTAAATGTTAACTTTTTTGTTTAAACATCATTTCTCAGCATTGCCATGTCCAATTATTACAAACTTGGGACAGTATCCTCATATAGACCAAAAATTACACCAGAAAACCCGGCTTTAACGCCCGCAGGCGTTATCTTTTGTATACTTCTGTTATAAACTCGCATCAAAACTATAAAGGTATGAAGATTTTAAACTGTCCAGTGATACTTTTCTGACAAAAAGAACAGGCTGAAGAAAATAAAAAAGCATAATTGTTCTTGTTTTGCTTCTAGGTTTCATCGTATCTTGAAAAAGGATAGACAGAAGAAGGAGAACAAGGTGTTAGAGGAGATGAAGAAGACGGATCCTGAAGAATACCTCGAACAGATCAAGTTGATGGAGAAGGGCCGGGCCGAGGAGAGGGTCAGTCTCAAACATAGGGGTGCCAGCAAGTTTGGCAAACGACAGATGATATATGCCAAGTATGATGACAAGGTATGCAATTTGTCTGCTACATTTTCCGTGTCTGTTATATCATTATCTGCGAGTGCACAATAAATGATGCATAAACAGTTTAATTTTGTATACACTTTGAATTTTGTATACAATTTGAATTTTGTATACAATTTGAAGAGGCACAATAGAATTATGGTCAGCGAATTTTGTTCCATCTAAAATTTCTAAGGCACAGAATACATACTAACGTTTTGGAACAAATCTAAAGACTGAGAATAGTTATATGATTGCTTTCAATTTCTAATGCTCGCTAACCGGATTTAAAAGAATGATCCTGACTTCATATTGACGTGTTAGTAACAAGTTAGCCCTTTCTCTTGCTAATTTACAAAAATTGAGAACGATAAAATGCTCGCCAAACCGGAATGTGCTAAAATAATAACAGGAAGTTTGGTTATCCTGTCTGCTGTCTTTGCTTAGGAATGCAGTGCTCACGCTACCATAGGCCATGGTCGCCATTTGCGATTATTTTATAATACTGTCGATTATTTTAAAGAAATGTCGACAAGAAATGGCGATTATTTTATTTTAATTTTTTTTTTTTTTTTTTTTATTATACATTTTTCGTATAATGGTCTGTTTGACACCCCAAGTAATAAATGACCGCAATAAACATTACATAATCCGTTCACACCCCCTGTGATGTCGCCACGCGCTTATCAATTATCGCTTGTAAAAGTTGTTAATTCCCTTAATTGGCACTTCGTTGTCGGTTAATCGGCATTGTTGATACACGCAAACATCATGTGATTAATGGACCGAATAGCCAATCAGATATGCCGTTATTTGTTATCTTTCGGGCGATTGACCAATCAGACAATCTGTTACGCATCCAACAGTAGGTACAGTTTCCTGTTTGTTTTTCTGTACACAAACTACGAAGAGATGAAATTAATTTGTGCACGCACTATTATGAACATAGTCGCTACTTTCATCTGCATTAATAGCTATCCCATCATGATCCTGATAGGTAGCAAACTCCCATATGTATTGTGAACTGTGAAAACACTTGCAATAAAGTAATTAAAACATTGAAACAATAAGAAGTTTGAATATTGTGCCTGGCTTCATGTCGGCAGTTTCAATTTGTCACAACTTTGAGATCGACAATTAATGACATAAAACTACAGTATCCTACTATTAGGGTTGTGTTTTCTTTCCCCTTTGATAAGAAAGACCATTTTTGGTATTCAAAACACATTAATGCATGAAAAAAGTTCGTAATTGATGGTATTTCGATTAAATGTTTTGAAATTTTGGGCCGTGAAAGTGCGGTGTCATAGTACTTCGGATGGTACATAATTTCGGATTTTTTTTTTTTTGATTTTTTTTTTTTTTTTTTTACATAATCGAATGAGAAAAACTGTCCTTTACAAATACATGTTGGTGGAAAGAAAAACGATATATAGATGACAGATACATAAAGTATATTTCTGTTCATTATTTAATCCATCATTCTTTGTTTTATCAATGTGTAAGGAGTCCCTGGAATCCTACTTTTAAATTTTAAATTCTAGTCTAGGCTCCTACTTCTTTCACTTGGAGAAAGTGGTGACAAAAAGAAAAATATAGCCAGAGGAGGCCCTGATAGTCTAATAAAATCTGATTGAAAATTTGGCTCTTACGACTGACCAAATTTTCTTACGCATTAAATTTGGCTATTATTTTCTTAACTAAAAAATGTGTGTCTATTAATTTAAAATGGCCAGTGTGAGCACTGGGAATGGAAATTCAGTCAGATTTGCTCATGCGACCACCAGTTTCAAGTCCCCTGCATAGCATGGCAGACAGGGATCACTTTGTCCGTCGTCGTCTGTAGTCATCTGTCCGCCTCACTTTAACCTGCAACCTAACCTTGGCCACAACTTAAAAAGTATGTGACCTATGTTCATGAAACTTCACACACATCTTTTTTTTTCTCTTTTTTTCCCGATCACCACTTGGGTGACCTGTTTATTCTACCCGTAAATAGATCTTCATACACTTATCTTCATCTCAACTGAAGGAATGTTGTTACACATGTCCAATAACTCTTGACTTTCATTTTGACAGAGTTATTTCCCCTTTCATAAAACGTTAACCTGCAACCTAACCAAGCTCATAACTGGCCATAACTTGAAACGTATTTGACCTGGGTTCCTGAATCTTCACACACATCTTCATCTTAACGAAAGGATTTCATTTTGGAAGAGTTATGCCCATTTTCATAAAACTTGAACCTGCAACCTAACCTAGCTCATAACTTGACAAAATATTGACCTATGATCATGAAATGTTATACAGTTCTTCCTTATCAATTATCCAATGCCCCTTTTCATAACTTTAACACTTTAAAAAAACTGCTCCGTACTTCATGAAGGATTGCACCCCGTCTTCAAACTTTAAAGTTACATCATACTTACTAAAATAAGTACACGGCAGGCGACACAAGTGTTCCGTGGAACACCCTTCTAGTCTTTATTTGATGAGCATTAGGGGACTTTTCATGTGGTGCACCAACTTCCAGGTTTCAGGACATGGGTCAAGCTCATGCAATTTTTATGTCAGATTGATAACTCCCAAAATGCTTGATATATAAATGGAATGAATTTGACATTAACAATATGATCAAAAGCGTATTGCAGGATATTGCGGTATTGTAATATATTGCAATAGACCAGACACGTATTGCAATATGTATTGCATATATAAATTCTTCTCGGATATGGCTTTACAAACGATACTTGCTTAGTTTAAATTTAATTGACAGAATGCTTAATCATTTTGCCTGTTGTAAAAGACATGTTTGCGAAGTAAAGCATCATGAGCCTTAAAAGAGCCTCTTATTATAACAGAACTTTTTAATTAAAATTATTCTATAAAGGTATTCTAAAGATTCATAAAATAATGCTAACGGTTGTTAAAATTGAGGGGCCTCCTTGGCAGAGTGGTTAGAGTATCTGACTTGAAATCATTTGTCCCTCACCTCTGTGGGTTCGATCCCTCATGGGCCTATGAATCTTTATGTAAGGAAGCTATAAAGCTGGCTTGGAGAACATCCGTTGTTCTACCAAGGTGCCCGCCCATGCACAAAAATTGCCTGGAGGGGCATCTGGGATCTTCCTCCACCAATGGAAGCTAGAAAAGTCAACATAATCATGACCTTAGCTGTTGGTGCAACTATAAAACCAATTCAATTCATTTAAATTGGTTGAACGATTTTTTTCAGGCTCGACAAGAGGTACAGGACATGTTACAGAAGAGTCGTGAGTTGACCAAGAAGTTAGATGTTGATTCTGATTCAGATGATGATGCGTCCGAAGGTGGCGTCAGTATGAACAGTGAAGACGAAATGAACATGATTGATAGTGATTTACAGTCTGGCAAGGTAGCTAACCCATGGATGGCTAAACCTTCACTTAAAGTCCAGTCATCATTTTCTGATGTAGCTGTTGATGAAAAAAGTAAAGAAGATGATGGTGATGAACTGGAAATATTAGAAAGTGAAAATGACACAAATACGATGAAAAGTAACAATATAGAGGAATTCACTGAAGTAAAAAATAAAAAAAATAATGAAAATGGTAAAAGTCAAACTGAACATGATTTAGATGCCATTGATGTTATATTTGATGGAGCAAAAACTGCTGTTGATGTGTCTAGTAGCAATAAAAAAGGTAAGAAAAAGAAAAAGCATAACAAAAATAAACAAGTAACTTCTACAGAAGCAAATGTTCAGTCTAATAACGCTTCTACGAAAGCAAATGTTCAGTCTAATAACACTTCTACGGAAGCAAATATTCAATCTAATAATAAGAAGGCTAAAAGAAATAAGAAAAAGAAAAAAGCAAATAAAAATGAAAATGTAGCAGAAAAAGACGAACCAAGTGACAATGAAGATGAAGAGCTGATAAGTGAAGGGTTAATAAGAAAGAGAACTATTGAAGACCTAGACCATGGATTTGCGGAAAATACTTCCCCAAAAAAAGCAAAATTAAGGGAGAAAGAAAGCAAGAAAAACAAAAAAAATGAAGAGACTCCTGTCGAGGCGTATGTTGATCCGAACAAACTGTTCACAATGGACACCAAGATGCGACAAGTTGGTGCTGGACCAGATATTATAGGTATGTATACAAGTTTCTTTGTGTTATGCTGTTACATTGCTGATATTTGGAAAGAACCGATGTATTAAAATTAACCTGAAAAATCTAGAAGGTTCAACAGTACGTTCGAGATCGATATGAGCAAAACTTTCCAAGACAAGATCCAATTGAAACATAGAACGGTACATTAAAATTTAGTTCTGTGGTCAATGGATATTTTCTTTTATACCCTATGTCATATATATGATAAATTATGTATGCAAGTATGTCTACTTAAAAATTATCTTTGAATGATTTGTATGTACAACTATCATTGCAGAAGACCAAACGTGATTACTGATTTACTAAGAATCCCTGAAACATACTTTCTAAAACTATTTAGAAAATTTAAAACTGAATTTCATGCTTGGTATAAGCCATTAAACTTATATTAATGCAAAAAGTTGTATTGACACAGCCATCTGTTCTTGCTGATCAATTTCTGAACTGTTGTAGATTTACTATAGTTAATAGATAATAGCTGTTGTTGACCTTATTCAAAATGCTGTATTAAATGAATATACAATGGAACTAAAGAATATCTATCTATATTTTCATACCTCCACCTTCAGAAAGTGCACTATACCCCGCTTTCACAAATTGAAGTGGGGGCTATATAGGAATAGTGTTGTCCATCCCGTCATGTAACACTATAAGAATCTTTCATGGGTATCCGGTGGAGATAGGGAATTCCAACCCGAGTTATAAGTGTTTTTATCGGAACCGAGGCTCTGCCGAGGTTTAGATTAAAACACACACCGAGGGTTGGAATTCCCTATCTGAGCCGAATACCCATGATAGATTCTTTTTCTTGCATATCAGAGACATGTTGTGTGTAGAAACTGCCAGCTACTAACGTTTTGCATGTTGTCCTGCATACCGGATGTTGGCGCGCGTGAATTTTATCTCGACCCTAGGGTGAGATGGAAATATCTAGACCGGTAAAATGACGGATATCCTTGTCCGGTATGCAAGAATTCCGTATCTGAACCGAATACCCATGATAGATTCTTTTTCTTGCATATCAGAGACATTTTGTGCGTTGACGCCGCCAACTACTAACGTTTTGCATGTTTTCCTGCACACCAGATGTTGGCGCACGTGAATTTTATCTCGACCCTAGGGTGAGATGGAAATATCTAGCCCCGGTTAAATGACGGATATCCTTGTCCGGTATGCAAGAAATTGTTGTCCCGTTGTGTCCCATTCCTCAAACAGTTTTGAATGCGGTGTTCTTCATATACACATAACAACTGATGACCTTATGTCCCTCTACATCATCTATTGCCCATTGCCTAATTTATTACAGAATTATGACCCTTTGTTTGACTTTGAATTTAAGCGGGGGTATTAATCACTTTCAGCGATAGTTCTAGTTCTTGCTGGCAAACTCTAAAGTATTTAAAGTCATTCAGAACACAGATGATACATATTTTATTCAAACCCACTTCTGTTTTGTTCAGATGATGATGAAGAGGATATGGATCCAGAAGAGCAGCAGAGGATGACAATAGCCCAGGCTTTCGCAGACGATGATGTCATAGAGGAGTTCAGCAAGGAGAAAGGGGAGGCAATTGACAAGAATCAGCCGAAAGATATTGACCTCAGTCTACCAGGGTGGGGCAGCTGGGGCGGGGATGGCATTGTGTTGTCCAAGAGGAAGCGTAAACGGTAAGTAGAGAATTTTTCTACAACTTTTTCTTACATTCTTATCTGTAAATGAAAATAGATTTTGGGTTAAAGAAAAAATAATCAAATATATGTTTATTTATAATATTAACACAAAACTGCTGAGTAGATCAACATTACTGCGCCTTTGCTTCCAAACAAAGTGGTACTTCGGCTGGAATGACTGTTATAATAGGAAAATAATGGCTAACAAATTAATTTCGAAAAAAATTGTGTTTTTTGTTGAGTTGGTTTTAATATACAATACATATTGAAGTTAAACTATTATAAATGTGTTTGACATTACAGATTTATAATCAAGGCACCACCAGCAGCGCCCAGGAAGGACATGCATTTGGGACACGTCATTCTGAATGAGGAGAAAATATCGGCTCTGAAAAAACATCAGGTATACTTCATTTCCCCACAAAACTCCAATCAGTTAGTAATATTCTGTTAATTGTTTTTGAATTTTTAAATAATGTAGCAATGGAAAATTCCCAATACCTTGAAAGAAAACTAATTCAACTAACTTGAAACTGCATTGGTTTTACTTCCTTTTAAGTCGCTGTACGGTGGTTATTAGCCCCAAGATGACTGTTCATTTGATACTCATTCCTGTTGTAAAGTAAACACTAGAAACTAGTTGGCCTACGAATCAGTATTGTTACCATTTACTGGTCCTTTCGGATCTTCAACCCAATCATTGTAGCTTACTGCTTAAGCCAGTGGTTGAAGTGTGCGAGGTGTTGCACTTAAGTCCTTATATTACCTCTCATGAACAGACTCAGTCAAACCAAGTCTTCTCCATTTTTCTCTTGTCTGTGTTTTCTGTTCCAAGGGATACCCTTTTTAAGGATACCCTTTTTAATATTTCTACTAAATCTTGTCACCGTCATTCCTGTAGTAAAGTAAGTTAGCGACTATAGAAGTTGGGTTTTCATCAGATCAATTCTATTTTCTCGCATCTGTTTCCAGGTGAGCGAGGTGCCATTCCCATTTAAAAGCCCGAATCAGTTTGAGGAAAGTATCCGGGCACCAATAGGGAAGACCTGGAACACGGAGACAGCGTACAAACAGCTTGTCAAACCCAAGGTTGTCACACGAACGGGCCAGATCATAAACCCCATGGAAAAATCTGCTGTGTTTAAAGACCAGAAACCACAGACCACCAACCCGAAGAAGCCTGATATGGCATTTGGAAAGAAGTCGGATAAAAATGAAAAACATGTCAATTCTAAAATGAAGCGAATAGAACAATTTAAGAAGTCAGATAAAAATAAAGGTCAGGGGATGTCGCGAAAAACGAAGAAATCAAAAAGATGAGATTGTGGGATAACAAATAATTGATTAAGAATAAAAGTATGATTGAATTTTGTATTTTCTTTTCTCTGAAATTCCAAACCCAAATATGTTAACATAGTTTTCAAATGATAACTCTTGTTTTCAGTTTCCCCTACTTAACAAAGAATGTGCTTATTAAAAAGAGGAATTAGAATTGATTAAATGTGTATTTGCCAAATGATTAATTTTCATTGATAATTAATATAGTCTTCGACTTAAATTTTCTAAGTCACTAGCCCGAATTCTTATATACTCACTGAAAACTTTTAATTGTTATTTAGCCCGACTACATAAATTTCCAAATTTTCACTAGCCCGAATGACAGTTTACTAGCCCTGGGTTTCGGGCTAGTGGGTTAATTCGAAGACTGTTAATATATCTTCATAACTTTTGCCATGAAATGGATCCTAATATGCAGCTGTGTTTGCCGTGAGGCGGATGCCACTGCCGCACCAGGTAAATAAGTTGTAGTCTCTTCTCTTTGCGTATTGGTTATGCTCCCTGTTAATGTTGTCATTCCAGTAGCACTGGCTTTTTTTTTACGATCTTTCAAGTTTGTTTAAAAGGTGACCCATGGGTCAAATCGAGATACGCTACAGGGTCACATGTTTAATATAGGCTTGTGAGGGAAAACTTGTTTTAAAGAACCATTGTACTTATTATATGCTTGCTACAAAGAAGTGGGGCTATATAAGTCACCTCATACATGCAAAGTATTTAGTCCGCAACATTTTACCAGAGATATGTCCCCTTGAACTTCGAATTTCTATAAAAACAATCCTGTATGTACATTTTCATGATTATTATGCTGAAACTTCACATGGAATTTAGACTATTTTTACCAGAGTTATAACCCTTGAACTAATTTTTTATAAAAGCATAATGTTCTCCACTCCTGTTAGGCTTTTTTGCTGATTGCAATGAAACTTCAAATACATCATCATTACCAACTGATATATAATGATCTGGACTACAGGTTTATTCCCCTTAAACATCGACTTGAATTAAACCTATAGGCACAATTCCTCTATAGGCACAATTCCTCTAAATTCCTCTATAGGCACAATTCCTCTATAGGCACAATTCCTCCCATGTTTTTATGCAGACTTCTGCATACTTAAAATGAACAAGTTTGGATTGCAATCTTTTCAAACATTCATCATCATTAGACACCAATATGCGACAAGTATGTTAACTCTGTTATGCATTTTACCAGAACAATTCCCCTTTTTATGCCCCGCCACGAAAGTCATGCGGGCATATAGTGTTACCCTTGTCTTTCCGTACGTTTACATTCAAGTTTTTTATTAAGTAAATTTCTCAGATACCAAAAGCCGTACAGTTTTCAAACTTCATACACACATCTATATGGCAGCAATATGTTCCTACCCGAATCAGGTCAATATAAATGACCTTGACCTACTTTTTACACTGTTAATTTACATCAAAGTGTTTCATTCGTTTTTTACATCAAAGTTTTTTGTTAAGTCCATTTCTCCAACACCAGATGCCTTAGAGCTTTCAAACTTTACAAATGTTGATAACTACATGACAGCGATATGTTCCAATGAAAAGTGGGTCAATATGAATTATCTTCACCTACCTTTGGCACTTTGTTAATTTACATTGAAGTTTTACATTCAAGTTTTTTATTAACTCAGTTTCTCAGATTCCAAAAGCCATACTGTTTCCAAACTTCATACACACTTACATCTGTATGACAGCAATATGTTCCTACCCAAATCAGGTCAATATAAATGACCTTGACCTACTTTTTACACTGTTAATTTACATTAAAATTTTAAATTGACGTTTTTAGATCATCTGAGCCGAAGGTGATCTACTGGGATCACTCTCCGCCGTCGTTGTTAACTTTTGCTTCAAACAACTTCTCCTCAGAAACCGCTTGGCCAATTTTAACCAAACTTCACATGGATGATCCTTAGATGAATGGTTTTTAGATTTGTTAAAATTAGGTCACCGCGACATCCAAGATGGCCACCATTACCATCTTCTTCTCAAGAACCGCTGGACAGATTTTGACAGTTTTTCTTTTAAAATGATCGTGCCCTGGGGTCCAAAGTTTGTATATTGAGATTTTGCATGTTTTTCATAGACTTATATAGGAAAAAACTTTTAAAAAATCTTCTTTTCTGAAAGCACAAGGCACAGAGCTCTCGTATATAACAAGTAGCATCAGCTAATGGTCCTCTACCAAGTTTGTTCAAATGGTGACCCTGAGCTCAAATTTGGCGTCACAGTTTTACATAGGAAAAAAAAGATTTAAATCTTCTCTGAAACTACAAGAGCCAGAGGTTTAATATTTTGCATTTACGCTAAGCTTATGGTCCTCTTCCAAGTTTGTTCAAATGGTGACCTTGGGGTCAAATTTGGCCACGTCCCGGGCGTCAGTTTTACATAGATTTACATAGTAAAAAAAATAAAAACCTTCTCTGAAACTACAAGAGCCAGAGGTTTAATATTTTGCATTTACTATGAGCTTATGGTCCTTTACGAAGTTTATTCAGGGGTCACAAGTTTTACATAGACTTGTATAGGGAAACACTTAAAAAATCTTCTCTGAAACCACTAGTCACACAGCTCTCATATATTACATGTAGCCCTGGGGTCACATTTGGCCCTGCCCCAGGGGTTATACACTCTAGCACCTTCATTTTGTATTTGATCTTTACTAAACTTGTTAGTCTTTATATCAATGGTGTTAACACAACAGAGGCCACATTTCTTTAACAATCTTAATCGAACTTGCACAGATTGTATATGACCATAAGATTTCAAACAAGTTTGATAATGGGTGATCGATTTAGGGCCATGTTTATTAAGTCAATTACTCACATACCAAAAGCCTTACAGTATTCAAACTTCATACACACTTCCATCTATATGACACCATTATGTTCCTACCCAAATCAGGTCCATATAACTTGCCTTTTAATATTACATTTATCATTTTGTTACTCCATTTTGTAAGCAACCGATAACCCTTTAGCGGGGCATTTTAGTCCCTTGGACACATTTTCTAGTTCTATTTAGATTTGTGGTATTTTTTTAAATGTATTGTCGTATTCTAAAAACAAATTGACAGAGCACTTAACTTGGCACAAATGACCATCATTATTACAAAACCAAATGTGACAAGCACCATAACTCTGCCGTGCATTGTACCAGAATTATCACCCTTTTCCACTTAGATATGTGGTTAAAATTTTGAATGCAGTAAAAAATTTAAAAAAACACGATTAACAGAAAACTTTGAAACTTGGCACGCATGATCATCATTATTGCACAACCATATATGACAAGCACCTTAACTCTGTCATGCATTTTACCAAAATTATCCCTCTTCTCCTCTTAGTTTTTTGGTTAAAGTTTTGAATGTGCAGTCATATTCCAAAAACATATTGACAGAAAACTTGCCATACATGTTCATCATCTGCCACCGTACCTATTGTTTGGGGCGCTTGTTTCAGCCAATGTTTTTTCTGCAGTAACTCTAGCAATTTAAATAATACGTACATCAGTTATATATCATTAGTCTTTAGAACTGGCATTTTTAGTGGTAAACAATTTAAAACCATCTTTGGATAACAGTTCTAAAAAAATATATTTTTAAAAATGTTCCATGCAGTAGAATTGACCCATTAAAAACATGTTTCGCGCATGAAGTTTTTATTTCTCAACCGATTCTGAAAAGTAAGGTATTTTTATTTACCACTAAAAATGTCTGTTTCACTGATATCAACTTATTTAGGTATGACTTGTATTTTGTCTGAAAAGTCCAAAAAAACTTTGGCTGCAACCAGCGCCCCAAGCAATATGTCATGCTTTTTCCAAAGTGATCTCCCTTTTCAGGTTAGATATTTGCGGAAAAGCTTTCACATTCGCACCACAATTGGTTCTTGAATATAGAGCTATTTATGTAAAAATGTAAAAATCTTTGAAACCATAAAGGCAATCCTTCCGAGACCCCTGGTACCACAGGGGCACATGTCAACAAATAGAATATCAACAAACCAAATCATCATGGGTATAAAATTGAAGGTCTTGAGAGTCAAGAAACACTGGGTTTTAATCCTTCCACCACCCACAGGAGAGAGCAAAAAACTGGTATTTGCAATTGTCATCATCTTCTAGTTATCTTTAGTTCTACTGGAACAATTTTCATGAAATGTTATTCATGTTTCTTTTTGAGATTTTCATAATGTTTTGACAAAACTCTATCCATGTATTCAGTTCATATAATACTTAATAATCATCCTCCATTTACATCAAGATAAAATATGGAGAATGGGCCTAGAAACTTCTCACCTGCAGAACTGCAGAGTTGCTGCAAACCCTATTGTAGACACTCCATTTATGCTGGAGCCATGTTTTTGTTTTTCTGCCACTGTTCTAGAGATTTGTGCTAGAAGGCACCTGAAACTTATGCAGGGGTGTTGCATTACTCCGCTATTATATCAATTACGAAATTTTTTTTTTTTTTTTTTTGACAGGTTAAGTTAAAAAATACTCATTTTATGTTGAAGAAATATTTTTTTCGACTTTGGATGCCTTTAGAAAATTAAAGAAACTGAAGAAAAAACGCCAATTTTTGTACACATATTTGTGATTCTAACAGATTAGTTATTTTTACAAACAACACCAAAAAAGCCAAACTTGTTTATTCAGCCTAACTAGTTTGTTACGAATGCTTGGATTGGGTGTCGCTATGTCACGTGGTGTCAACATTTTCTTGCCATGAATTTAAGGAATTTAAGTCCAAGCATTTTATAATCGATTGTGGATTTACTGTGTTTACTTTTGGAATATAAATGGTAATGATTGAACATATATTGATATTTCTTTCTAGTATTTAAAACTGTAAGTTCGAAAGCCCACAGGTGATTTAAACAACGCTGGTATTCGTAAGACGACGCCGGCCGCCCCCTCGAGAGTCCAACAAATTATAAACCAATTTATTTTCGCTGTCTGTCGAAGGCTTGTCTTATATCTCCCTCTGAGGTTGCATTTCAATTTCATTCAATTTCAATTAGCTGTGTCCATCGAACGCCCACAGATGATTTAAACAACGCTAGTATGCCGCGTAAGACGACGCAGGCCGCCCCCTTGAGAGTCCAACAAATTATAAAAAAAAAGAATATGGGACATAAGGGACCATGGTCATGGACAAAAGGGACCAGACACTTGGGACCACATTTTTGGGACAAAAGGGACCACATTATGGGACACAAACACATTATGGGACACAAGGGACCATAGTTTTATTTTTGTATTGTGATACAATCATTTAATTAAGAAGCTGGATTATAAATGCAATCAGTTATCTATCTTCATGAAATGGCTATTTAAACAATTTATATGATAAGAACTCACAAATGACATATGTATGCTACTAGTAAAACAAATAAATAATTGTTGTTTTTGCATACCTTTATATAAAAAATCCTGGATTTAAATATCCTTATCCTTAAAAGATCCATATTATGGGAACAATTTCACAAACAAATAAATACTATTAGTAAGCTATTATTTGTTTTCTATTTAATTTTTTGATGATTTGAACTTATTAGTTTAAATATTTTTCAATTAGTATGGCCCTTTAAGGAAAATATTAAGTTGGTAACTGGTTCCAGAATTCTGCATGCACTAATTAATAATTACATGAAAATTACTTACAATGAATATAAACACATGACAGTAGACTCCACCTGCACATAATCTTCGAAAGAGGGTGATGCAGTATATATAGATAGATAGATGTTTAAATAGTATAAGATCTAATATTATGAACAGTTAATTTTAATTAATTAAACTTAAATTCTGGAAAAAGAATGAACATTTTAACCTATAACTTTATTGAATAATTGGCCATCAAATGATATTCTTGAGTTTAAGTTATCCTTTAAATTATCATTTAAATAATCAAATTATGATATTTACCATTGCAATACACAACTATTATCAATGTAAATCTACATTTTTAACTAATTTTTGAATGGTCCCTTTTGTCCCCAAATGTGGTCCCTTTTGTCCCAAAATGTGGTCCCAAGTGTCTGGTCCCTTTTTTCCATGGTCCCTTGTGTCCCACTACCAAAAAAAATCGCTGTCTGTCGAAGACTTGTCTTATATCTCCCTCACAAGTTGCATTTCAATTTCATTCAGTTTTAGTAAATCAATTAGCTGTGTCCAGCCCTATGTCCAACCCCCACCCCATACTACCACTGCACTGGAAAGAAAAAATTAAATGTAATGGGATTTAGCATGAATGAAACTTATAAAACTCTTCATGATGTGTTTTTTTTTCAAGTTGGGAAATAATTTGTGAAATGTTCGCACTGTACCACGTTGTGTCCAATCTATTTGTTATTAAGTCTGTGGTATTAGGCAGAAATTGAAGATTTGGGTGTGCAAATATGCAAACAAAGTACATTTTAGATAAACTGTCTGCTATAAATGTATCCCAAACATAATAATGTTGAGAAAGTTAGAGGGGGAAATAATGTAAAGCAACAAAAACTTTTCTTTTTTTTTAGGGGAATTTTCTCGGCCAAAGAGGGGGAAAAAGTATTCTGTTTTGCTAAGGAAAGGGGCTGATATAAGGCCCCTGTTTATGAAGGAAAAAAAATCCCTGCATATTGACATCATAGATAAGCATAAAGGTAAAGTTTAGAAACAATCGGTTGTAAACTGTGGGAGGAGATAGACACACAAACTTTTCGGGACGGACATTTCTACACTAAAAAATTCCCCTCACCATTCGGTGATGGGGGCATAAAAATAAATATCTTGTCAGAGTCTTCCACATGAATATTTTAAGGAGAAGTGGCATTTTAAACCTATTTTGTATTTACCATGACGAAAGCACTTCTTTTTGACCTTTGACCTCTAAGTGTGACCTTGACCTTGTGCCAAGTTGATTGAAAATCTGTCCAGGAATGCCAGAGTTAGTGAACGGACACGATTATACGGACGGACGGATAATGACGGATAATGCAACTACTATATGCCGTCCTTCGGGGACGTAAAAAAGGTTAGTAAGTGCAGTACACAGTCAACATTGTATAGAGTTCCTCTCCTTAACAGTTGCTATGACTAATGTCATTATTATACAAACTATACAGTTAAATGTATTTATATGTGTTTATCATATAATTTGCAGGAGTATAATAAAGCCATGATGTATTTATCATATGAAACTAGTGAAATAAATATGTAAATGAAGGTCATGAAATAAATATTGAATTGTCACATTGATTTTCGTAACCGTTTAAAATACCGGAGTATGGAAATCAACGACGTTGTTAGGTCAGACTTACGAAGAAGACCGAGTGAACATACAACGTTATAATACAAATATAATGCCATCAAACGACAATTTAGGAGTTGGGCCTTAAAAAAAATAATTGTGTGGTTCGGGTAACATGTTCAAAATTGGTAGGTAGGGTAGGTCGGACTTTTTTTTTTTAAGGATTGTTTTTATGAACGCAAAGAAGATGCACTGAATTATGTACTATAATTACTGTGACTTTATATTGTTATTTTTTATTTTATTTTTTCGAAATGGACCAAAAAAACGTCAGGGTCGGCGGGTATTCGTAGGTAGGTTCGGGTGAGTTTAGGCCTTATGTGATAAATAGAATATTGAATTGATAACATTGGCATGATGTGCAGCTCAGCACAGCTTTGTATCATATAGTTTTATCCAACGCAGGCACTCATATAAGCTCCTCTATGTACCGGTATAATAAAAAAAATGAGAGTGGGGACATGCAGGTTAGAGTGTGTCTGCATGGTTTAATAGCAGAACCACATATATTTGTATTTTAGACCTAAAACACATTGTAAATTGGCTTGATATGTAAACCTTGACTTGCTAGTAAAATGTAATTCATACGATATGCTATGTTAGGTATGCATGATCAGTTTCATTATAAATTACAAGTGTAGCAATATAGAACATTAAACTTAGTACACATGTTGGACCAGTTTGACCTGGTTACCCGTTACAAAAAGAGTTGATCAAATTACTTTATGTCATGTTAAAATAAAGTCAGGTATTGCCCCTGATTATATGGGTGAGCATTTTACTTTAGCAAGTTCTGTTCAAGAACACTCTACAAGATTTCGGGATAAAGGAAGTTTCGCAGTTCCCAAAGTTAAAGGTTTTGATATAAAGTCATTTGCATATAAAGGGTGAACTTTATGGAATGAGTTACCTCTTCATATAAGAAACACAAATGGTCAGGTCTTTGGGATTTCAAATCAAGTGATGCCTCAATAGAGTGTATTTGTACAGTAGTGAAAGTCAGTTGTCCATTTCCATTTAATGCTAGTCATTTAAATTATCTATGTTATAATTAATTTACTATTCATTTAAATGTTAGTCAATTGTCCATTTCAATTTAATGCTAGTAGTTTTTAATTATCTATGTGATATTATTAAAGTGTCAATATCAAAATCTTTTATGTACTAAATAGTTGATATGTGATATTTATGCCTCGCATGTGACAATTTAAAAAAATGTGTTACATGAAGGATAGGACGAAGGATAATTAATGTGATACTTATGTCTCTCTGTGTCACGCCATAATTATCAAGGACCACAATGGAAATAAGGGAAAAATATTTCCCCCTTTTTGTGTCGCCTTTTCGAAGAAAAAAGCGATACATACATGTAGGGATCACTTTGTCGTCCGTCAGTCTGTCCGTCACGAAAACTTAACGTTGGCTATAACTTTCTCATTTCTTCATATTTCTTCTTCAAACTTTCAATATATACTCACCATGACAACATCGACATGACCATACCAAAATATGAAGGTCAAGGTCACATTGAAGGTCATTACATGTATATGGGTTAAATACTCAGTTTTTCTTCACGAAAACTTAATGTTGGATATAACTTTCTCATTTCTTGATATTTCTTCATCAAACTTTCATTATATACTCATCATGACAACATCGACATGACCTTGCTAAAATATACAGGTCAAGGTCACACTGAAGGTCATTATATGGGTTAAATACTCGTTTTTTTCTTCACGAAAACTTAACGTTGGTTATAACTTTCTCATTTCTTGATATTTCTTCATCAACCTTTCAATATATACTCATCATGACAACATCAACATGACCATACTTAAATATAAAGGTCAAGGTCACACTGAAGGTAATTATATGGGTTAAATACTCTTTTTGTTTCTTCACGAAAACTTACCCTTCGTTGGTTATAACTTTCTCATTTCTTGATATTTCTTTATCAGACTTTCAATATATACTCATCATGACAACATACTCATCATGACAACATCGACATGACCATACTAAAATATAAAGGTCAAGGTCACACTGAAGGTCATTATATGGGTTAAATACTCATTTTTTTCTTCACGATAACTTTGTCAGGCCAGTTTGTCAAGGTCATTTAACTGGATCCAACAAACCTTGTTACACTGACAAAGCGCTGACAGGCGACACACGTGTTCCGCGGAACACCCATCTAGTTTGTGTTATCCTTGGCTTTGATGTGCAAAGCATGGTTTATATCTTATTTTATGCATTGTGTTGTTTTGTATAACCATGTATGTACATCTGTATATTTGCCGAAATAAATCTATCTATCTATCTAACATACAAGTTCAGATTTTTGGCAGCTCATAATCCACCTCCATAGAAACACTAAAAATTCAGTAGTATCTTGTTTAAGTAGTATTTATCAGTTACACCTTTTTGGCTTTTAGGATAATGAAAGCACACAGTGCCGCTTAATTCCTATTGAACATAATTACGTTTACTCACGCTCATATTAAATTGAGGAAAACTTACCTATAGATAAACAACATTGCACTTGTTAGCCGTGGTTTGGCAGTAATGGGTAAATTCTGATAAATTGCTTCAATCATCAGGTACATTTTAGCTGGCAAATATGAGGTGTCTGGACGATGGCGCGGTATGGAGAATTGTCTGAAACTCGGAAATCTTTATTAATAATAATTTGATTTAGAAGCTGTTTGTGTTTTGCCGTCAAAATTAATAGTAAGTAAGCTACCCAGCTTGGTAATGGTGTCTGTATCTTTCAGATCGGTAACTTAATGCAAAAATGAATACTCAGTTGAAATTAAAAAGTATACAGAAATAAAAACTACTAAACTGTATTGAAATTGCTAAGGTTTAGGTTCTATTCAATGGACTAGAAGGCAGAAATATTCTTAAAAAACAGAGCAAAGAAATAATTGACTTCAAACAAGCTTAAATAGACAAGCTTTTTGACGTTTTTGTTTAATTGAACAAATGGATGCAAAGTTGAATGTGATTATTTTTCTGATTATTATTGAAATATAATACTTGTTTCTATTACTATTGTAACAATGTTATTCAATTACAGGTTGAGATGAGGCAAGATTCGGCAATCCAAAATGTATAATTACACCACATTGCCAAGTAGAGCCAACTATAATCTGAGCAGTAAACGAGGCAGCAATGTCCGATGGAAGCAAGAAACCTCTAGTGTATAGAATCAACGACCATGGTCAAGGCCCAGAGTTGCTCCACCAGGTGTTTCTGGAGCGTGGTTGGGTTGAATTTGATGAGGAAACGCAGCATGAATCTGATTGGAACGTCTGGTGGCGTACATCTCGGTTCCGTCTCTGCGATTACGAGAACATATTCCCATGGCAAAGGCTCAACCATTGCCAGAAATCCCATGGGATTACCAAGAAGGATTGCCTTGTTAGGAACTTGAGGCGCATGAAAGGCGTTCATGGAGCTGGTGTTTTCAATTTCAGTCCCCTCTCGTTTAATCTGCCTAATGATTACACAAGATACGTCACCGAATACGGAAAGTTGAAGGCAAAAACTGATTCCAAAATGTTTGCATGGATTTGTAAACCAGCAGATATGTCTCGGGGTCGTGGAATATTTGTGTTCAAGGATATATCAGATTTGCAGTATGACTGTAATGCAGTCGTACAGCAGTATATTCCTAATCCTTTGCTCATCGGAGGATATAAGTTTGATATTAGACTTTACGTCGCTGTTCCGTCGTTTCATCCGTTGACCGTTTACGTCTTTCAGGAGGGGATTGTACGTTTTAGTACTGAGAAGTTTGATCTATCGGCTCTACATAATGTGTTCGCTCATCTTACAAACACGTCTATCAACAAGCATAGCCCGTCTTACACGACCGACAAGGAGCGTATAGGAACGGGGTGCAAGTGGACGATAACCCAGCTGAGATACTACCTACATCAAAGCAATCTAGATGATAGGATGCTTTGGGCAAAAATAACCAATATTATCATCCTGACCCTGTTAATTCAGGCTCCTCAAGTTCCCAAAGGGAGGAATTGTTACGAATTGTACGGATTTGATATCTTGATTGACGAGAACCTGAAACCATGGTTGTTAGAAGTCAACTTTAGTCCTGCCATTAGCACCGACTGCCAGGTGGATGTGACCACTAAGAAACCTATGCTTCATGATCTTATGGACATGCTTAACTTCAAAGAGAGTGATAGTGAGAGAGGAGGGATAGACAAGCGAAAGACCGTGGGGCGTATTACAGCTCGAGGTCGTATGATATCCGCTAACAAGAACAAGGCGGAGCAGATCGACAGAACGACTTCATCAAGTCGACTCAGTCAGCGTGGCGGTATACAACGAATAAACTCAACGATCTCCTCCATGAACAAGAGTATAGATCCCCCAGTGCTAGAACATACATTGTCGTTCATACAACAAGACAATCCATTGATACAAAAAAATGAGGATAAACTGTGTTTTGGATTACCCCTTGTGCACCCCTCAGATGACGAGAAAGGGGACAGTGATTTTAACTCAGAGAGATCAAGTGTCAAAAGTGATGTAATGGAAGCAGACTCATTCAATCCATTCTCAAGTCTAACTGGACGATACACGCCCAACCGGAACATAATGTACTCTAGTATAGGTCAAGGTCAGCCAGTGCTTGAGAGGTCATTTGATAGGAGTGGCACTATGTCTTCCATTGTAAGAAAGTCAGAATCCGTGCAATCTTTCAGTCACAAGAATGATAGAGGTTCATTAAAAAGCTTCGGTAATTCAGACAGTGCTTATTCAAGCTTCTCTGATAATTCAGAAAAGGTTACCATAACATCCGGCAAAAGTAAAATCTTGAGCCACAGACGGAAGAGTTATTACAGCTTGCAGACTGAGGCACTGGATGAAACACTCCCAGAAATTGAACCCGCCTTCCAAATTAAGTCACTTAGACCCAATGAAAATTCGAAGTCTTTACAAAAAATAACAAACAGGAGTGCAACACCTTTGAACAGTAATACTAGCATCAGTAGACTATCAACCAATGGCCGACAAAGTGTTAGTAAGAGTTATGACCACTCCCCTTCACGCACTTACATAGCACGGTCAAAATCCAGATTTGGAAATACTACAACTAGGAGTGACGTGGATTTACGACAGAGGGCAAGGTCACAGATGGTGGTTTCAAGTATGTCAACGATCAAAGTTACCCGTGAGAAAGAACTCATTAATCTCGGATTAAATGGAACAACCAAAAAGCCGTCGACAAATTTGAGAAATAAACCAAGATCTAAGTCGATTTCCATGCAAACGAACAAGCCAAAAGGACCCCCACCGCGAGTTGGTGATTTTTTTCTAATCTTTCCCTTCAATGAAACGACGCTGAAAGCTGCCAATGGAACACTTGACCCCCATGTTGTGATAAAAGAGGCGCAGAAGTTAGTCAAGGAGCTTAAGGTAGAGATTGATAAGAATCCTGAGGATAGAAAACTAGGTGGACATCTTCCATATGGAACTCTGCCTGGGGCAGACAGACTTTGGGCTCCAGTCAAACTTCCACCTGAGGAGAGCTGAACAAATTTTTAACAGGTTTGTTGATTTTTGTTGTATATGCCTTGATCCACATTCTTTGCTTGTTTATTTTACATCACAATGATTGATTGTTGATAGTGCAGCTTTGGTGGGATAACATTCCATCAAATATTATCAATATAATATGACCATTTTCCACCAGACCTTATTGGTAGTCTGATAACTTTAGTTAGGAAGGCGGTATTGGGAAAAAACTTAGTGTGGGCAAAGGAAGCTTTCGGATTGTTTTTGAGGTCACTGGGGTCACGGTCAAGGTTATTCATAATAAAAAAATGGTTTCCGGGCAATAACTTTTGTTAGGAATGAGGTAATAGAATGACATCTGCTGTGCAGATAGCTTATATGGAAATCAAACTGGAGCTTGCATTTGAGGTCACTGGGTCAAAGTCAAAGAGTGGCAATTCTTACAGATGCTGGAAGGTATTCAGTACCGGGTTCTACCCAGGAAAAATGTGGTGGTCTGCCTCTACCACCAAAAAACTGACCACCAGTATATGGCCTGACATGTGCTAAAACACAATTCAAACAAGAAAATCTTCAAAATTGTTTTTAAAAATAGAGAAAAATATTTTCCAGCATTGATTGAGGAAATTTGGTAGTGAGGAAACTTTTACGATTAAGGAAGCTTGAGAGTTGATTTGAGGTCTCTTCAATCAAGGGTAGGGCCACTGTTACTAGATGTAAAGCAGTGATTTGAGCTACAATTTGAAATTTGCAATTTATTTAAAGTTGCATGAAATATAACTCATTTGCTGTATATTAATTTCCGAAGTGCTTGTATGATCTGTAGTGTCCTTTGCTATGTAAACAAGATTTATCTTCACCGAAAAAGATTTCCTTATGGAAAACCTGGTTTTAGTGGAATACTGTATCTGCATTTTTTATCATTTTTTTCTTGTTTTTTTTGGTGTGTAGGGGGTCAGTGAGGGGTAAGAAATGTGTATCTGATGGGTTATGGTCAACGAAGATTATTTTTTAGGCCTTGTTTATTTGGAATTCTATAACATATATTCTAAAATGTGTCTTTCAAAAAAATTTACATATTAGATTCCCCCATGATATGACTGAATATAAATACACACAATTTACTAAAGGCTTCCTGATTTTTTTCTTTTTGAAGTTCGCTGAAAATGTCTTGATAACAAACTTGAGACACCTTACATTCCAATAGCTGTGTAAACTTTAAAGGGACAATGGCAATCTTTAAGTTGTTGTCGGGCATTAAAATTAGAGTCTCGACTTATTAACCCAGTAACATTTTAACTTCAAAGTTTAAACCTGCATATATTAAAGTCCGTATCCTGCCATCAATGCAGCTTTTACAACAGATGTATACCGTATCAAATCATACTGACGACGAGGTATATAATTATATAACTAAAAGTAAATTTACATATTTTGAGAATACAAATTGTATAGACACAATATAAACCAGCCAGGCTAAATCCCAAAACTGGAGCATCGAATTAAGAGTCAGCAATTCAAAAATTCATTTTACGCATATTCAGTCGTGTTTATTTTAATAAAAATACTTTTATACTTTTAGTTGGGACATTGTTGTATGACCTGAACACCTGGTTTTGATAAAGCATTTTGTAGTGTAATTTTGCCATTATTTGGCGAGTTAGTTCCTTTATATTAAATTTTGAGTTTTCAAATTGTCTTCGTTATTCTACCATGGGTTTAAATATATTGGTGCAATATAGTCAACAGTTAAAAATATGTAAAACATTTTTATACTGTTCTTATAATTAATATTAATGATAGAACAAAAATGTGAGTTTTTCAAAATCAAGATTGCCGTGTGTCTCTTTAATGTTTTATTAATTGTTAACATAGTCTTGGATGGAGTGATTAGTGAGCTGTTCTGTGCAAGTGTCTCATTCAAGTTTTGGTTTAATAGTACTTAATGTGCTAGTATACTGTTTCACAAACCGGATAAGTTTGCATGGTTTGATTAAGAAGATTTTTTTCTTTGAGTTTGTCACGTCATCTGATTTAAGATTTGACATACTTATAATCTTAACCAAATCTGAAAATTGCAATATTCTGACTTGGACGATTTCCAATTTGAAGGATAAAAAAATAACCTTTTTTTCTAATCTGATTTAATTTCTTTACATATTCGATATAAAACTGTCAAATCATATTTGAAAAGTAGGGAAAAGTTTTAAACAGTCAATGCAAGTCATTGCAGCTGTGAATAAAATTCAAATTCTGTCCCAAAATGTAACACATAAAACATTCTTAATAATCTGTAAATTTAAATGCTCGTCACATTTCATTTAGAATTATGTTAACGCAATTTGTTAAGATCTGGTACTCATGAAATTTCCATTTAATTTTCCTATCGAATTATTGATTTTTGTAGCAACTTGTATTTTATCCCTTTTTAGAACATGGTTACAATTTCTGCATTGCATTTTGGTTAAATTGAAAAATCTGTCCTGTGGTATTCTGGTGTCGATAATTAAATCTGATCAAATAATTGACAAGATTTTAAATTAATCTGCTTCATAGACTGCTTCTATACCTGTAGACGGTGTATTTAAGTCGTGTGAATGCAGGTGCAAATCTAGACCATTTTTTGTCATATGCCAGGTTGATTGCTATTAACAAATCATTAAAATTGTTTTGAAATGCATTTTTTCTTGTCAAAATTATCGTATGCAGCTGCTTATATCTGCGTTTAGTCTGTGTTTTTCAGTTTATTTAGCAGATAAACCTCTAAATTGATACAAAATGAAGCTTAGGTATTACAGGAAAAACAATGGAAAAGGTTAATAATTAATGCTGAATGGGTCTATGTTGTACAGGGTACCCTACCTGAGCGTCCGTCCGTCCGTCCGTCCGTCCGTCTTTCTGTCCGTCGGTCCGTGGGTGCATCCAGACTTTTTTCTTAAAACATCTTGCCTTCTTTGTGCATGGGGGACCAAACTTCATCAGTGTTTTCCTATTAAGGACCTGACATGTCCGTTATCTTTACCTGGGATATGTACCAGACTTCATCTCATTTATCTGGCATGGTTTCCTAGTTCTTTTATTGTCATGGCCTACTTTGCTTTGAAATATATATGTCATAGAATTTATTTTTTACAAATCTGTATCTTTTCTTCGAAGCCCAGTATATGTATAGGGGAACAAGAGCCCCTAAAGCATATGGATGCTGTACTGGCTAACATGGCTCTTATAACAGGGGAGGGGTGGTCAATGTTGAATGTTGTTTAACGGCTCATCAACACAGTATATGTTATTTAGAGCCACCCCAGAGGGAGGGGAAGGATACATAGGAATCCAGGAACCATGCCCTACTCTTATTATTGAATAGATTCCTATGGTTCTTTAATGTGCTCGGAGGATAGACCGATACACGGGGGGTGGTCAAGATGGGGTGTCAGATATGGCTGTTTTTCAAACTTTTCCAGCTTTTATTGAAAGAAACATGCTGAACATCAAGTCTGGTAACATCAGATGAAAAATGAAATGGCTTCAGATTGAACAAAACAAGATATAGTATTTTTTATTATATCAAGGGCCATAACTTTGCAGGTTCTAATCTGACATTACTTTATCTTTGAATTTGTCCCACTTATTATTCTATGACCTTGATAACTTCATAAATGATTATATTTAAAAAAGTAAACATCAATTGAAAAATGAAGGCCATATCGTCTTAAAGAGGCTAAGTATAGCATATTTTACTAAATCATGGGCCATAACTCCGATGTTACTAATCACCATCTAACGGGTTAGAAATTATCCGAGCTTTCATGATAGTAACAATCTGGCCAAGTCTGGTAAAGAACAGATGTAAAATGAAGGCCCTTCAGTCTTAATTAGGCAAAACATACACTATATTGAACTAAATCAAGGGCCCCAGATGGATCACTCCATTGTTACTGGTCTGATCCAGTTGGTTTTCAAACATGTCCAAGCTTTCATTAAAATCAAGAATCAGGCCAAGTTTGGTAAAGATGAGATGAAAAATGAAAGCCATATACATGTATCTTCTTCACAAGACGAAGTATGGCTTATTTTAATAAATCATGGGCCATAACTCTGGTGTTACTAATCCCATAAGTTTTTGAAACTGTCTGAGCTTTGAATGATATTAACAATCCGGCCAAATCTGATAAAGATCAGATAAAAAAGAAACCTTATAGTCTTAATGCAGCAAAATATAGCATGTATTTAACTACACCAAGGGCCATAACTCCAGTGTTACTGGTCTAGCTGGTTTTCAGACTAGTCCGAGCTTCCATTGATATCAACAATGTTGAATAGTACATATCAAGGACCAATAATAGTCAAAATATTTTAAACAGTCATGAATACCAACTTTATGAATGAGCCTCAGTAATAACCCATCTGTTCTTCGTCTATTGTTCTGGGTGTTGGTTAACAAATATCTCCGATTATAATGTGTAATTGATATTAAAGGGACACAAGACAATCTGGATTTAAAAAACTCCCGGCATCACACTATCACAATGACACACTATTGTATATCACACCTGAAATATGAGTCATAACAAATCATTCTAGTAGGATACTTACATTATTGAGTATAATACAGCATTGTGTTGGAAAGACATATGATAAAATAGCAATTTTATTTCCCCTGTATTCAAATATTTACATGCAAATGACCAACTAATTTGAATGTTCGTTAAATACTTTAAGATAAATAACAAACCAATTTTAACATTTGTTAACACAGATTGATAAAATAGATTACATTGTGTCCTGTTAAATGTCTTAAGTTTGAAATATAGGTTATTAGGACAGAATATTCATAAGTATATGATTTAGTAGTGTTATTAATTAACCATTGTCTAAAGTCAAGGTCACCCAGCTCATATTTATTGTTAAATGGATCATTAAAATATTATTAAAGTTATTTAGAGCCACTCTCAGAGAGGGTAAATAATTTGGAGGAATTCCAGGACCCGCCTATCTCTCAAACTCTTTAGGTGTCTCCGTGGTGTAATGGTTAGCGCCTCCAGGGATCGTGTGTTCTATCCCAGCCACAGGACCGATTTTGGATTAATTATCGAAATACTTGCAAAAGAATTCACACCTGACCAGTCCTTCGGATGCGACTTAAAACCGAGGTCTGCTCATTAAAATGCTCCGTGCAATACCGCGAGGATAGATAACCACTTATTATATACCTATTTGTCTCGTGCAATGAGTGGTCTGCATTTGTACCATGTGACCGTACAATATATTTCCGTATTGGACGCAGGCCTGTACAACTTTTTTTATTAAATCCGTATTGTACAGTACACGAGCCCCATGTTAACTCAATGATAAAGTCCAAAAACTGTTAAAATGTTCCGAATGCATCAATATCACATAACTGCTTTACACGCCTATATACTTTCACTTATAAAGCGCTTAAATGAAAATATTTGTTGTCGTTTGGTGTTGACAGTTGACAGTTGGTGAAAGATGCTTTCTGAAGAAGAAATTAGTGATTTTATCCATCGAGAGAAATAGGTATATAATAAAACGGTCATTTAACATTGTTCCGTACAATACGGTGATATATTTGGACTCGTACTCAGCTGTCAGCTGGGTAGCGGCTCGTCCAATATGGTTGTGTCAGCGGGGTACTCGTCGAAATATATCACCGTATTGTACAGAACAATGTTAAATAACCTCATATTATACACACACCTCTCGATCTCTGATTCTTCAGTCTTGGTCCTCTTTCTCATTTGTTTATATAGTATATATGGATATATCTCTGCTATTTCTTTAAGGATTTCTTTGCTTATATGAAGAGAGATGCCATTTATTCCGATGATATGTCAGGGGTGTAACTTGTAACTTGAAAACAAGAATACTCCAGCCAGTGTTCAAACTGGAGGGCGACATGAGCGACAAAGTCGCTTTTTCCTCCGTGACTTCGCTTTTTTTTAGCCGACGGCGAAGTTTAAGTTGCCTTCAGATTGACCACTTCGCTTTTTTTCCGCCCTCAAGCTAAGTGTAACCAGTCCTTTAATTGACCTGTTGTTTATGTCTCAGGACAGGCGTAGACAACTCTGGGAAGGGATTATGCTAATTGTTTTGATCGATCACAGCAGAAACCCCGCGTGGAGCATACTTTCCTACAACTATGATATCCCCTAAGGCAATTTTAGCACCTCGCCTTTTTTTGTTTACAAATTAGACTGTACAGGGAATACACACGCCTTATCCAATAAGATTGTGTATAGCTGAACAATTGACCAATCGTAGGTTCCGTTACAGATAGACAAGTGCGTGTTGAAAACGTGATCGAAACAACAATCTGAAGTTAATTGACCTGAGGTGATTAAATGATGCCACCAAATAATGATTAGAGTTGTGTTTTCTTAATTGTTTGATAAAACGGACCTTTTGGCATTCCAAACAAATTAATGCATGAAAAAGAGTTAATAATAGATGACATTTCTACTGAATTTTCGGCAATATTTTACTTCCGGAAAAGTGCAGTGTCATAGTAGTTCGGATAGGTACATAAGTTCGGATGGAGGATTTTTTAATTTATTTATTAAATGTTGTTTTTAGCTAATACAAATTGGGAAACAAAACACATGTATTGGTCTTATAGGTCTTAATGAGGAATAAGCCTTTTAGGTAGAAGTTTGAGAATCATATGTACACCCTTCATAGAACTCCATACAAATTGATAGAAAGATGAATAAATAAAGATACATGCAATATATTTATATTAATTCTTCTCTCAATCCTTTCTTCTATAGTTACAGTATATATAAGTAAAGAGTGCCTGTGACTGTGAATAAAATTAATAAACACATTTAATTTGAAACAGCTAGCATGCTCTTAAATAATCAAAAGGTTATAACCAATAGGGTGTATACATGTATATCAGTTAATTAACAAAAAACGATTGCGCGCTTAATTTAAAAGATCGTGTCTCCCTCACTTCTCCCTATTGTTTGGTCACTTCTCTCTATTTTCTTTGGAGGGAGAACTCACTTCTCCCTAAAATCCAGGCCTAGTTTGAACCCTGACTCCAGCTGTGTTTTTCTCCGACAGCTCTTGTTTAGATGGGTAACACTGGTGGTAGGGACTCATAATTCGCTAAATATGCTCGTTTGATCATTCTTATTATACATTCTAACAGGACCTGCACAGTCTTTCGTATACACAAAAAAGAGAGACAACTGTATGTTATTCTACGATAAAATAAGGCTGTTCCATTCATTCCCCACATATATTTCATCCGCTGGAAGCGCCACATTACATGACGTCACTTGTTACATATACGTCACAAAGACAAACTCAACAGTAATTTTAATGAAATGTTAATTACAACAAACCTTGCACACACCCGATATAAACCCATCATATGCATCAGTACACATAACATTAATAAGCATCTTGAACAAGCTGAGAACGTTTGAAGTCATACAGCGCTAGCTATATGACGAATTGTTTATCACGTGACTACTAGTGTATTTAAACATACTGTACCGCACACAACTTTACATATGGGTGCGCCCAATGGAACAGCCTGTAAACATAGCAGCCTGATTACATTGACCTCCGAGATCATATATAGTGTCCCAACAATAGCGTAACTAATGGGGTTATTGTCGTGTTAGAATCGAAATAATAACATTTTGCCAATTTAAATAAAGTTAATAGAACACAGTTTCATGGTTTTATGAAATTACCTATTTAATACCTAGATAAATATTACACCAAATTTATTCATTGTTATTTATCGACAATCAGGAAAAGTTAATATTTACAATTGTGTAAATATTGGGAAGTTGAAAACCATTATAATTTGAGTGAACATTTATATAGATTTTTCAACTGTTCTTTTTATTTTTTATTAGAAAAGGCTAATAATTAATATGAGGCCATACTAAATTAATTGCTAGATTCTCATCTCCGCCCGCCCCCGTTTTTTTATGCCACACCGGTAATTTTTATTTCTTCAAAAAAAATAAATAATAATAATAATAATGAAGAAAATTGCTGAAAGTATGGAACACTATTAAAAATGTGTTTTCAATCTTGGAAGTACTCAGTAGTTTGTTTTACTATTTTTTGCATTGTGCCGCAGCCATTTTCCATTTGTCGTATAAAATATAAAAATAAAAAATAAAATTTCACTCCACGCCCCTATTTTGAAATAAATTTGGATGAGACACTAGCAATTAATTTATTATGGCCTAACATACATTTTATGTAAAGCAAGCCCCAACTGTGTTATAATTTGCTAAAAATGCAGCATTGCAAAATATACTTGGATAAAACCTAGCTTTAGCCCTTTACACTCAAGCAACACTTTAGCCCTTTACACTCAAGCAACACTTGAGGGCTGGCGTGGCGCTGTCAGTAGCGCGGCGGATTTGTAACCAGAGGCCCCGGGTTCAATCCTCCGTGGTGCCACTGAGATCCGTCG
The DNA here is from genome assembly GCA_037043455.1 of Cyrtodaria siliqua. Lineage (NCBI taxonomy): Eukaryota > Metazoa > Mollusca > Bivalvia > Adapedonta > Hiatellidae > Cyrtodaria > Cyrtodaria siliqua. Next base: position 412,024 of record JAWPHD010000042.1, read on the forward strand.
GTGTGTTCTTGGCAAGACACTTTCCCTTCGCCTCGTCCGTCGGATGGGGACGTAAACCGGGCGGTCCCGTTATCGGTCTATCCTCCGAGCACGTTAAAGAACCATAGGAATCTATTCGATAATAAGAGTAGGGCAGGCTCCCGGATTCCTATGTATCCTTCCCCTCTCTCTGGGGCGGCTCTAAATAACCTATACTGTGTTGATGAGCCGTTAAACAACATTCAATTATCAATTCAAGCAACACTTGATGCCGTCTTGGTTTTCAATCACTGTTGTATATAGATAGATCTCTTATAAAAAATGTAGGTCACACTATTCACAGTGCAATAAAGCGTTAATTTTAGGGTTAGTTGGCATAGGTGTATATTTTTTATGTTTCGCAAAATTTTCGGGGGAGCATATTGTAGTAGCCGCTTTGTCCGTCCATCACACTTTTGTCTGGAGCATAACTTTAAAACTACTGATGGGACTCACTGCAATGAAACAATTAGATTTTTTTCCGGAGCATAACTTCAAAACTACTGAAGGGACTGCAATGAAACTTCACACAATTATAGAGAGCAATGAGAGGAAGTGCAGAGTGCAAGAACGGTAACTCTGTCTTCATTCAAATTAGAGTTATTGCCCTTTGTAATTTTATACTGAGAATTTTTGTCCAGAGCATAACTTCAAAACTACTGATGGGATTGCAATGAAACTTCACACAATGATAGAGGGCAATGAGAGGAAATACAGAGTGCAAGAACCATAACTCTATCATCATTCACATTAGAGTTATTGTCCTTTGTAATTTTATGCTTAGGATTCACTAGTGATGGTACGGCAATGAAACTTCACACAATAGAGGGCTATGGTAGGAAGTGCAGATTGCAAGAACCGTAGCTCTGTCTTCATTCAACTTAGAGTTATTGCCCTTTGTAATTTTGTACTAGTTATTCTTGTCCGAAGCATAAGTCAAAACTACTAATGGATCTGCAAATTGAAAACTGCTGGGTGACACAAGCCCATATGATAAGTTGGGGAGTATCCATCAGTTCTACCATCCATTGGTTCTACCGATTTATGTCTCGCCCACGATAGTGGGTAGCGAGACATAGCAGTCACTTGTCCGGTGGCTGCGGTGCAAAAATTACCAAGGTCAAGGTCATATTTTGCATTATTTCCCCAAAACTTAACCTTGGTTAGGTAAGTTAACCTCAGTTAACTGTATGTGATTGCCTCATTTTCTTTGTTTGATACTTGGTCATATGTATTGTTGGCATTGGTGGACATCACTGAATGACAAAAATTACCAAGGTCAGCATCATGTTTTGCATTGTTTTCACCAAACTTAACATTGGTTGGGTAACTTAACCTGAATGACAAAAAATACCAAGGTTAAGGTCATGTTTTGCGTTATTTACCCTAAACATCAGTTTGGTTAGGTAAGTTAACCTCAGTTAACTTTTTCTGATAACTTTAATTTCTTTGTTTGATACTTGGTCATATGTATTGTTGATATTGGTGGACATCTCTGAACGACAAAAATTACCAAGGTCAAGGTCATATTTTGCGTTATTTTCTCCAAACTTAACCTTGGTTAGGTAACTGAACCTCAGTTAACTTTATGTGATTGTCTCTCTTTATGTCTTTGATACTTGGTCATAAAATTATGTACTGTTGGCATTGCTGGACATCACTGAACGACAAAAAAATACTAAGGTCAAGGTCAAACTTCGCCTTGGTTAGGTAACTGAACCTCAGTTAACTTTATGTGATTGTCTCACTTTATGTCTTTGATACTTGGTCATAAAATTATGTACTGTTGGCATTGCTGGACATTGCTGAACGACAAAAATTACCAAGGTCAAGGTCATATTTTGCGTTATTTTCTCCAAACTTAACCTTGGTTAGGTAACTGAACCTCAGTTAACTTTATGTGATTGTCTCTCTTTATGTCTTTGATACTTGGTCATAAAATTATGTACTGTTGGCATTGCTGGACATCACTGAACGACAAAAAAATACTAAGGTCAAGGTCAAACTTCGCCTTGGTTAGGTAACTGAACCTCAGTTAACTTTATGTGATTGTCTCACTTTATGTCTTTGATACTTGGTCATAAAATTATGTACTGTTGGCATTGCTGGACATTGCTGAACGACAAAAAATACCAAGGTCAAGGTCATATTTTGCATTATTTTCCTAAACTTATCCTTAGCTAGGTAACTTAATCTTAGTTAACTTAACCTCAGTTAACTTTATGTGATTGCCTCATTTTATGTCTTTGATACTTGGTCATATGTATTGTTGGCATTGGTGGACATCACTGAATGACAAAAAATACCAAGGTCAAGGTCATATTTTGCGTTATTTTCTCCAAACTTAACCTTGGTTAGGTAACTGAACCTCAGTTAACTTTATGTGATTGTCTCTCTTTATGTCTTTGATACTTGGTCATAAAATTATGTACTGTTGGCATTGCTGGACATCACTGAACGACAAAAAAATACTAAGGTCAAGGTCAAACTTCGCCTTGGTTAGGTAACTGAACCTCAGTTAACTTTATGTGATTGTCTCACTTTATGTCTTTGATACTTGGTCATAAAATTATGTACTGTTGGCATTGCTGGACATTGCTGAACGACAAAAATTACCAAGGTCAAGGTCATATTTTGCGTTATTTTCTCCAAACTTAACCTTGGTTAGGTAACTGAACCTCAGTTAACTTTATGTGATTGTCTCTCTTTATGTCTTTGATACTTGGTCATAAAATTATGTACTGTTGGCATTGCTGGACATCACTGAACGACAAAAAAATACTAAGGTCAAGGTCAAACTTCGCCTTGGTTAGGTAACTGAACCTCAGTTAACTTTATGTGATTGTCTCACTTTATGTCTTTGATACTTGGTCATAAAATTATGTACTGTTGGCATTGCTGGACATTGCTGAACGACAAAAAATACCAAGGTCAAGGTCATATTTTGCATTATTTTCCTAAACTTATCCTTAGCTAGGTAACTTAATCTTAGTTAACTTAACCTCAGTTAACTTTATGTGATTGCCTCATTTTATGTCTTTGATACTTGGTCATATGTATTGTTGGCATTGGTGGACATCACTGAATGACAAAAAATACCAAGGTCAAGGTCATATATTGCATTATTTTCCCTAAACTACACCCTGGTTAAACCACTTAACCTCAGTAACTTAACTTCCTATGATTCTCTGCTTTTATTTGTTTGATACTTGGTCATTTGAAGTCTTCGGTTGACATCATTTAAGCACAAATTTAATAAAATATTTCATATGCCGTTTGCCGTGGTGGGCGAGACACCCTCAGACCGAGGTCTTGTCTTGTTTACTTATCTTTGGGTGGGAAGTGTTTTCCCTGTTGCCAAACTTTATATTCTTCATGGGACCACACCTACATACAAGTTGTTGTAACTTAAGAGTTGTGTCCCCAGGGAGCAGCACCTTCTTACAAGTTGTTGTTAATCTGGAGTTGTGTCCCCTGGGGTGGTTCTTACTTGTACATTCTTGTAACTCCAGAGTGGTGTCCCCTAGAGATAAGTTACTATGTTACCTGAGTTGTGTCCCCTAGAGATGACCCCTATATTTGGTGTCAGATCGGTGAAATTCAGCCCATTGAACACAATGCAAAATAAGCTATTTTTGGAGGTCAGTCACAAGTTCCGGAACATTCCTTCACTTAAATACACTTTAATTCTGTGAACTACACACATTTGTCTCCCAAACTGTCCCATATCTGGGAAAAAACACTGATTCAGTTTTTCAACCTTTTGTGTCATTCATTCACACTATGCATATTTTAAAATAAACATATGTCAAAACCCCATCTCTACCTAAACTCTGTGCTCATACTCTCCAAAGAAATAGTCCTGACAAACACAGTAAAATCCTTACTAAATTCATGACAACATACGTAACACTTTCACATCAGGTTAGATTTAGCTATGAAATAAAAAAAAAGTCTTAGGAAAAATAAATGCAAATTAGACACTTTGGGTTTTTCCTTGGAACTATTTTAGCATCCTAATACCCGGAAGTACAACCTTACTGGTCTGACACCATGTATGTTGCTGTTACCCGGAGTTGTGTCCCCTGGGGAAGACACCCATTACCATATTTGACCTTGTTTTTCGCTAAAGTTGTAAATATACAGCTTTACATGTATAAAGTACATATTAACTCTCATTTGGTTTAAACATAGTTTATTGTGTGATGTTATTTGAATATAACTAAGAATAAATTAAAACTTTGTTATTAGTATTGTCTGAATAGTTCTGCTCAAATAAATAAATAAAAAAAATAAAAAAGTGATTATAACAAGAGTATATCTTAATAAACAACTTTTACGAGTATGACTATCTTACTATACTTTGACATAGATGTCTTTTACTTTAAATCAACATTAATATTGTATTCAACATGAACAAATCTTATACATTAGTAATTATAAAAAAAGATCTGTTTTTCTCATTCTGGTAGAGCCTCTGGTTTTAGATCACTTTCTCCTGCATCAATTGAAACAATCTTGAACCATCTAAATTATTTACCATATCAAATGTGCATATTTTCTTTTTAGCTTCAGTATTTGTATATGATGTATATAATGCATGTCTGTTTCAAATTTAATTGTCAACTTTATTTTCCTTTTCTTTCTTTGTTTATATTGTAAACCTGTGTAAATATGTAAATTAGAGGGCCACATGGAAGTTTAGTTCACAAACTAAATGTGTTACCCTCAATAAATAAAGTCTGTTATTATTATTATTATTTTAACCACTGATGTTTGTTTACAATAATTCAAATGGGACTAACTAAATACAGAATATATACTCTACCATAGCTTGAGTTGTCTAAATTTGATAAACAAATGGAGGACAGAAGCCAGTCTAGCGGTCAGTGATTATGTATTGAAATACATTAAATGTAGTCTTAACAGTCTGGATCAGTATGATCCTATAATGTTGGCATGTCTGATATGTTCTGATTTCTGCCAAATTTCCCAAACCATAGAAATTTCACGAACAACCGCAACAAAAGACTACTTTGGTTATAAGTTGTATTAACTTAATCATGGAAATGTTAGTTTTTATATCAACATTGCAAATGGAATTCCTTTATATGTACATAAGTCAACATTTTAAGTTTAAGTTCAGGGTATAAACCTTTGCAGTTGATATTGTGAAGTTTTAATATTTGAGCACCAAGATCAGTCAATAATAAAATCACATGTTAATTACATGCTTTGTATCTGATTGAAGTTATTGCCACCACTCAAAAGACAAAAGTTATAAGCTCTAGAGAACAAATGTACATTGTTTTAAAAATAATTGGAATATTTAAAAAAATCCTTCCTAATTATTGTTTACCGGTATGCTTGTTTGATTCTAAACGATATTTAAAAAATACAATAAATAGTTGTTGCCCAAAATATTATTGGTATAGATTTCATATCCAAGTTTTTTTAAAAAAAAAATAATAATTACCCCAATTAAGAAACAAAACTAGAATGTCAGAGTGATATTTAAAATGTTAGAAAATGCAAAATGACCATTAATTACTGTCCAAAATTATTTGAGACAGTTTAAAAATTAGTTTTTTTTCCTTTCGAACAGATGTATCCAACACTTTTTAATAATTCTTGTTATTCTTGAATATTATTAAACTATAAAAAATTGTTCTCTGGAGTATCTGAAACTCTGGTGGACATATTCACATTTGTCTTATACCCTACTCAGTGTTATTCTGTATTTTCAGGAAACCAAGCTTGTAGATTGCAGGGTGACCTCATGGAGGCCATGACCTTCGGACGGATGTATTGGGATCATCATTGTTCACCACTTCTACAAGAGATCATGACCTTTAGAGAAAGATAGAGAGGTCATGACCTCTAAGAGGTTATCATCTTAACAAATATGAGAGGTCATGACTTCTAAGAGGTTATTATCTTAACAAAGAGGTCATCATCATCCCCACACGTCCTTAACTTAGTGCAGGATTAGTCTAGTACAGGCAACGCGGATGTACTTAAGTTGCTAAACGCTGTTTCTGGAAGGCTTATATTAATGAATAGCTACTCTTGGTATCTCAAGTGGTCTTATAAATGGTAAATATTACAATTTCAAAAGTTCAAAAGTCTCAATAGGTTGTTATGATTGTGGTTAGATAAACAAATCTAAGTTTAAGACCGTCTGGTCACAGGAATTTGTATATCTTGTATACATTTGATTTTGAAATTGGAACGCAAGTGTGTGCATTGCATTTACTCATTTTAAAGTATGAATGGCTTTTTTTAGTTCAAGTAAAGGTTTATTTAGCTTTTGTGATATTTTCTTTTAGAAGTTTATTTTAAACCTCTAGAGCAATATTTATAAAACAGATCATATTTAATTTGTGCTGCATATGTGGTTAAAAAAATATTTTTAGAAGATATTTGAAGTTTTAAAGCAATGCTTCTGATTTGCAAAGTTCCCATAGAGCTTCCTTAAATGAACTACAGCTTTAGATTATTGTAAATCGTTCATTTTATTTATTAGCTCTACTGACCGAAGGCCAGCAGAGCTTATGGGATGCAGAGTTGTCCGTCGTCCGTCCATCGTCCGTCCGTCATTAACTTTTGTCTCGTTAAGACGATAAAGCCTTAATTATTCATCTGATCTTTACCAAACTTTACCAGATTGTTAGTGTCAATGAAAGCTCGGACAAGTTCGAAAACCAGCCAAATCGGACCAGTAACAGTAGACTTATGGCCCTTGATTTAGTTAAAAATGCTATATTTTGCCTCATTAAGACGATAGGGCATTCATTTTTTATTCAATCTTTACCAAACTTTACCAGATTGTTAATGTCAATGATAGCTCAGACAAGTTCGAAAACCAGCCAGGTCGGACGAGTAACAGCGGAGTTATGGCCCTTTATTTAGTTAAAAATGCTATATTTTGCCTCGTTAAGACGATAGGGCCTTCATTTTTCATCCGATCTTTACCAAATTTTACCAGATTGTTAATGTCAATAAAAGCTCGGAAAAGTTTGAAAACCAACCAGATCGGACCAGTAACAGCGGAGTTATGGCCCTTGATTTAGTTAAAAATGCTATATTTTGCCTCGTTGAGAGGATAGGATCTTCATTTTTCATCTGATCTTTACCAAACTTTACCAGATTTTTTAACTTTTTTTTTTCTTTTATTCTTTTTTTCTTTTTTCATTTTTTCATATTTTTTTTTTCATATTTGTTTTTCATATTTTTTTTCATTTTTTATTATCTCTTCTGGCCAAGTTCGAAAACCAGCCAGAACAGACCAGTAACGGCGGAGTTGTGGCTCTTGATTTAGTTAAAAATGCTATATTTTGCTTCTGTAAGACAATAGTCACTCGCTTCATTGATGTTATAAGAGCCATATTAGCCAGTAGAGCATCCAGAGGCCCTTTTGGGCCTCTTGTATTCATTATTTTGTTCAAGTGGTTTTGAAAATAGTGTTGCTTGGAACATTTTAAGTATCGGGTATTGTGTTTTACCAGTGCAAGATTATAAGAATCTTTCATGGGTATCCGGTGAAGATAGGGAATTCCAACCCGAGGTATAAGTGTTTTTATCAGAACCGAGGCTCCACCGACCCATGATAGATTCTTTTTCTTACATACCAGAGACATGTTGTGCATTGACGCCGCCAGCTACTAATGTTTTGCATGTTTTCCTGCAAACCTTTTATCTTTACCCATAAAGATAAGACTTTCCATCCCCCATGTAAAACGTGGATAGCCTTATCCGGTATGCAAGAATCAGTTTTCTTGCATACCACATAAGGATATCCACATATTACACAGTGTCATGTACTGGAAAATCTGATCTTACACATGGGTGCAGATAATAGTCACGTGCATCAACATTGTGTCGAAAATGTCAACATTTGCATGACGTCATTGTGTAAGAACACTTAGAAAACGTTGACTGTTGGCAGCTTTCATCGCAAAATGTCAGTGTTATGCAAGAAAATCATGGATATCCCAGTCAGATAGAGAAATTTAAACCCTTGGTATATAGCCTCGGTTCCGATTACAACGGTTGTACCTTCATTGTACCTCATGTTGTTGCAATTCCCAATCTTCATTGGATTTGCATGAAACGTAATCATAATATTTTTAATTAAATGTTCGACAGTTTAAATATAGAATAAATGCAGAATCCCAGATTGTTGTGAAGCAATATCCGGCCATACATACTGTATTATTCCTGTGCAGATTATTGTGGGAGATCTAAATGCCAAATTGGGTGCTTTCAAAAAAGGCAACTTTATTATTAATCGTGTTTATTTCAAAAGGTTGCAGTGGTATGCATGGTAGGTTCTGTTTTTACATTAACGTTTTCAATACTTTCAATAGGACTCATATAAACTCTTGCCAATGCCAGGTGCTACCTACATATGCCACGTGCCACCTACATATGCCACGAGCTACCTACATATGCCAGGTGCTACCTACATATGCCAGGTGCTACCTACATATGCCAGGTGCTACCTACATATGCCAGGTGCTACCTACATATGCCAGGTGCTACCTACATATGCCAGGTGCTACCTACATATGCCAGGTGCTACCTACATATGCCAGGTGCTACCTACATATGCCAGGTGCTACCTACATATGCCAGGTGCTACCTACATATGCCAGGTGCTACCTACATATGCCAGGTGCTACCTACATATGCCAGGTGCTACCTACATATGCCAGGTGCTACCTACATATGCCAGGTGCTACCTACATATGCCAGGTGCTACTTACTTATGCCAAGTGCTACCTACATATGCCAGGTGCCACCTATATATGCCAAGTGCTACCTACATATGCCAAGTGCTATATGCCAAGTGCTACCTACATATGCCAAGTGCTACCTACATATGCCAAGTGCTACCTACATATGCCAGGTGCTACCTACATATGCAAAGTTTTATTTAAAAATATGGAAAACTGGAAAATAATAGATTGTCAAGTGTTTGCATTAAGTTTCATAATGCACGCACAAACGACCATTATAAACACACTCCTTGATGTTGTTAAACTGCTTTAATGCACAAGTTCTCTAGTATTATGAGATTGAAATCTGTGATAGGATATTTCCATATGTATGTCAGTATTTAATAGGATAGTTCCATATGTACCAATCTGTTATACAAGTTCCATAATATGTAAGTATATATATTGTGATAGCATAGTTTCATATCTAAGTCAATCAGTGATAGGATAGTTTCATATGTAAGTCAGTCTGTGCTAAGATAGTTCCATAAGAAAGTCAATCTGTGATAGGATGGTTCCATATGTAAGTCAGTATGTGATGGGATAGTTCCGTATGTAAGTCAGTCTGTGATAAGATAGTTCCATATGCAAGTCAATATGTGCTAGGATGGTTTCACATGTAAGTGAATATGTGATGGGATAGTTCCATATGTAAGTCATTATGTGATAGGATAATTCCATATGTAAGCCAGTCTGTGATAGGATAGTTCCATATGTAAGTCAGTCTGCAGGGCCTTTTTACCAGTTTTGGGGAAGGGGCTTTTTGCCATTAATTAGGAAAAAATTCCATTAATGGGGAATGAAATTTCCAAGGTAAGTTAAAAAAAAAGAAGGGAAATATGCATGATTTTAAAAGAAAGTTTGACAGGGAAGGGGCCTTATACAGATCGCTGCAAAGAAGGGTAAAAAGGCACTGATCTGTGATAGGATAGTTTCATATGTAAGTCAGTTTGTGATAGGATAGTTCCATATGTAAATCAATTTGTGATAGGATAATTCCATATGTAAGTCAGTTTGTGATAGGATAGTTCCAATGTAAGTCAGTTTGTGATATGATAGTTCCATATGTAAATCAATATGTGATATGACAGTTCCATATGTAAGTCAGTTTGTGATAGGATAGTTCCATATGTAAAACAATATGTGATAGGACAGTTCCATATAGAAGTCAGTCTGTGATATGATAGTTCCATATGTAAGTCAATCTGTGATAGGGTAGTTCCATATGTAAGTCAGTTTGTGATAGGACAGTTCCATATGTAAATCAGTATGTGATAGGATATATGTAAGTCAATGTGTGGTAGGATAGTTCCATATGTCAGTCAGTCTGTGATAGGATAGTTTCATATGTAAGTCAGTCTGTGTTAAGACAGTTCCATATGTAAGTCAGTCTGTGATAGGATAGTTTCGTATGTAAGTCAGTCTGTGATAGGACAGTTCCATATGTAAGTCAGTCTGTGATAGGATATAATTATGTAAGTCAATATGTGGTAGAATAGTTCCATATGTAAGTCAATCTGTGATTGGATAGTTACGTTTGTAAATAAACTTTATGCTTATGTGATAGGGTAGGGTAGTCCAGTATTGCACCATTGGTGGATAGTGATAATCAGCATCATGTTATTTATTTACTTGCTTTGAATCAATGATAAACATTGTATTCTGTATGATTGTAAATTAACTGCAACTGATTATAAATGCTCAAGAATGTTGTAAGTCATAACATTCAAGAAATGTCGGTAATTAAAATTAAATTCACTAATTGTAATTCTTCAGTATTTTAAACTTTGTATGCATTGAAATTTTAAATGTGCAGTGAAAACTCAAAATAAGGAATCTTAACATTTATTTAAAAAAATCTAATATAAAATTTAAAACAGGACAGAATTTTTTCCCTGGGGACATGCAAATGTGATAAACAAATTCATTACGTGGTCCCGCCTTAATTCCATTAAGCGATGGGAAAGCTTATATTAGCAGATTTAAAACGATTATTTCGACAATAAAACACATTTAAAAATATGTTTTACTGCAAAAAATGTGATAACCTATTTAATGTTTTAATTTTACATTATGCACTTTTTAAGCCAAAATTAAAGTTTTATTTCATACCCCAGCCAACCCGTTTTCCCTTCTTGGAGAAGGGGTTGGATGGGGTATAAAAGTTAATACTCGGACCACGTAATGCTCATTATGCTCTGCACTCGTTTATCTGACTTTCACCTCCTTTGGGAAATGAATCTTGTATTTGAAAATGAAAGTTCATTGAACTTGATTTAACTCAATCTCAAAACAACAGTATGAACTCACTTTAAATTGAATTTGGTTTTACACTGCACATTAGAACTTAAACTATTATATGGTAAGAACTAATGAACACTATGGGATGCAGAATCACACAACTGAGGAAACCAAAAATGTATGTTGTTGTTAATTATGTGTATTGTTTTAATTATTCATTGTTTCAGTGAACCCGGTAGATTGTTAAAATGGCATATATTTTTTTTTATCTGTTATAGCATTTTGTGTTGTTAAAGTTTTAGTATTCCATGACTGTGATATTGAATGTTTAAGATTATTGTTACAATGGTGATGTCACAGCTTTTAATAGCTTTCATTATAGATTGTTCCCCCTCTTTTGTTAGGGAACGTATACATACTTGTATGGTTATCTGATGCTGTATTAATGTTCAGACTGTTTGTTTGTCTTTGTATGGTTATCTGATGCTGTATAAGTGTTCAGACTGTTTGTTTGTCTTTGTATGGTTATCTGATGCTGTATTAATGTTCAGACTGTTTGTTTGTCTTTGTATGGTTATCTGATGCTGTATTAATGTTCAGACTGTTTGTTTGTCTTTTTATGGTTATCTGATGCTGTATTAATGTTCAGACTGTTTGTTTGTCTTTGTAAGGTTATCTGATGCTGTATTAATGTTCAGACTGTTTGTTTGTCTTTGTATGGTTATCTGATGCTGTATTAATGTTCAGACTGTTTCTTTGTCTTTGTATGGTTATCTGATGCTGTATTAATGTTCAGACTGTTTGTTTGTCTTTGTATGGTTATCTGATGCTGTATTAATGTTCAGACTGTTTGTTTGTCTTTGTATGGTTATCTGATGCTGTATTAATGTTCAGACTGTTTGTTTGTCTTTGTATGGTTATCTGATGCTGTATTAATGTTCAGACTGTTTGTTTGTCTTTGTATGGTTATCTGATGCTGTATTAATGTTCAGACTGTTTGTTTGTCTTTGTATGGTTATCTGATGCTGTATTAATGTTCAGACTGTTTGTTTGTCTTTGTATGGTTATCTGATGCTGTATTAATGTTCAGACTGTTTGTTTGTCTTTGTATGGTTATCTGATGCTGTATTAATGTTCAGACTGTTTGTTTGTCTTTGTATGGTTATCTGATGCTGTATTAATGTTCAGACTGTTTGTTTGTCTTTGTTAACTTTTCTTTAGAGGACTACTCATCCGGAATTTTTACTTTGAGGAATTTATGGAAACTTCACGTCAAACCACCATTCTTGACATCATACAATTCTACAATCAGTTGACACTATTGTAGTCTTTATGGGATGAACACAGGTGTACTGAAAGGATAAAGTAGGGAGAATATGAACATTTGATTGTTATTTGATGGAATTATAGAATTTAATCAATCATGTTTTCTGTAATTTGTTGTAGTGTGAAGTTTGTCGAATGGCACAACAATTTAACATTTAGTCCCTTGGATTTTATTTAAGTTGTCATATGATTTGGCAAAGTTTGCACTATAATAAATTACAGAGACAACATGAATAAAATCCTCGTATATTTGAATGTATTAAAACTTTCTAAGGCGCTTGTAAATCATTGCTGTTTGAATAAGAAACATATGTCATCGTTTATGCTAACTCAGCAGTTAACAGGCTACGTTTATCCGACTTTGGAAGGTACCAATTTTGCCACATATAAGTGTTATATGATTCCTATATCATTCTCATATAATTACCTATTATATGACACTTATATAAAGGGAGCAGTACATGAATCTTATATAAAACCTTTTATTCAAGAATCATATATTAAGTATTATATGATAATCATATGAGTTTTTTCCATACACATTGGAAAAATGACTGTTTTGAAAAATGACACTTTTATGAATTTATACTGACATGAAAATTATATAAAACTTTTATTATATAAATATCATATAATCGGTATCATATGAGAATTGTATTTGGCTCCTTTTATATAAAAAATGCATATGATTCTCATATTAGAATGTAATCATATGTTTATTATATATGGCAAAATAGACTATGTACAGATGAAATGCAAATATTTTATGGAAATATATTACATCAATCAGAAACGCATTCAAATCATTTAATGTGTTTTTGCTTCAGTATAACACTGAGTTGTCAATTTTATAATATTTTATTTTGAAGTTCAGTACTGTTAAATAATATGTAACCAATGCTTGTAGTTACATGTAAGGTTGTTACGAAAATAATTGATAATGAAGACAATTGTTTGAATGTGTTGACGAAATAAAGTGCCAAAACCATGTTTGCGTGTCACACTGTATATCACAGGTAAGAAAATGTTATTTTCGCAAATTTTATATACTGTTATTTATATATAATGTTGTATGTAATTAATTATGGAAATCTATTCTTCCATAGTAGGATTATGCAAATTAATTTTATTAATAATTTTGTACACCAGTATGAAAGGAACTATTGTGTATAGTATTGTATAGTATAGTATTACACACACACACACCACTGAGGCCTTTATTTGATTATTCATTTTACGAACCCTCCAGCGATAAAACAAGGGTGTTTATCAGTTTTATTTTTTTAATTGAACATTTTATTCTCTTTTCATTTTAACAAATAAAAGCTTTTCCAAATTACTTTTTCTTTTTTTCCGCTCCTCCTACGGCACTTCTGTCTTGATGTTTTGTAAAACAAATAATGAAAAAAAAAAAAAGACTTCAAGATTCAGAGTTGGTATAAACTTAGCTCAATCATTTGACAAATAAATTTAAGTGTTATTTGGTAGCGTCATAACTATAAATTATATTAAGGATTAAATGCATATTGCTTAAAGTGTTACATTTTACATATTTTCCCTAATAGGAGTGCCTCCCCTAAAAGCAGCTCCCCACCCCACCCACCACCAACCTTTTCATAAAAAGAATATTTTTAATTAAATTAAGATCTTCAAAATTTGTATCCAAAAATTTATATATATTTTTTTTAAGAGCACCCCCTTGTCATTTTGCATAGAGCCCAGGCACTACTATTATGGGGAATACGGTATTGGGCAAAAACAATAGGTTGCATTATCTTATCTATGTTAAATTCATATTACAGGGTGATGTTAAGTGCTACTGTAATGTTCATAATTTAGTTGAAATAGTTTTCATAACATTGTCAGTTGTGCTTCTATATTTATTAAAACCACCAAAGAATTATTTTGTTTGAGCGGGTCAACTTGTGTATGTTGTTGTTAATCGCGGAGTGTGACAAGTTGGTGTGCCTGTATTACTAGTAAAATACACTGAATTATTATACAATTGTTAATAAACAGATAAGGCTTTTACTTAATTGTATTGTGTTCACTATTTGACCCCATTCAGACCTCCGAACTCAATAAGTAGATTACCTACTTGTAAGACATGTCACTAGGCCACTAAATATTTACAAAACAGTTAATTCTGTGTTGACCACCGCTATTACAGGCAACATGTGCATGAAGATGCAGTTAGAAATATGTTTTTTTTTGTTGAAAGTCACATGTCTCAAAAGACCAGCCATTGATTTTTATTCCACAAGATAGAAAAAGAATTGAATTGAACTGTTATTTAACGGCTTATCAATGGGGCTGTTTCCCCCCTTTTGGTACACAGTATTCAGTGCAAATTTAGAGAGTATTCAGTACTCATTGGGTTATCCATGTTAAATAGTATTCAGTACTCGGATCTAAAATGAAGGAGTATTCAGTACTCAGTTCTAAATTAGAGAGTATTCAGTATTCAGGGGGGAGGAGGGTAAACACGCATATCAATGCATCATTTAGGTTATTTCAAGCAGCCCCGATGAGAGGACGAGAATAGTCAAGGAATCAGGGAACTTGCCCTACCTTACTATGATTTTTGTCTCGCCTTTTCGAAGGAATAAAGAGACATAGGTGTTGCTTTTCTGGCGACGGCGACGGCGAAGGCGTCAACATTCAAGTTTTGTGTTTGTCATTTTCTCACAAACTGTATGCACTAAACCTTTCAAAGTTTGCTTATAATTGTATTTTGGGTGTTACATCACAACGTGACAAAGCAAATGTGGATGTGACCTTGACCCTCCAAGCCAAGGGCAGATGACTTAATTATTTGTAGATTCAACTTTTGCGTTTAGGTCACTTTTTACACAAACTGTATGCACTACACCTTTCAAACTTTGCTTATAGTTGTATATTAGGTGGTACATTGCAACATGACAAAGCAAATGTGGATGTGACCTTGAACCTGAAAGTAAAGGGCAGATAACCTTATAATTATTACCTTCAACGTTTGCGGTCAGGTCACTTTTTCACAAACCGTATGCTCTAGACCGTTCAAACTTTGTTTATGGTTGTATCTTGAGTGGTACATTGCAACGTGACAAAGCAAATGTGGATATGACCTTGACCCTCCAAGCAAAGGGCAGATAATAATTTCTACCTTCAACATTTGCGTTTAGGTCACTTTCTCGCAAACTGTATGCACTACACCTTGCAAACTTTGTTTATAGTTGTATCTTGGGTGGTACATCACAATTTGACAAAGCAGATGTGGATGTGACCTTGACACTCCAAGCAAAAGGCAGATAACCTTATAATTTTTACCTTCAACTTTGGCGTTTAGGTCAGTTTTTCACAAACTGTATGCACTAAGTCCTTTCAAACTTTGCCTATAGTTGTATCTTGAGTGGTACATTGCAATTTGACAAATCAAATGTGTATGTGACCTTGACCCTCCAAGCTAGGGGCAGATAACTTAATAATATTTACCTTTAACTTTTGCGTTTAGATCACTTACAAACTTTATGCATTAGACCTTTTAAACTTCTTTGATAGTACATCACAACGTATTAAAAAGCTAATGTGGATGTGACCTTCACCATTC
Source organism: Cyrtodaria siliqua (assembly GCA_037043455.1). Lineage (NCBI taxonomy): Eukaryota > Metazoa > Mollusca > Bivalvia > Adapedonta > Hiatellidae > Cyrtodaria > Cyrtodaria siliqua. The sequence continues at coordinate 427,978 of JAWPHD010000042.1, forward strand.
AAGCAAAGGGCAGATAACTTTAATTGTTACATTTACATCACTTTCTCATGAACTATAACTATACACTAGATGTTTTAAACCTTATATATAGCTTAATCTTTGGAAGACAGCAATCTTAACCAAACTTACACAGTATTTATTATTATTATTATTATTTGTTTTAATTTTTAGCTCTACTGGCCAAGGGCCAGCAGAGCTTATGGGATGGCGAGTTGTCCGTCTTCCGTCCGTCCGTCGTCCTTCCGTCGTTAACTTTTGTCTCATTAAGACGATAGGGCCTTCATTTTTCATCCAATCTTTACCAAACTTTAACAGGTTGTTAATATCAATAAAAGCTCGGACAAGTTCGAAAACCACCCAAATCGAGTTATGGAGTTATGGCCCTTGGTTTAGTTAAAAATGCTATATTTTGCCTCGTTAAGACGATAGGGCCTTCATTTTTCATCCAATCTTTACCAAACTTTAACAAGTTGTTAATATCAATAAAAGCTCGGACAAGTTCGAAAACCAGCCAGATCGAGTTATGGAGTGATGGCCCTTGGTTTAGTTAAAAATGCTATATTTTGCCTCGTTAAGACGATAGGTCCTTCATTTTTCATCCGATCTTTACCAAGTTGTGCAAAGCGAAGTATATCAATGTAATCTTTGACGATTTCGAAAACCAGCTAGATCTTTTAGTAATAACAGAGTTATGGCCCTCGATTTGTTGAAAAATGCTATATTGTATTTTCCTTTGTTGAATCTATAGGAGAAGAGAGCTATATCTAGCTATATCTATCTAAATCTATAAGAGCTGTTTTAGCCAGTAGAGCGTCCACAGGCCCACTTGGGCCTCTTGTTTTAATTATTGTCTTTTTTTTTTCTTTTCTTTTTTTTACTTTTTTTTTTTTTTTTTTTTTTTTTATTTGTTTCTTTTTTCTTTTTTTTTAGTTCTATGTTGGACCAGTCGGACCAGTAACAGAGGAGTTACGGCTCTTGATTTAGTTAAAAATGCTATATTTTGCCTCGTTAATACGGTAGGGACTTCATTTTTCATCTGATCTTTACCAAACTTTACCAGATTCTTTAGTTATGGCCCTTGATTTAGTTAAAAAGCTGTTTTTTGCCCGAAACTTTAAAAAAAAACGTAAATGGCAGTCAATCGCTTCATTGATGTTATAAGAGCCGTGTTAGCCAGTAGAGTGTCCACAGGCCCTCTTGGGCCTCTTGTTTTTTTTAAACGCCGTGTTGGATTTGACAAAACTAATTAGCAGGATGCATTGGTATGATGTCTAGTTGTGCATATTGCTCTTCTTTTTTTTCGGTTTGTTCATTTTTTGATAAGAGTTATGCCCCTTGATATTTTTACTTTGAATTTTTTGGTGGTGCTAATCCTCCTAAACGCCTTGTTGGATTTCGACGAAATTTGGCAGAAAGCTGAGCATCAGTATGATGTCTAGTTGTGCAAATCGCTGTATATCAATGAAATCTTGGACAAGTTTGAAAACCAGTTAGATCTTGTTAGTAATGACAGAGTGATGGCCCTTGATTTATTGAAAAATGATATAATGTATTTTCCTTTATTAAATCGTAGCTAGTTAATTTTTTATCTGATTTTTACCAAATTTGTAATATCAACAAAAGCTTAAACAAGTTGCCTGATTCATATCCATCCATATACACTCTCTCTCCTCCCTCCCATCCCCACCCCCCCAAATTTGTTTAGAATGTTAATATCAACAGTTGCCTGATTCATATCCATCCATATTCTCTCTCTCTGCTCCCTCCCATTGCCCCCTTCACCCCCCAGATCGGACCAGTAACAGCGGAGTTACGGCCCTTGATTGAGTTAAAAATGCTATATTTTGCCTCGTTAAGACGATAGGGCCTTCATTTTTCATTCAATCTTTACCAAACTTTATCAGATTGTAAATATCAATGAAAGCTCTGACAAGATCGAAAACCAGCCAGATCGGACAGGTAACAGCGGAGTTATGGCCCTTGATTTAGTTCAAATTGCTATATTTTGCCTCGTTAAGACGATAGGGCCTTCATTTTCAGCCGATCTTTACCAAACTTTATCAGATTGTTAATATCAATGCAAGCTCGGACAAGTTTGGAAACCATTGATATCGGACTAGTAACAGCAGAGTAATGGCCCTTGATTTAGTTCAAAATGCTATATTTTGCCTCGTTAAGACGATAGGGCCTTCATTTTTCATCCGATCTTTACCAAACTTTATCAGATTGTTAATGTCAATGAAAGCTCGGCCAAGTTTGAAAACCAGCCAGATCGGACCAGTAACAACGGAGTTGTGGCCCTTGATTTTGTTAAAAATGCTATAATTTACCTCGTCATATGATAGGGCCTTCATTTTGAATCTGATCTTTGCCAAATTTTACCAGATTTTATGACTTTCTTTTATTTATTTTTTTTGAATTTCTTTTCTTTATTTATTTCTTTATTATTTATTTTTTGAATTTTATTTATTTTTTATTTTTTTAAATTTTTAAATTTTTTTAATTTTTTTTTAGCTCTATGTTGGACCAGTAACAGAGGAGTTATGGCTCTTGATTTAATTAAAAATGCTATATTTTGCCTCGTTAATACGGTAGGGCCTTAATTTTTCATCTGATTTACCAAACTTTACCAGATTCTTTAGTTATGGCCGTTGATTTAGTCTAAACTGTTTTTTGCGCGAAACTTTTAAAAAAACGTAAATGGCAGTCACTCGCTTCATTGATGTTATAAGAGCCATGTTAGCCAGTAGAGCGTCCACAGGCCCTCTTGGGCCTCTTGTTTTATTGTGGAGTCAGAGTCTGAACACCCAATTTTCCTGGGTAAAACCAGTACTATAACAACTCCCGCCATCCGTAAGAATCTACACTTCCTCACAAGTTGAACTCCCAGTGGGATTTGAACCCGCAGCGGTGAGAGGCGAAGGTTTACAACGCAACGAAATAGATTCCTATGGTTCTTTAACATGCTCGGAGGATTGACTTCGATACATGGGATCGCCTGGTTAACATCCCTGTCCAATGGACAAGACTAAGGGAAGTATAAGGACACACCAAAGTAACCCAGCGGTGCCAGTGGGGCTTGAACCCTTGAACTCTGGATTCAGAGTCAAGCTTGCTATATCCACTAGGCAACATGATAGCCTCCATAACACAGTACTAAATAGTACCAAACACGTCAGGCATTCCTCAGTGAAAATTCTTTCGCCTTGTCAATGGAATTTAGCAAGCCGTAGGGTTAGTAAGTCTGAGATAAAGGACGGGTGACCCGATCATGAACAAATCACTAGTTTTTAAACTTTACCTACAATCTTGAAACGTTTTAAATGTACTGATATTGAATTTAGCTTTAGTAGGTTAAGCGCACAGACTTGATTATAAATAAACACTTTTCTGCTGTTATTCATAACCCGTATTTCCTACTATCTGAAAGTCTACTAGTTTGGGTTTTGGGTCAGTAGGTCAAAGGTTAAGGTTATTTTGACCCAGAGATGAAAAAGAAAAATGCTTTCTGGACTGTACCTTGTCATATATTAGACCTACAGTCTTGAAACTTTATGTATGTTGATTTAAAAAAAATATTCATTATTGAGCACAACACATTTCAGTTCTTCTGATTTATATAGACAGCAGTTAGCAGAGCAAATGAGGACCCCGGTTAGAGGGCCAATGAAAAAGCCAACTGTCATTTCCCTAATGAGGTGGAATTCCTGCAATGGGAGCTGTAAATTGAATATCATGATTTTGAATTAAATGTTGATCGAAAATGTGATTTTCAGGAAATCATTATTTACCTTAATATTTTTTTCGTGATCAACATTCCCCTTTACAACCCCATTATGACTTAGGCTGTATATATAGGCATATATATTCTATGAATCTATATACCCTGCCGAAAATGTCAATAAACTGAAGCAAACACAAACATAAAGGGTTGTCGATTTTTCAGGACGAAATACAATTTTCATAACTTTGTCCCCTTCCAACTACTGTATTCGCCCCTTTAAGCGCCCCTGCTCCTATGTGTATTTCCATCTAAAATTCATTACCCACCCCTATTCAACCGTAATTCTTTTCGATCCATATGGTTTTTGGAATATTAAGTAGTTTCAGGTATGTACTGTTGTATTTTTTTATACCCTCAAGCTCAACAAATTTACCCATTATCCTCGACAGAACTTTACGTCAGTGTATGTAAGCGCCACCGTTTTTCTGAATTTTCTAAGCGCTAGGGGTGCTTAAAGGGGCGAATACGGTACTTTTTTTCTATACCTGTGTTAATATAACATAAAATGTACTAAAAATGAACAGGACAGAGTACAATTTATCAATTTCAGTTGTTTGATACATATAAACAATCAGATTTATCATGGTATGGAGATCAGCCCACCAGAGTGGAGGGTATGTAGTGGGAATGTTTAGATTTCTATGATAATAAAATGGATATCATTGGATTACAACACTACAATACATGGCCTGATGTACTGTAACTGTCAGGTCAGGTTGAGATATCGGTCTACTACCCGAGTTTACCTGTCCTTACACATCATAATAGGTGGTTAATGCATATTCATGATTATAATTTCAAATTAGCGATTTTGATAGCTTAGTAGATAAGGCCTTGCATCTTGACCTTAACCCTATTGACCCCAAAATGTATAGGGATCATCCTCTCACCATGGAAATCTGCCTGTGAGGTTTCATGCCTGTAGATAGACATTTTAGAGAGCTAGTTATAGAGCAGCAGTGTTTTTTCATTATCAGGTCATGGTGTCATTGACCTTGAACCTATTGACCTCAAAATATATTGGAGGGGGTCATCCTCTCACCTTGGACAGTCTGTTACAAATCTTAGATAGATAAAGAAGTGCAGCAGAGTTCTTTCATTATCAGGTCATGGTGACATATTTTTTTCATTATCAGATCATGGTGTCCTTGACCTTGAACCTTTTGACCCAAAATGTAAACAGGTCATACTCTCATCGTCTGAAGTTTCATGCATGTAGATTCAAATCTTGAAGAGTTATAGAGTGGACAAGCTTTTTTATTTTCAGGTCATGGTGACCTTTACCTTGAACATGACACCAAAATGTATAGAGGTCATCCTTTCACCTTGGACATTACCTGTGAACTTCCTGGGGATACAAATCTTCAAGAGTTATAGCGTGGACAAGGGTTTCCTTCATCAAGTCATGGTGACACTGAGCTTGATCCTATGGTGATCAGCCCACCAGAGTGGAGGGTTGTGGGAATGTTTAGATTTCTATGGTAATAAAATGGATATCATTAGATTACAGCACTACAATACATGGCATGATGTATACTGTAATTGTCACATCAGGTAGAGATACTGGTCTACTACCCTAGTTTACCGGTCCTTACTTTCAAATATAGCGATTTTGATAGCTCAATAGATAAGGTCTTGCATTTTAAACCTGCAGACCTCTGGTAAAGCTTCAAGCGCATTGCTACAAATCTTGAAGAGTTATAGAGAGGCAAACAAATTTCATTATCTGGTCATGGTGACCTTGAACCTACTGACCCAAAATGTAAAGGTGTCATCCTCTCACCATGGACTGTCTAACAGCAGTTTTTAGCTCTACTTGCCGAAGGCTTATGCCATGGTCTTTTGTCTGTCGTCCGTCCGTCAGTCGTTCCATTAACTTTTTGATGTCAACACTCTAGCACCTTCATTTTGAATCCGATCTTTACCAGAGTTTTCAATGAAAGCAAGGATGAGTTCGAAAACCAGCCAGATCGACCCAGTAACATCAGAGTTATTGCCCTTGAATTAACGAAAATTGCTATATTTTGTCTTGTCAACACTCTAGCTCCTCCGTTTTTCATTCGATCTTTATCAACCTTTACCAGATTATTAATATCGATGAAATTTCAGACGAGTTCGAAAATCAGCCAGATCGGATCAGTAACACCAGAGTTATTGTCCTTGAATTACCAAAATTGCTATATTTTGCCTTGTCAACATTAGCACTTCCATTTTTCATCCAGTCTTTACCAAACGTTACCAGATTATTAATATCAATGAAAGCTCGAACGAGTTGGAAAACAAGCCAGATCGAACCAGTAACACTGGAGTTATTGCTCTTGAATTATTGAAAAATGTGTTAACCTTTTGATGTTATCACTCTAGCACCTTCATTTTTATCCGATCTTTACCAAACTTTACCAGATTATTATTATCCATAAAAACTTGGACGATTCAATCAGACAGATCGGACCAGTAACACCAGAGTTATTGCCCTTGGATTAATGAAAATTGGTATATTTTGTCTTGTCATCGCTCTAGCTACTCCATTTTTCATCTAATCTTTACCAAACTTAAGCAGATTGTTAATTTCAATGAAAGCTAGGATGAAAACTAACCAGATCGGACCAGTAACACTGGAGTTATTGCCCTTGAATTAACGAAAATAGCTATATTGTCTTGTCAACACTCCAGCACCTCTATTTTTCATCCGATCTATACCAGACTTTACCAGATTATTAACATCAATAAAAGAGGTAAATGGACAAGTAACACAGGAGCTAATTCCTTGAATTAACAAAAAATGCTATATTTTGTCTTCTCAACACTCTAGCGCCTCCATTTCCTTGGCTGTTCACAAGGCATAAAACGACATTTTTCAGAAAAAACAAGGGCCATAACTCTGGTGTTCCTGACCCAATTTAGCTGATTTTCGAACTTATCCAAGCTTTCATTGGTATTAACAATCTGTGCAAGTTTGGTAAAATATCAAATAATAAATGAAGGTGCTAGAGCGTTCACAAGGCAGAAAATAGCATTTTTCAGAAAAATCAAGGGCCATAATTCTGGTGTTACTGATCCGATTTGGCTGGTTTTCGAACTTGTCTGAGCTTTCATTGATAATAACAATCTGTGGAAGTTTGGTAAAGATCAAATAATAAATGAAGGTGCTAGAGTGTTCAAAAGGCTTAATATGGCATTTTTCAGCAAAACAAGGGCCATAACTCCGGTGAAATTAATCCGATCTGGCTGGTTTTCGAAATTATCCGAGCTTTTATTGATATAAAGACACTGGCAAAGTTTCGTAAAGATTCGATTAATAATGAAGGCCCTAGAGTGTTCACAAGTCAAAAGTTAACGGACGACGGACAGACGGCAGACTACTCGACATCCCATAAGCTCTGCTGGCCTTTGGCCAGTAGAGCTAAAAATCAATCAACCGGAACACGGCAATAACATGCACAACTAGGCCTGGTACTGATCATCCCTGCAAAGATTCACTGAAATCCGGTCAGGGGTTAGGATAATGTAGTCCGTATACAATTTGTGTATTAAAACCTTTAAAGAGCCACAACTCGGCCACAAATCTTTCAACCTAAATAAGGAGATAACATGCCTAACTAGGCTTGGTACTGATCATCCCTGTAAAGTTTCGTTGAAATCCAGCCAAGGGTTCACGAGAAATAGTCCAGATAAAGTTTGTGTAGTAAAACTTTTAAAGGGCCATAACTCAGCCAAAAATCATTCAAGCAAAACATAGTGATGACATGCACCACTAGGCCTGGTACTGATCAACCCTGCAAAGTTTCATTAAAATACGGCCGAATGAAAGCCCTATTGTCTTAATGAGGCAAAATACAGCATAACAGTGTTACTGATCCGTTTTGGCTGGTTTTCAAACTTGTCCTAGCTTTCATTGATATTAACAATCTGTGCAAGTTTGGTAAATATCAAATAATAAATGAATGTGATAATGTGTTCACAAGGCATAAAATGGCATTTTTCAGAAGAAACAAGGGTCATAACTCTAGTGTTACTGACCCACTTTAGCTGGTTTTCGAACTTGTCCAAGCTTTCATTAGTATTAACAATCTGTGCAAGTTTGGTAAAGATCAAATAATAAATGAAGGTGCTAGAGTGTTCACAAGGCAGAAAATAGCATTTTTCAGAAAAACAAGGGCCATAACTCCGGTGTTACTGATCCGATTTGGCTGGTTTTCAAACTTGTCTGAGCTTTCATTGATATTAACAATCTGAATAAATGAAGGTGCTAGAGTGTTCGGAAGGCTTAATATGGCATTTTTCCAGCAAAACAAGGGCCATAATAACTCCAGTGAAATTAATCCGAACTGGCTGGTTTTCAAACCTGTCCAAGCTTTCATTAGTAGTAACAATTGCTTCAAGTTTGGTAAAGATCAAATAATAAATGAAGGTGCTAGAGTGTTCACAAGGTAGAAAATTGCATTTTTCAGAAATAACAAGGGCCATAACTCATGTGTTAGAGATCCGATTTGGGTGGTTTTCAAACCTGTCCAAGCTTTCATTAGTAGTAACAATCTCTTCAAGTCTGGTAAAGATCAAATAATAAATGAAGGTATTAGAGTGTTCAGCAATACAAGGGCCACAACTCCAGTGAAATTAATCCGATCTGGCTGGTTTTCGAACTTGTTCTAGCTTTCATTGATATTAGCAATCTTTGCAAGTTTGGTAAAGATCAAATAATAGATAAAGGTGCTAGTGTTCACAAGGCAGAACATTTTTCAGAAAAACCAAGGGCCACAACTCTGGTGTTACTGACCCAATTTTGCTGGTTTTCGAACTTGAGGATCCACTGGCCCTCTTGGGCCTCTTGTTTATGAGTGGCTATAAGTCATGAAGAGTTGAGTGAACAAGTTTTTCATTACCAGGTCATGTTGACCTGGAACATATTGACCCCAAAATGTAAAGGAGTCATTCTCTTACCATGGACAGTCTCCCTGTGAAGTTTCGTGCATGTGGATACAAATCTTAAGGAGTTAAAGAGCAGACACATTTTTGCATTATCAAGTCATGGTGACCTTGACCTTAAAAATATTGACCCATAAATGTATAGGGAGGGGTCATCCTCTTACCATGGACCATCTACCTGTAAAATGTCATGCACCTGGCTACACATCCTGGAAAGTTATAGAGCAGCAGAGGTTTTTAATCTTCAAGTCATGATGACCTTCACCCTGTTTTAAATGTAAAAGGGTCATCCTCTCACAATGGACAATCTACCTGTAAAAATGCATGTGTGGCTACAAAGCATTAAGAGATATAGAGCGGAAAATGGTTATATCAGGCCATGGTAACCTTGACCTTATTGACCCCAAAATTTAAAGGGGTCATCCTCTCACCATGGAGTCTACCTGTGAAGTTTAATGCCTGTGGCTACACATCTTGGAGAGTTATAGAGCAGCAGATTTAATTTTTCATTATCAGGTTATGGTGTCGTTAATCTTACTGATCCCAATTCTCACCCTGAATATTCGGACAGAGGGAAGGACAAAGCAGCGACTATATAATTATGCTCCCCCAATAATTTTTTCGGGGTTTATAAAAGATAAGGATAACAAACAGTCATGTCTAATATTTCTTAAGTATTTTTAGGACTGGAGGCCATCTTGGATGTAGAAGCACATAACCTAGATTTCATCAGTAGTGCAGAATCCATGGAATGCAGTGAGTAGTTCTCAGGAGCAGTAATGACAGATATTGTCTAACAAATGACAGATACACAATGGATGATGCCATGACACAAGCTCTGCTAATCATACTCAATGCAGCTTTCCAGCCTAAGACAGTACATGAGGGCGTGAGAGGTGATTATATTACCTCTCATGAACAAACTCAATAATATAGACAATACGATAAGTCGGCTTCTTTGTGCTCTTGTTTGTGTTCGTTACTTCCTAGAAATCCCCTTTTTAGTATTTACTAATAAATATGACTCCATATATTAAAACCATGCATCTCACCCATATCCAGCACACAACACTTTGGTAAATAACTGAGAAAGGACAACATATGTATAAAAACATTTACATTTTATTCTTTAAAATTAAAACAAAACTATATTTACATTGAAATAAATAATAACAAAGTATATGACATAATTCACAGAATATTGTTGCAGAAAAAATATATTGCAAATTTATTTCAATGTTACAGATACAAACAAAAAAACAAATTGTAAAAGTATGTCACTTTAAATGCCGAAGACTACAATAACCACCTAAATGCACCATTTTAAACAATGGCCACCATCTCGTACCGTATTTGTGCCTATAAGCAACCCCTGCATGTTTTCTGAATTAAATCGGAGCTCGAGCTCTCTTTATCAACTCATATTTACTTTCCTTCATTTCCGAGTCATTACGTGCAAGTGCATTTTTGCAAAGTCAGCACGATTGATTGATAGTCATAAAACAAGTTTAACGATGTAAATTCATTTTTATTTGCTATCTGTAAGTTCGATCACATATAAATCAACTACTTAGCTTCATTTCCATTACACAGTGTAGTTACTTAGGTAGAACTCAGTACCGGGTTACAAAGGACCTGGATATGAGGCGGTACTTATTTTCGAGTTTATGGTGAATGGTGACCAGGAAAAGGTAGTGTTTCTTAATTAGCACCCACTTTTCAGAATTATTTAAGTAGCCCCGGGCACTTTTAGGGATGAATACGGTAGTGGGGTAAATGGCAAGTAATACTAATGAATCCATAGGGCACAATTAACAACACACTAACTATGCTTCACTCAGTTGCATATACAGCTGGTTTTCTTTTCAAAACCAAATGAAGTGTCTATGGTTTAAAGGGACACATGGCAATCTTGAACTAAAATCACACCTCAGTTTATTAATCATGTATCATTTTGACTTTAAACCTGCTCGCATTAAATATTAAAATTAATTAATTAAATTGCAAAATCAATTTGCTTTGCACTATTCAAATAAATATTAATGACAATTTTAACTTGCAAATATGTAAAAGATTGATTGAATTGGGTTTTAAGGCGCAAAAACACATGAAAGATTATATGGTGCCCAACAGGAATGAACGTGCCAGGCTCATCCTCCATTTACATCAAGATAAAATATGGAGAATGGGCCTAGAACTTCCCTACCTCCAGAACTGTAGAGTAACTGCAAATTCTATAGTAGACACTCCAGTGTCATGATCAAGACCATTTAGAGAGAAAATCAAGATTGCCGTGTGTCCCTTTAAAGTTAAATTGTACAAAATAGCAGAAAATGCCAGATATATATATACAGAGATCAAAATTAATAGTCGTGACAAGACATAATTATACATATAAGACATAATTATACATGTTATATTTAAACAAAAGTTTAAAAAAAACAAAAATCACATTGATATGGATGGAATAATCAATTCAAAAGGACGGAAAAATCCAAATATTTCTTATAATTATAAAGGAATGTATACTGATCACAGTAAGAAGTGCGCTAGTCGCAAAACAATTGTAACAAATCATTCTCCTTGTTTCAATTAACGGTACTGTTGGTGATTTTATATACAGCGATCAAAATTAATAGTCATCACAAGACGTAATTATACATGTAAGACGTAATTATACATGTAAGACGTAATTATACATGTAAGACATAATTATACATGTAAGACGTAATTATACATGTAAGACGTAATTATACATGTTATATTTAAACAAAAGTTTAAAAAAATCACACTGATATGGATGGAATGATCAATTCAAAAGGACGGAAAAATCCAAATATTTCTTATAATTATAAAGGAATGTATACTGATCACAGTAAGAAGTGCGCTAGTCGCAAAACAATTCTAACAAATCATTCTCCTTGTTTCAATTAATGTTACTGTTGGTGATTTTGGAAGACATACCTACCAGAAGAGAAATTTCGGAATTTGTCTTGCAAAAATCCAAGTTTCTCTATTATTTTTAAATAAATGCTTTTGTATAAGGATTGAATATGGTTTTACGGCTCTGCAACACAATATACCGGTAGGTTTTATAGTTCTTAAGACGGGTATGAATTTTCTGAATCCCCAGGTCTCAATTACATCTAGATAAATATATAAGTATGGATTCAGAAACTTTACAACCGCTAGAGAAATAACCGCTGGAGAAACAGTTACTGCATCTTAGACTATTACAGCTCTATAAGTCACCTCTTACGATCAACTGCAGGGGTTAGGCAGTGGTCCTGGTCCTCTTGAAAGCCCCAGAATAATACAGGGTCAAGGCGCTATTGTATATGATAAACAATGTATCATTGGAATGGTATTCTTGTAACTGTTCTCATATTCACCTTTATACATATTCTGAAAACCCAAACTGAGGACATTTTGGGTATTAAATATCCAAATCTAATATATCAAAAGTACTAAAGTAGGTATAAAAGTCTATCAGGAAATGTAGCTTTCACATAACACAATCAATCAAAAAATATAACACAATTAATCAAAAAACATAACACAATCAATCAAAAAACATAACACAATCAATCAAAAAACATAACACAATCAATCAAAAATCATAACAAAATCAATCAAAAAACATAACACAATCAAAAATCATAACACAATCAATCAAAAATCATAACACAATCAATCAAAAATCATAACACAATCAATCAAAAAACATAACACAATCAATCAAAAATCATAACACAATCAATCAAAACACATAACACAATCAATCAAAACACATAACACAATCAATCAAAACACATAACACAATCAATCAAAACACATAACACAATCAATCAAAACACATAACACAATCAATCAAAACACTCAACATAAATATTTGTCCCTTCTAACATTGCCTAGAATACCTTTAATACTATAATTACACCATCTTGTCATTTTATACAGTAATGCAACTTCTTTACAGGAAAATGTTAGTTGATTATTAAAAGGTGGTTGGAATATTTCCCCCAATTGTTTTTCCATCTTAGTTTGTAGATGTGATGGTTACAGGAAGTGCACATTCATTTTTTGTCTTCACCCTGTGCACTATCCCAGGTGGAGCGTGCACAGTTTCTCAGTAAAGTATGTGTTCGTTTGAATGGTGTTTTAGCAAACCTTTAGCACATGTTAGGTCATATTATGACGGTCGATTGTTTTTGTGGAAGAGGCATACCATCCCATTTTTTTTTTGCATTGCACCAGTAATGAATACCTCCCTGTCTCACTTGACAGGTCGAGCTCTCAGTGGGATTCGAACCCCCAGAGGTGAAAGGCGAGAAAGTTTTAGACACAGCGTCTTTAGTATCCAGGTCACAGCGGCCCTCTCAGTAAAGTAACACTATTACACAGATTTTGTGGAAGGTACAATACCCAATCAATGCCATCGTATTTTGAAGAGACAGTTGTTTGTTTTATGCCAATCCCAATGAGGAAGAGAAGGTTTCTGTTTAAAGGGACACCCAGCAATCTTGTTTTTATAAAAAATCGCAGCGTCCCATTCATTTTACTACAAAAATTGCATTTGTTCAATCATTAATATTAATCACAAGTACAGTGTAAAGCACATTGTTTTTTCATATTAGTAACGTCACCATAGTTAGCATGTGCATGGGTGTATACAAGACCCTGGTTTTGGAACAAAATTACATGTACAGGGATGAGAAACAAGTGGGTTCCAGTCAAAATACCCACGACGGCTGGATGGTGTTGTTGGATCAAGAGTGGCAAAATATGAAAGATCTCAATGGGTACGCTTTCAAGGTCAAGAAAAGTATGGATACACCAAATGTGTAGGTGCCTAGTGCAGGATTAGTGGTGTATGATCTTTTTACTAGTTAATGTAAACATAATGTTGTTTTTCTTACATAAATGTGAAAACAATTGTATAGAGTTTAATAACCAGTGTTTTTGAGATACGGGAATTATTTCTCTACCGAGGGAGATATTTTCAGTATCTCAAAAACACTGGTTATTAAACTATATATTACATAATTTAAAATGATATTTTATTAATATTTCTAATGATTCACGTCTTTTTACACCAGTTTGCACGAGAACGCCGAGACGACGTTACGTCATACAAACAAAACAAGTTGAACCGGAACTCTTCGTTAATTTCCGTAATCGATATTTCCTAGTGGCGGAATCTGACGAAGACGTCCGTAAAACAATCGGAACTTCATTTGGCGACTGACGGAAAAGGCCGAGCAATGTTCCGTACTGTGAAATATCTCCCAGTGGGAGATATTTCACAGTAGAGCAAACGAGTAGATATAGCTTTTCTATTCCCAGTATTTCCTATACAAATCACAGACACATATGTAATATAAAACAATATTTCTTATATCAACGGTTCTAATACTATTTTTTTCAGATATGTTAATAAAGATACTTATAGCAAGGGCCAATCCAGTTGTTGGATTACTTTGTCTATACAGCAGGAAAGGATGGTGAACAGATAGAAATTCCACATGCTCTTAATGGAGGCGAGAAATGAATACTTGGTACCGAATCATCAACAAGACCATACACAGTGTATCAGTGGGCAGTATGTTGTATCAGCCAGCAGCAAGCTGCTGTAACTGACATCAACAAGACCATACACAGTGTATCAGTGGGCAGTATGATGTATCTACCATCAGGAGGCAGAAGTAACTGACAAAAACAAGGCCATTCACATTGTATCAGTGTGCAGTATGCTGTATCAGCCGGCAGGAAGCATCTGTAACTGACAACAACAAAACTATACACACTGTATCAGTGGGCAGAATGTTGTATCAGCCGACAGGAAGTGGCTGTAACTGACATCGACATCAACAAGACCATACACAGTGTATCAGTGGGCAGTATGTTGTATCAGCCGACATGAAGCTGCTGTAACTGACAACAACAAGACCATTCACATTGTATCAGTGGGCAGTATGCTGTATCAGCCGGCAGGAGGCAGCTGTAACTGACAACAACAAGACCATTCACATTGTATCAGTGGGCAGTATGCTGTATCAGCCGGCAGGAGGCAGCTGTAACAGACAACAACAACACTTGTGTTGCCTGCAATGTGCTCCTTTCAAAAGGACTACTATAAAATTTAAAAGACAGGGAATCAAACAACGCCAATAAAATGTCAATACATTTCCAAGGACATGGGACATGGGATGATCAAAGAAGCAATAAGTCTTGTCAGAACAGGAGGATAGCTTATGACTTAGCAGCAGCTAACATCTACATTTTGTTTCATTTGCAAACTAATGATTTATATATATTTATATATTATATTTACCCTAGTGATACCCTGGGCATTAGTTTATATTTACCCTAATGATACCCTGGGCTTTAGTTTATATTATAGCATAATAAGTCGACAGAATCAGTTTTCAGGATTTCACAGATTTTTTCAAAGTTTTTCTAGGTTGTTGACGTTACAGGACGACCAGAGCGAGCAGTATCTTTCCAGCACTGTTGCCCAGATTTCAATTTGGCCACCCACCTACAAACAGTACTATACGACATTTGACCATCCCCGTAAATGTAATACACCTCTTGGTGAATGTCTTTCAGCTTCAACCCAAGTAATGACCTACCTCTAACATGGGCCCTTATTTCAAGCACATTTTCTGCTCATTTACCAGTCATTTTGCATATAGTGTAACGAATATGCTATAAAGCAATGTACATTGCGCCAAGGTCAGTGAATGTATGAATTAGATTTTTATCTTTGACACGCGTCAGTGATCACTCTAGCGATATGAAGTGGTTTCGTGTAAATATTGCACGAATTCCGCGAAATAATACAGCAGTCACATTATTAACACAACACCCCTCGTAGCTTTGTTTTAAAAAAGGTATTTTGTTTGTTTTCGGTTTATTAAGTATGTAATAGATTGGTTTTTAGCTCTACTGGCCGAAGACAGGTTCGAAAACCAGCCAGATCGGACCAGTAACAGCGAAGATATGGTCCTTGATTTAGTTAAAAACGCTATATTTTGCCTTGTTAAAATGATAGAGACCTGAAGCAGGGTCCGCTTTCCCATTCGCAATTGGAGCCAAATGAACCAAAGAACCGAAAAGAAAGACGGGAAGAGAGGGAAGAACAGAAAGAAAGTTAGGGAGAGAACAGAAAACAAAGTCTCTAGGTCACTTGCTGTGTGAAAAATATTGCTATCCGGAGAGATTTTAAACTGGAGGCTAAATTGCAATAATTATATGCTGATTAATTGATTGAAAGATGGATTTGTTGTATAAACAAGCAGTTAATAGATAAGTGTGTAAAACTGCCATGAATTGCCGACTGATCACAATAAAGAAAGTTCAGCTCGGACTTTATGCAAATTGCAAACATGATTGGCAATGGAAAATTAAAGGAGCTGGTATAAATAATTATGAATCTACTTTAAGATTTTCGCATTTTAAAGTCAATAGACATCGGATATTTGCGAACTAATTGGCAAACAAGCTGATTATAGGTCCTTCAGTATAAAATAGAAATGAAACATTGTAGAATCGTCAGTTGTCAAAATGAATTCAAAACTTTTTATTGAGTCTTCTTGTCCAACCCCTCATGTAAAGAGGGTTAAGTTATTTGAAAATTCTCCATCTAGAAATTTTAAAGATATTTGGAAAGTTGGTCACTCTTGGCTTCGTTATGTTGCGCAGTTAAAATTAATGTTTTGTGACACTTAAAGTTCAAAATTAAAACTCTTTCACTCCTAGTTACTCAGTTCTTAAAAAAAAATCTGTCACAAAACACGCATTGGGCAAAGGTACGAGTTTTACGTTATTTAAAAACAAAAATGAGTTTTGGAACATTTTGAAAAAAATTACATGTAAAACACCGACACATTCTATGAAATTATTTAAATTTGTGAAAACACAATGTTTTAAATACAAATAATTATTTATTAAAAGCTAAATTATAAACTAGATGGGTGTTCCGCGGAACACGTGTTTCACCTATCAGCGCTTTGTCAGTATAACAAGTTTTTTTGGACCCAGATAAATAAATGACCTTGAAAACTGGCACGACTAAGTTTTCGCGAAGACAAAATGAGTATTTAACCCATATAATGACCTTCAGTGTGGCCTTGACATTTATATTTTAGTACGGTCATGTTGATGTTGTAATGATGAGTATATATTGAAAGTTTGATGAAGAACTATCAAGAAATGAGAAAGTTATTGCCAACGTTAAGTTTTCGTGAAGAAAAAAATAGTATTTAACCCATATAATGACCTTCAGTGTGACCTTTATACATAAATTTTAGTATGGTCACGTCGATGTTGTCATGGTGAGTATATATTGAAAGTTTGATGAAGAAATATCAAGAAATGAGAAAGTTATAGCCAACGTTAAGTTTTCGTGAAGAAAAAATGAGTATTTAACCGATATAATGACCGTTAGTGTGACCTTGACCTTCATATTTTAGTATGGTCATGTCGATGTTGTCATGTTGAGTATATATTGAAAGTTTGATGAAGAAATATCAAGAAATGAGAAAGTTATAGCCAATGTCAAGTTTTCATGACGGACGGACGGACACAAAATCAGGCTTTGTGTGACTCTTTGTGTGACTCAAAACTTGTGTGTCTGTTTTTTGTGTGTACATTCGTACCTTGTGTGACTGTTTTTTACATTTTGTGTGTCATTTTTACCATTTGGACACATTTTAGTCACACAAGCTCCCCTCCCCTTGTGTGACTGCAATTTTTTATTGCTTTAAATGAAGAAATCTCCTGCGCATAGAGACATACTTGCTTCTGTGTCAGTCACACAAGAAAAAAAAAGTCACACAAGTATACTTTATACACAAAAAAACACACACAAGGCCCTCCTGTAAACTCGGACGGACGACAAAGCGATCCCTATGTATCGCATTTTTCTTTGAAAAGGCGACATAAAAACTCAACAAACAAGAGGTCAATGACCTTGAAGCTCTACTGATAGGTTTTTGATAGCTATATCAGCATTCCTGTGAAGTTTCATGAAAATCTGTCAAGTAGTTTCAGAGTAGTCGCTACAAGTTTTCATTATATAACTATGTAAACAAAGGCGGCCATGTTTAACGTCAAATCAAAATAATTTTTGACAAGGATCAACATCATGTCATACTGATCATTTTAGAAAAAGTCCCATATCAATATCACTTATAGTTTTCAAGAAGTAGTCGCTACAAACTTTTTTTTTGAAAATCTATTTTTAGCCCTGGTGAACATCTTGAATTTCCGGCTGACCTGAAATTTTGCTAGGATCAATGAGACATCAAGAGCAACATTCCTGTGAAGTTTCATGAAAATCCGTCAAGTAGTTTCAAGTTTTTATTATATAACTCTATGTAAACAAAGATGGCTGCTGGCGGCCATGTTTAACGTCGCATCAAAATAATTTTCGACAAGGATCCACGTCATTCCATACTGATCATTTTAGAAAAGTCCCATATCAATATCACTTATAATTTTCAAGAAGTACTCACTACAAACTTGTTTTTTGAAAATCTATTTTTAGTGTGGCGGCTATCTTGAATTTTCCGACCAACCTGAAATGTTGCTAGGATCATTTAGACATCAAGAGCAACATTCTTGTGAAGTTTCATGGAAATCCGTCAAGTAGTTTCAGAGGAGTAGTCGCTACAAAAAAGTTTACGTACGGACGGACGGACGGACGACGGACACCGCACCACGGCATAAGCTCTGCTGATCTCTGTCGCTACAAGTTTTCACTAAATACCTATGTAAACAAAGATGGCCGCTGGCAGCCATGTTTAACGTCGAATCAAAACGATTTTCGACAAGGACCAACATCATGTCATGCTGATCATTTTAGAAAAAGTCCCATATCAATATCACTTACAAGTTTTCAAGAAGAAGTCGCTACAAACTTGTTTTTTAAAAATCTATTTTTAGATTTGGCGACCATCTTGGATTTCACATCAACATGAATATTTGCTAGGATCAACTAGACTTCATGGGCAACATTTCTGTAAAGTTACATGAAAATCCATTCAGTAGTTTCAGAGTAGTCGCTACAAAAAAAGTTTACGTACGAACGGACGGACACAGCACCACGGCATAAGCTCTGCCGATAGCTCTGCTGATCTCTGATCAGTAGAGCTAAAAACAACATATTGATTTGTTTATTTATTTAATATTCATATGCATATATAACATGCTCAGATTCTATTTCTTGCAGATTCTAACTAATACAGAAGATAAAATTAATATTTGTATTGTTTGTTTCAGATTTTTGTTCTTCGACGTATATTTTGGTACGCACAATTTTTTTATCTCTTTTCAGACCATGTTGCAGTAGTATCTGCCTCCAAACAGTCCATTGCTAGCGTATGGATACAGCCAGAAAAGCTGCAATCACATCGGTGATGTTAAACATACACCATTAATATATTTAATAATTTATTATATATTAAATACAATATTTAAGTAGTTATACTTGTTTGTGTTTATTTAATATAGTGTCTGCACTTTTTCTAAAACTACAACAAATTATTTGAAATATCATCTGTTGACAACAACTTTTAATATTGACTATCATAAGATTATAAATCGACATGGTATAATACAAGTCAGTGAGTGCGCTTGTTTGGAAATGAGGCGCAAGCCGGCGGCTGAACCGGCGCAACCCGATGTCGCTTGATTGGAACAATCACGGGCTGGTCAGGGGCTGGGACACTTGATTGTTTTTTGATCACGTGGCGGCGAAGAGAGTCCGGGGGCAGACGGCGCACGCCGACGTTTTAGACAGGCGTACGGAAATTCTGCAACATGGCTGACAAGAAAAGGTAAACAAATAAAGATAAACAGTTCGCTAATTTTTGCAGTATTCTGTATCAGTTTAGATACATGAAAAACACAGTAATTGAAATAGAATATGTCAATACATAAATTATGTCTATGCATTTTTGGAGGTTTCGACCCCACATCACCTGTTCTTTCTCCCGATAATTCGTGGATATATATATTTCATGTATGTCTATTGTATGGATAATCCCAGTGACGTTCCCTTATTCTCTGACAATCCCGAACCCGTGGTAAATACGTCCGCTAATGGGGGAGCGCAATGACCTGTAGTGTTAACCAACTGCGCGCTACCAACTGTACACATTACACCTGAGGAAAGTAATGCCGAGTAAGTATGAGACGATCCTCATGTAACTTCTTAGGTACATTGTCCTAAGAAAGAGGAGAAACCCTATTGTTTTTTTTGGGGGGGTGGGGGTGTAGTAGGTCAAAGGTTAAGGTGACCTTTTATTAAAATATGCATTCCGTACGATAACTTAAAAACGTAACACATACACTCATAAAACATTGTCCTTGGTAAGAGGAGAAATCAGATATGTGTAGGTTTGATCTCTGTTGTGACCTAACACCCTTGCTGCATTTGCAGAGGAGAATATTACATTTGATCACATAAAAATGATTTTCTACAAGATTATAATACGGTAGTGGTATACGCATGCTTTCCCCTTCTCCGATAGACATCACTATATACAATGTAATGTGTTTGTCCATTAAACACTATATTAATCTCAAATATGGTAGTTATAAGACAGAGTTGAAGAAACCCTTCAATGCAGTTCCACGATGCTGCGTGACGTGTTTTAATAATTGTCTGGCATTTCAGGAACCATTCAGTACACCAGAAAATGCCTCTCTCCCAGGCCAAGCATGTTCATCAGCTGGTGAATCTCCTTGGACAATTTTTTTTAGAAAAACTACTGTTGGAAAGTTGCAGAAATGTAGAAGGATCCAAAATACTAGTAAAAATCAAATGGTTAAAAATATCCGCAGAGGTAAACACAGTGAGTGCTGTAAGTTTTACACCAGAACAGTGTAGATTAATATGGAACGCCAAATCTACATAAACCTAAATAATTGTTGATATCTACAATTATTTGAAGATATCTCTAATTGAATTGTAGATATCTCTAATTATTTGTAGATATCTCTAATTCAATTAGAGATATCTACAATTCAATTAGAGATATCTCTAATTATTTGTAGATATCTTTAATTCAATTAGAGATATCTCTAATTCATTTGAAGATATCTACAATTCAATTGGAGATATCTCTAATTGAATTGTAGATATCTCTAATTACAATCAAACTCAACATATCCATAATTGAATTACTGATATCTACAATTGAATTAGAGATATCTACAATTATATTAGAGATATCTCTAAATGTTTATAATATAAACTTTAAATTACGAAAATAATAATCGCTCCCAAAAGCAAACCAAACTACGCATGCGCGCGCGCGTGTTCTTCAAAAACAGTAACAACAACAATGGCGGAAAATCAACAGCAAAATTCAGACACAACAAAAGGTGGAAGACCGCTCGTTCCTCTTACTAGAGATCAAGTGGTACTTCTGCAAGCCAGGGGATTTACAGCCAAGCAAATGGCCAACTTTTTTCATTGCTCAACATCATTATTGTATTCGCGTTTGAAAAGTTTCGGTTTAGGCCAACGGCTTCAATACTCAAATTTAAGTGAACAGGAACTGGACGACGTGGTTACGAGATTACATTCAAACTACCCAAATGCAGGTGTTAAGGTATGGAATATGGATGTTTGTTTCCAATATTTTGTTGCCTAATAAAATTGGCAATGTAGATCTATAATTTGTATTGTTCTTGCGTTGTCAAAAAAACATGGCGATTTAAATTTCAACCCCTCTGATAGATGCAAATTGCACTAAGAATGTTTAAGATAAATAAAAGGTACACTTTTTTGGTCACACTTTTTTACATTTTTTTTTTTTTTTTGGCGACAAGGTACCAATGTGTGAATGATTAAGTTTCAGTGAAAAAACATGGGAAATCCGATAGGGTAAATTTGAAGCCACAGATGTGACATATCTAATATTAGTAATAACAACTCATGTAAGATCCTATATTCTAAACTTCAATGTATTTGTGTTTAACGACAAGAACAGGTTTCATGTTGATTTTATAACTTTTTTTAGATGATGAGTGGTTATCTCCTTGCTGAAGACATAAAGGTGCAACGGCAACGTTTAAGGGACTCACTTTTACGTGTAGAAGGAGAGTCGTCAAAACGCAAGAAAACAGCTATAGCACGTAGACAGTATAAAGTGGCCTCCCCAAACAGCTTGTGGCATATGGATGGACATATGAAATTGATAAGGTTAATCAAATTTGAACGTACCGATCACAATAAATGTTTAAATTTTTAGTAGCATAGCCTTAAAGGTCAAATACGGAGACTATTTTATCACATGACATTAATTGTTATCAATTTAATATTCACATATACTATTTCTTTTTATTATATCTTACTAAATAATTTGCAATTCAAAAATTACATGCACAAGTAATGTGCTATTCCGTAATGTTGGCGTGTGTTAATTTACAATAGACATGACTGTGTACCATAAAAAATGCGAAATGACGTAACGTCTCTAAGTATTCACGACGTCATTATCCGTCATTTAACGTTTTCTGAGGAAAATAAGGATGAGCTTTACTTTTTTTATTGTGAGGTGCGTTGTGTGTCGTACGCCAACTTTTTGTGTCGCCTGCATAGCATGGCAAACACTTAGGGATTAATTTTTTTGTCAGGCGTCTATCTGTCCGCCCGTCACACTTTTCTGTCCCACTTTTTTGTCACGCTTTCAAATTACTTTTTTCTACTCAAAGGATTGGATTGAAACTTCAGACAAATGTTTGTATCAGTATGTGTGATTGATACACAAAAGGGGGATAATCGAAAAAATATTATATCGGAGCTATTGCCCCTTTTTCTGTCAAAAATTAACTTACACTATGCTAACTTTTGACTCTGAGGTGAAAGGGCTTTCATATTTCACATGTGCATAGCCTGTGAAAACACCTTTCCGAATCTAGTATAACCTCTTGACCTTGACCTATAAGTTTGACCTACTTTATGCTAACTTTTGACTCAGAGGTGATGGGGCTTTCATATTTCACATGTGCATTGACTCGAGTATACTTTTTTAACCTCATGACCTTGACCTCCAAATTTGACCTACTTTATGCTAACTTTTGACTCAGAGGTGATCATATTTCACATGTCGTGGGTTAAAAGCGAAACTAGTTCAAGTGCATTTTGGAAAACTTTTCAAGGGAGGCAAAAAACTGTCTCTTTTCTTTAATATATTCCTAAAGATTATCAAATCTTCACTAGCCAAGTTGAAAAAATGTATGTTATTGGCAATTTGTTAAATAATTATGATCCCTTAAAAAAAAAGAGTAGATATTACAAGAAAATGTCAAATATTTGTCACTTAGAACAGTGTCGCATTAAAAATAAATCAATTTGCAAATAAGTTTAATGTGAAATAGTTCTAAGTGAACAATTTTATAAAAACTTTTTCAAATAAAACTTTATTTTTTTTGTTTCTTAGAGTGACCTTTATCATAAACTGAAACAAAAAATAAGCTTTCAATTTTATTTTTTTAAAAATCATAATTATGACCATTAATCAATTTTTATGCACTTGGTACAGTTTCGCATTAAATGAAATTACCTAATTTTAAGGTCCTATGTGCAATAAATTTTTTATTTATTTTTAAAGCATATCTTAACTTTTTTGTACAAAAGATGCGTATTGATATTTACTACTGATTTATGTAAAAAAGTCAATTTGAGTGAAAATGTCACTTGAACCAGTTTCGCATTTAGCCCTCGATGTGCATTGCCTGTGACAACACCTTTCCGAATTTCTGGCAAAGTGCCGACAGGCAACACATGTCAGGCCCTCTTGGGCCTCTTATTACTTAAATAATATCTCCTCCTAAACCACTGGGCCAATTTTGACCAAACTTCACACATCTCTGAAGTTTGTTAAAATTAGTTTTTTTTATGTCATTAACTAGGTCATTAGATTAACCTATGTAATAAGCTTAAACAACTTCTTCTCAAGAATCAACTGTCGAATTTGGATGAAACTTCATATGTAGCATTCCGGCATTGATCTCTCTCAAGTTTGTTAAAATTATGTCATTTGAATTTCTATCAGTAACTAGGTCAGATGTAACTTATAATTGTCAATAACTTATTAACTACTTCTCAAGAACCAACTGTTTGATTTTGATATAACTTCATATGTAGCATCCTGACCAGCTGACATTGACCTTTCTCAAGATTGTTTAAATTGGGTTGTTCCTGCCATTAACTAGGTCAACTTATGTTAAAACCTTTAAATGACTTCTTCTCAAGAACCAACAGTGGGGTATTGATGAAACTTCATATATTATAGCATCTTTGCATTGACCTCTATCAAATGTGTTAACATGGGATAGGTCAAGTTATTAACTGTCACTAGATTTACTTAAAGTAAAACAAATTAAAAAGCCTAAATTACACAAAATTGCTTAAAACCAGTACAGTGGTATCAGGCCTACTTGGGTCTCTTGTTTAATATAGTATTGTCTTGATTAATATCTATTGTAATCTTATCTTTTGTTTTCTCAACAGGTGGGGAATAACAACCCATGGCTGTATAGATGGTTTTTCACGACTGATAGTATTTCTAATGGCTTCAACAAATAACATGGCATCAACTGTTTTTCAGTTGTTTCTTCAGGCTGTCCTTCAACTTGGTCTACCTTCTATGGTACGGTCAGATCATGGTGGAGAAAACATTCATGTAGCTCTCTTTGTTAACCTTGTTCAAGGTATTAACAGACATATAACGGGGAAATCTGTCCACAACCAGAGAATAGAGAGATTGTGGCGTGATGTTCATACTCAGGTAACTGAGTCTTTCTACAAGTTGTTTTACAAATTAGAAGATGATGGTAAGCTAAATATTAATAATGACATTGATGTAACGGCTTTGCAGATTGTATATCTGCTAGAAATAAACCGTCGCCTATCTACCTTCATGTGTGGCTGGAATAAACATGGTCTAAGAACAGAAAAGAACCAAACACCAGAACAACTGTGGATGGAGGGGTCATTGGTCAATGCTGAAACGGAAACCTCAGCAATGCGGGGAATATTCTGTTCTGAGCCAAGCATAGAACAGCAACTTGAGCAAGGTTTGCAACAGTATGGCTTAACCTTGCAGCAGTTTGATGGCTTACAAGTTGGCAATGAACAAGCTGATGAAATTATTCCAGGAGTCGCTGACATTTTGGAACAGAATTTAAGTTTGGAGGAAAAATCTGATCTGGTCAAATCTTTAATTGTATGAAGGTCTTGATGCCACAAACATGGTCTTAGAATGGAATGAACAAGCTAATGAAGTCATTCCTGGAGTAGCTGACATTTTGGATCAGAATTTAAGTTTGTTCTTGTCAAGTCTTAGTGCCAATTAATATTTAGAATACCGTTAATTTCACTGTTTGAATATGCATATCTTACTGTCATTAATAGCTATGCCCTCTTGAACCTTTTGTTTAAATTTAATATATTTTAATACAATTTTGCTTTAAATAAGATTTTTAGTAATTTCACTTGCAAACGGTGTTGTATATATAATGTTTAAATTTTTTAATTGTTGATAGCAAAGGAATTTGGTCTTATAAGACTTGTACTTACATAAAATTTTAATACTTGAAAGTTAGAAAGTTTCATAAATTAATAGATTAGTAGGTCTGAATTATTAGAGATTCTCAGTTGTTTTTTATGGCGTTTGTTATTTTATCCATTGTAAAGATATTTAATATTAAGGAGTTTACATATTGGTCAAAAACCCAATTATAAACCTAACAAAAACAAAATAAAGAATTGAAATTTAAATTAATACTCTAGTAGTCGCTAAATTTTGAAATTTTGGTTGAGTGTCTAAGCGTACGTCTGTCAAGACGAGCCCGCTTGCCGTGAGCGAGACATAGTCGCCACAATTTGCAACTTTGTTCGAGTGTCTGTGCATGCGTCCGACAAGATGCGCGTGCGTCCAACCTTGTCTTGGCTGCAACTTCTTAAATAATTGTTGTATTTTCATATAACTTTGTCACTTGTAATGCTATATATGCAATCAATCATTTTTGTTTACTTTTAAGGGGCATATAACAACAGAGTGTTCAGGCATGATTATAAGTTGTATGCTGATAGAAAGTATCTACATCTTGGGCAGGTGGTAGCAATTTTGTTGCTACAAGGGGGGCAAGGATTGCCCGTATTTTGCCGAAGCGTGACAGAGTACATTTTGTCCAAAAAAATAGTGGACACTGTCGAGGATCTCCCTCAACCATTGCGAGAAGCATTTAAGCAGGTATCAGTTCAATTAAACAAGCATAAGAACACTTATTGGCTGACTAACTTAGACACTAATATATTTAACAAGGGTAAAGGCATTCAGCTTTTTTATTGGAACAAGAAGATATCAATGTTAAGATTTTAACTAAATTTATTATTGTCCTAATAACACATTTCTTGTCTGAAATTAAGTGTCTCGTAGAATTAAAGATATTGTTTCAAGATATTATACTATTTTAAGATAGATCCAGTTTCCTCTTAAGAAATAATTGACTCCAACATCTGTAACTCATGATTGAGTTGTCGCTATTTGAACTGCTATGGATGATGGTTATCACTTGCGACTAAAATCTGAAGAAGATTCCATTTGCAAAGTTTTTATTTGTTTTAGCTGCTAGATGCTCCTGAATCTCAAATAGGAAACCGGTTAGATGCACTTTTCCCCGAAAGATTTAGTGAAGGATATCCCCTGCCATCTTCGAAATTCAAAAAGACACATGTACCAGAACTTGCCCAGGCCATGGTTGCGCATCATGTACTACTAAAGCAAAAAATGGTCTTGGACCAATTTATTCAAGGTAATTTAATGACAGATCTAACTTGTGTTTTTGGTCACGACTGGTACCTTGTCCTATTCCACTACGTTTTCTTTGTGATACTTATTTCATTAAGAAAGCTACTTTCAGAAAGGTTTTGTCATTGTGCATGCGCAGTCGGAATGTCACGATATCAGGAACTCATATCACGATATATTGCAATATTCCCACGTGTTATCAGTAGTGTCTTGTCCATTAATGCAAGAAAATAATGTAATTAATCCATTTTTGGTTTGATGCAATCTTCTTTAAAGAAAATGTCGTAAAATTTAACTGTGAAATCAGTTCGATTTCATCCGTGAGCAGTGACATCACATGTACAATTAAAAAAATTCTCCTTCACAGGAAAGCTTCTGTGGTATAATTCTTAATAGGTCTTAGTGTGCGCTTATAGAAGCATGTGCAGTTAATGGGTCGATTACGGTACATATTTTTATTACTAGGCAATACGGACAACTACAGACAGGCTACCTGTGCTGGTTTGGGCTGCAACCCAGGCGACCCGCCAGCAAAGATCCATTGAAAGCAGAGAACCCCAAAATAACTGCAAAGCCCCGACTCGGTTTAATCAAGTCGTTCATCCGATATAATGAAAATTGCAAATATCGGACGCCACCTCGCATAGTAAAGCGTAACACAGTCTTGCAAAATAACAGAAGAATTCAAGGCTTCCATTAAGGTTCATATATTTTACCAACACTGTTTAACGATTACGTGTATTATAATAATACTGGCATATTGCTTAATACTGTCTTTAAAACAGGGTTACATATTGGAGGGGTACTTGATCTTCTCAGAACTTACCACAAGGAGTCCTGGAGGTTATTCAGAGGAACTACAAACACAACCAGCCTTACCATGGATATTTTGGAAAGCATAATTATATTCAATTATGGAAATATCCAAACCGGGTCTAATAGAATGAGAGTTGCTCAGGGTATAGAGCAGGGATGGATACTGCTTTTGCAGGCAGCAGAATGTAAGTTTCTAGTTTAATTGAATATAAAGCATATAATGAATGACTTCACAAATTGTGACCATGTGTTTTAGAACTAGCAATTAATATTTGATTCCAGTTAGAATATAAAAAAGGATGATTTTTTTATTCTTTAGCTTTGTAAACAGAGTAATTTATATAACTACAAATTAATAAATGAATTTGTTTTTAATAAAAGTACCTACCTGTATATTACCTATTGTTAGCTTGGCAAGTTGATATTACTATTACCGGTATTATGCTATAACAGAAATTCATCTGAATCCAGACACCTTATATTATCAGCCACATTATTTGAACTGCATTTGCCCACACAGCTCTTATGAAAATATTATATTTATTACAGCCAATGAAGCTCAGTTCACCTGTAGAGACACGGTCTCTGTTATAACTCTGTCGGACATCTTGAAGTGGCTGACAGGAGCAAGCCATATTCCTGCAATAGGTCTCAAGAAAGTGGATGTATATTTCGACAAGGATGCTTCCCTTCCTAAAGTCAACACATGCAGCATGGAGGTATACATGCCCCTATTGCACCAGTTCCAGGATGCAGATACATTTTCCAACCAACTTATGGAGTGGATAGTGAATAGCCAAGGATTTGGACTTGTTTTATGAGTAAAAAAAACTATATACCCGGTACATGTAGTAAGAGACCAAGACTCAGTAATACAGATCTTAATTTTGTTTTAGACTGATTGATAAACCATAAAATGGTAGTATATAACTACCACATTTTGAAATTTAAAGAATTACACGTTTTGATAAAGGAAGTCGCCATAAAATATTTTTTCAACTGTGGTACAATACTGTAAGTCTTTGAAGGAAAACTTTGAGAGGGCGAAAAGGAAAAATAGTGAGTCTGGGGGCGCTTATGTTCTGATTGACAAAGACCTGGAAGAAGTCTTTGAGAGTTGTCCTGATGTAGTGCCTGAATTTCTTGTAGGAGGAAAGCGGAAGGTGATGTAGCTGACGAGGACACTACTGATGAAAATGATAGTAGTATGCACAGACCACAATTTCTTTATAGGTACATTGCCTTTGACGAGAGGAGGGACCCTATTGTATTTGGGGTCAGTAGGTGAAAGGTCCAGGTTGCCATGACTGTACATGGAAATACAAATTATGCGTGATTACATACCATAACACTCATACTCATGAAACTTCCTAGGTGCAGTGCCCTTGGTGAGAGCAGGAACGTTATTGTTTTGGGGGTCAGTATGTCAAGGTCTAATGACTCTGTATGGAAATAGGCATTCCGAGCAATAACTTTGAAAGCATAAGTCTCACCCTCATTGGGGTCACTTGGTCTAAGGTCTAAAATATACAACACCTATCACCTTTTTGGCGGTAGGTCTAAGGTTAAGGTCGTATTGATAGGACACCAAGGAAGCGCTTTTCACATTTAAACTTTAGTAAACGGGCGTGTAATGCTCCAATAGATGGCACTCTCATTTTAATATATTAAATATAAAATTCATTGTTTCATTTGTAGTACTACCTTTACAGTGTAAAAAATCTACTAAAAGAAGAACAAGTGCAGAAGATGTCAAAGACTTCATTGTTACAGAGCTTAAGAAAATTGACGAAAAGAACGATAGACGACACAAAGAGAAAATGGAGGTCGAAACTGACAGAAGTTCTGAAAGTCTGTGTTAAGAAATGAGCTGTTGCTGAACATTGAATTTCAATAATTGCTTTACAGTATTGCCGTTGAGTGGACTTTGTTTTTTTTTTGGAGTGGAGAGGCATCCAAAAGCATCTAAACCTTTTAAACAACTATTTTGTAGATATCATTCACAGAAGCTTCAGTGCAGAAACTCTAGTTTTCGACGACTTTCAAGTAGACTGGTAGCCATTTCGTCAAGCGAGTGGTCAGTACAAGAGAGTGGGCAGTACGATTGAACAGATTCATTTAAAAAAAGAAAGAAAAAACTTCTACAAGCCTATCACATACTTTTATATATATGGTGTATAACACAAAGAGAAAGTGACATCCATCATGTACTGAATTTCAAAATAAGCAAACCTGTTGAATTACAGACAGGTATATAAATGTTCATATGTTTAATCTTATGTCCCTAAAATGTGGTGCTAAACTTCTTTTGTTCAATATATCAAACCGATTTGTGGTAGCAACATAATTTCAGACCATTACTCACGAATATACATCTAATGATCTATGCCAGTGACGGAATGACTCGTGTGTGATATATGTGCTTTACTTACAATAATGCGAGAGCGCCCAGGGCCTTTTTTCCAAAAATTGGGAAGAGGCCTTAGTCTTTCATTTTGGGAAATTCAAGCGCGATTTTCGGCCAAATTGGGAAAAGGTAGACTGACTTTCAAGATACATCAATAAACAAATGGCAGTCTACATACATACAGTAAATAGACACTACTGTGGTACACCCATGGGTGCCTTAGTTCATACTTCAGCAGAACTGCTTTACGGCCATCATATGATTCAAGAGTATCTGTGCATGTTGAAGGTGTTGAGACAGAGAGAGACTCAGATGTATGGGGTAATGTGGGGGGTGGCTGCGTTGTACTTGTCACAGGTGGTGAGACAGAGTGAGACTCAGATATATCAGGGGGTGTGAAGTCCGGTGAGTTGATTGTCTGGTCTTCAGACACCGGAAGATCGACGACGAGGTCTTGCGTCGCAAGTTGCGAGTCCGACTGACCCGGCACTTCAGTAGGCGGAGATTTGGCAAGTTGTGTTGTCAAGGAATTTGTCCTTTTAACACCAAAGGCCAAAAGGCTGCGCTGGCCTTTATCATGATCTGCAGCCCTTTTAACAGATTTTCTGTAGTATTTTCTGTTTTTCGACATTTTTTACTCGCATTTTGTTTACGGTGTACTTGTTTTTTTCAAATATTGTTTACGACAACCGTGTTAGAATATGTTCTACAGTGTTCGGTTAAGAAAAAACTAATTTTTTTTTTATCAATTTTAAGTTTTTATAAAAAATAATTATATAACATTTCAAACGATTCAATATTAAATAATAAGGAAATGACGACCGCGTCAAGTCTACATGCGGTTTAATAAATCGCGTAAAATAACTCGGTTCGGTTCACGTTCTCTCCATTAAACAAAACAAATGGCGCCAAGAGATCGTAACATCTCGGTCATAAGCGGACTGCAGTGCAGTGCCGAGTCATTCTGAATGGATATTTATTTCGGTAAGCCAATAAAAAGCCTGCTTTCGGTTTCGTTCGCTGCTAAATAATGTAGTTTTATTAACCGAACGTGTGAAATAGATTTCGGGAGAATCATATGTCAACATATTGGGAATTTCAGCATTGTATTTTTGGGAAATTCTTTCACCAAATTGGGAAAAAAAGAGGCTTTTTGCAATTGGGAAGTCACCGAATATCGGCCTCTATTATAGAAGGAAAAAAGGCCCTGGCGCCTGCTAAAATATACACATGCACATCGTCTTGGTCGTCTTCAAGAAATACTTCGTTTATAACAACGACAGCAATTATCAAGGGGGCTGCCATCTTTGTTTTAGGCCGGTTGCACTTGATTGGTAATTGCCCCGGTCATGTGGCTGGGTTACACCGATCACATGACGGCAAATGCCGATCATGTGACCGGGGCACACCGGTCATGTGACCTGCATACCTGGTTTGTGTTCCAAACAAGTGCACTCAGTGTGTTCCTTTATCATCCTCAGACATATACATGTACCTCTTTCTTACATTGCACCAATATCTCTAATTTGTCTCCAACTTTTTCAATTGGCGAAAGTGTTGACGCAAATAAATTTTGAGCCAGGGTGGATCCTGCTTGGGTCTGAATCGGCAGCCAAGTTTGTTTACATTGTGCATAGAAAAAGGAAGGGCAAAACTGACATAGACAGATTGTGAGGCTCCGAAGAGAATAATTGAAAAAAGTTGAGACTTTGTTAAAAGCGAAAGTTGAACAATCACTGTGACAGGTCTCACTAAATATTTATCTCCCTTGCGACCAATGGTAGGAACATTCTTGCAATTAAAACAAGAGGACAATGACCTTGAAGCTCTACTGATAGATTTTGAAAGCCAGATCAGCCATGCGAACCTGTGAAGTTTTATGGAAATAAGACCAACACTTTCAGAGAAGTAGTCGACACAAGTTTTTCCTATATCACTCTATGGAAAAAAAGAAAGTCGCTGGCGGTCATATTTGAAATTGTATTTAAACTGTGGCAGCCATCTTGAATTTCCGGCCAACCTGATGTTTAACTGGGACTAACAGGACATCAAGACCAACATTCCTGTCAATTTTTATGAAAGTCATTTTGGTAAAGGTACCAAACCGATACCACTCTTGGTTTTAGAGAAGTAGTCGCCACAAAATTATATTTAAAATATATTTTCAGCCATGGTGGCCATCTTGAATTTTAGGCCAACCTGATTTTTACTTAGGACCAACTGGACATCAAGAGCAACATTCCTATATTCCTAAATAGTATGATTTATTATGCAACATTACCTATGCAACATTATAATCTCATTCAATTTTATCCTAGTCTAAAGAATATGTCTTTTCCAGCTTATAAAAATGTCATAATGATACCACAAATTTTAATTATAAAGCTATATCAATGAAACCTCTTACAACATCAACCTTAGTATATCCTCAATAATTTCTCCAAATCACCCTCATGCCTTTTGTAACATAAATGGAATGATCCCTATTCATAAGTATAGCGGGCGTGTGACCAGGTCACAGGTCATGTTATGCAATTTCTCCTGAGAATTAGGTAAACCAAGCTCACCTGTACAAGTATATTTGCTCTTGTCTCAGTAGACTAGCTGGTATCAGTCCATAAATTATACTATAAATTATATATATTAAAAATACAATAATACAGTGTTTATTTTATTTCAAGCTCTGTGTCTCTTCATGGCTGAATTTAATGTTCAGTTATAAGTGGAGATATTTGCCTCTTTCTTCCCTAATACTATATTTAAAACAGTAGATATTACTATATTTAAAACAGTTGATATTTTAAAAGAGGAACTGGTTTTAACATTAAGGACTGATGCAAGTCCATTGTCTCAGTAGTTGTGTTTGGAAAATCAGGATCAAAATAAAATCTTAAAATCTGTTTTCAGTCTTTTTTTCTGAGAGCCAAAAATACAAAAGAGACTAATTTATTCCTTACCCTTCTATGAATGTATAATGGACTGTTCTTTTTTGAATTTGCATTTTTTTAAATCTTTTTTTAGTTAGCAGTGGTGGCCATCTTGAATTTCTCCCAACCTGATTTTTTTGTTAGGATCAACTAGACATCAAAAGCAACATTTTTGACAAGATTCATGAAATTCCATCAAGTAGACTCAGAGTAGTCATCAAAAGTTTTTACTTTATAACTCTATGTAAACAAAGATGGCTGCTGGTGGCCATGTTTGACATCAAATCGAAATAAGTCTTGGTTAGAACCAAATACATGTCACACCAGTCATTTTGGTAAAGGTTTCAATTCAATATCACTTACGTTTTTTGAGAAGTAGTCGCCACAAAGTGGCATTTTTTAAAATCTATTTTTAGCAGTGGCAGCCATCTTGAATTTCTAACTGACCTGAATTTTTGCTAGGACCAAGTACATTTTGCACCAGTAATTTTGGTAAAGGTTCCAATTCAATATCACTTATGGTTTGTGAGAAGTAATCGCCACAAAGTCGCATTTTTAAAATCTATTATAGCAGTGGCGGCCATCTTGAATTTCCTACTGACCTGAATTTGTGCTAGGATCAACTTGTCATCAAGAGCAACATTCCTATCAAGTTCCATGAAATTCCATCAAGTAGTTTCAGAGGAGTAGTCGCCACAAGTTTTTCCTATATAACTCCTATGTAAACAAAGATGGTCGCTGGCAGCCATGTTTGAAATTCAATCCAATTGAACTTTGGTCAAGACCAACTACATGTCGTGCCAGTCATTTTGGTAAAGGTTCCAAATCAATATCACGTACGGTTTTTGTGAAGTAGTCGCCAAAAAATCGCATGTTTTAAATCTATCTTTAGCCCTGGCGGCCATCTGAATTTCCGGTCGACCTGAATTTTTGCTAGGATCAACAAGACACCAAGAGCAACATTCCTGTGAAGTTTCATTAAAATCTGTCAGGTAGTTTCAGAGGAGTAGTCGCAAAAATGTTTTTCTATATAACTCTATGTAAACAAAGATGGCCGCTGGTGGGCCTGTTTGACATCCAATCAAAATGAACTTTGGTTAACTACATGTCGTGCCAGTCATTTTGATAAAGTTCCAAATCAATATATTAAGGTTTTTCACAAAATCGCATTTTTAAAATCTATTTTTAGCCTTGGTGGCCATTTTGAATTCCCGGCTGACCTGAATTTTTGCTAGGATCAACTAGACATCAGGGGTAACATTCTTATGAAGTTTCGTGAGGGTCAACTACATGTCGTGCCAGTCATTTCGGTAAAGTTCCAAATCAATATCACTTACGTTTTTTGAGAAGTAGTCGCCACAAAATCGCATTTTTAAAATCTATTTTTAGCCATGGTGGCCATCTTGTCGTGCCATCTTGTCTTCAACTACATGTCATGCCAATCATTTTGGTAAAGGTTCCAAATCAGTATCACTTAACGGTTTTTGAGTAATCGCCACAAAATCACATTTTTAATATCTATTTTTAGCCTTGGCAGCCAACTTGCATTTCCGGCTGACCTGAACTTTTGCTAGGATCAACTAGACATCAAGAGCAACATTCCTTTGAAGTTTCATGAAAATCGTCCAGTAGTTACAGAGGAGTAGTCGCCACAAGTTTTTCCTATATAACTCTATGTAAACAAAGATGGCCACTGGCGGCCATGTTTGACATCCAATCAAAATTAACTTTGGTTAGGATCAACTACATGTCATGCCAGTCATTTTGGTAAAGGTTCCAAATCAATATCACTTACGGTTCTTGAGAAGTAGTCGCCACAAAATCACATTTTTAAAATCTATTTTTAATTGTGGCGGCCATCTTGAATTTTCGGCCGACCTGAATTTTTGCTAGGATCAACAAGACATCAAGAACAACATTCCTGTGAAGTTTCATGAAAATCCATCCAGTAGTTTCAGAGAAGTAGTTGCCACAAAAAAAAGTTTACAGACGGACGGACGAAGGACGCCGCACCACGGCATAAGCTCTGCTGATCTTTGATCAGTCAAGCTAAAAACAAGCAAATAGGTCAACCCCAAGTTTGTTGCTCGATATTTCAAGCAACAGACTAAGTTCCACAAAGATTTTTTTATTTTTTTTTAGGACATACAGTGTTCCAGAGACAATCTGCTTTATATGCAGAACAGTGCAAAAAACACTGTATAGTGAGACACCGAATGCCATCACAACCAAAACAGTATGCTGTATCAGTCCGCAGGAGGCAGCTGTAACTATGTAGTGAGACGTTAACTGCCGTCAAAACCAATAGCAGTATGCTGTATCAGCCAGAAGGAGGCAGCTGTAACTATGTAGTGAGACGTTAAATGCCGTCACAACCAATAGCAGTAAGCTGTATCAGCCAGAAGGAGGCTGCTGTACCTATGTAGTGAGATGTTAAATGCTGTCACAATCAATAACAATATGCTGTATCAGCCAGCAGGAGGCAGCTGTAACTATGTAGTGAGACATTGAATGCTGTCACAACCAATAACAACAGTATGCTGTATCAGCCAGCAGGAGGCAGCTGTAACTTTGTAGTGAGATGCTAAATGCTGTCACAACCAATAAGATTAGCTGTCAGGGGCGTAGCTAGGCCATTTTGGAGGATACGCTCGTATATTGGGTTCGAAGGGGCGGTTGGTGGGGGGTCCGGGGGGCCGCCACCGGAGGCCCTAAGCGTCCGCACGTTGCTTTTGCCGATTTTGGGCTGAAAATGATGGCTTTTATTGATTGATAAATAAATTATATAGTTGCGAAAAACGAATATCTTCGATTGAAATTTCCATTTTATGGCATTTGCCTTGATAACTTTGATATTTGTATGTTTATAAATTTCTAATGATGGGTCTCACCCTAGTCAGGCTCCAGTTTTTATTGCATTTTTGGGGCACTATGTTTTCTCATTTTTTTCCAAGAGGCGTACGCCCGGGCGTACGGGCGTATGCCTGGCTACGCGCCTGGCTGTATCAATCAGCAGGAGGCGGTAGGAACCGACAACAAGACTTTATACATTGTATCAGTGGGCAGTATGCAGTATCAGCCAGCAGGAAGTTGCTGTTACTGACAACAAGACCATACACATTGTATCAGTGGGCAGTAGTAAGCTGCATTAGCCAACAGGAAGCTGCTGTAACCGACAACAAGACCATACATATTGTATCAATGGGCAGTAGTGTGCTGCATTAGCCAACAGGAAGCTGCTGTAACCAACAACAAGACCATACACATTGTATCAGTGGGCAGTAAGCTATATCTGCCAGCACGAAGCTGCTTAACTGACAACAACAAGACCATACACATTGTATCAGTGGGCAGTTAAAATGCTGCATCAGCCGACAGGAAGCTGCTGTAACTGACAACAAGATTATACACATTGTATCAGTGGGCATTTTATTGAGGAAGATCACATCTATAACAACAAGAAGGGTGTTCCACGGAACACTTGTGTTGCATGCCATGTGCTTATTTCAGCAAGTACATTGTAACTATAAAGTCTGAAGACAGGGGATTCAATCCTTCATGAAGTAGAGAGCCGGAGAAATCAAAATGGCAATTAAAACATGAATAAATCAAAAATATTGATCAACCAAGACGTTTTGAACAAAACTGGGGAATCAACACCCATTCTCAAACAAGAGGCCCAAGAGGGCCTGTGAACGCTCTACTGGCTGTTATACCATTGATGAATCGAGTCGCACTACATGGTGTCTAGAGTGTACACAAGGTTTTTCAAGTATTTGACCTAGTGACCTAGTTTTTGACCCCATGGGACCCATTTTCGAACTTGACCAAAATATAATTAAGACAACATTTCGACAAAGTTTCATCAAGATCGGGTCAGAAATATGGCCTCTAGAGTGTACTAGTGACCTAGTTTTTGACCCTGTGTGACCCTGTGTGACCCATTTTCGAACTTTAGCAAGCTATAATTGAGACAAATATTCTGACAAAATTGCATCAAGATCGGGTCAGAATATGGCCTTTAGAGTGTACACACGGTTTTTCCAAAGTTTGACCTAGTGACCTAGTTTTTAACCCCATGTGACCCATTTTTGAACTTGACCAAGATATAATTAAGACAAACATTCTGACAAAGTTTCATCAAGATTGGGTCAGAAATACGGCTTCTAGAGTGTACACAAGGTTTTTCAAGTATTTGACCTAGTGACCTAGTTTTTAACCCCATGTGACCCATTTTCAAACTTGACCAAGATATAATTAAGACAAACATTCTGACAAAGTTGCATCAAGCTCGGATCAAAAATATGGCCTCTAGAGTGTACACAAGGTTTTTCCAATATTTGACCTAGTGACCTAGTTTTTGACCCCAGATGACCCATTTTCGAACTTGACCGAGATTTCATTGAGACAAACAATTAAAATAAACATTCTGACAAAGTTGCATCAAGCTCGGGTCAAAAATATGGCCTCTAGAGTGTACACAAGGTTTTTCCAATATTTGACCTAGTGACCTAGTTTTTAACTTCATGTGACCCATTTTCGAACTTGATCAAGATATAATTAAGATAAACAATTTGACAAAGTTTCATCAAGATTGGGTAACAAATATGACCTCTAGAGTGTACACAAGTTTGTTCAAGTATTTGACCTAGTGACTTAGTTTTTGACCCCACATGACCCATTTTTGAACTTGACCGAGATTTTATTTAGACAAACATTCTGACAAAATTTCATCAAGATCAGGTCAAAAATATGGCCTCTAGAGTGTACACACGGTTTTTCCAAAGTTTGACCTAGTGACCTAGTTTTTAATACCATGTGACCCATTTTTGAACTTGACCAAGATATAATTAAGACAAACATTTTGACAAAGTTTCATCAAGATTGGGTCAGAAATACGGCTTCTAGAGTGTACACAAGGTTTTTCAAGTATTTGACCTAGTGACCTAGTTTTTAACCCCATGTGACCCATTTTCAAACTTGACCAAGATATAATTAAGACAAACATTCTGACAAAGTTGCATCAAGCTCGGGTCAAAAATATGGCCTTTAGAGTGTACACAAGGTTTTTCCAATATTTGACCTAGTGACCTTTTTGACCCCACATGACCCATTTTCGAACTTGACCGAGATTTCATTGAGACAAACATTCTGACAAAGTTTCATGATGATTGCATCAGAAATGTGGCCTCTAGAGTGTACACAAGCAAAAGTTAACGGACGGACGACGGACGACGGACAACACACCATCCCATAAGCTCTGCTGGCCCTTGGCCAGTAGAGCTAAAAACCGGTGCCAATTGAAAAACACGCTGTCGCCGCATATGCACGAGTTAATGAATGTTGCAATATTAAAAATTGTTGTCTCCATTGTTAGCCTATACACTAATGTGTTAAAACAACCCATTTTTTCTAACCAACGTCGTTTCTGTCAGTCACAGTATCTAGAACATGCCATTTTAAAAGGTTCGTTAATGTCGCCTGTTAAAACTTTAATTTCAATAGTAGTCCTGGTCAATTATACGCTATACCGTAAGACTCTGATTGATTATTTTGGTATATACATCATTCCTCTTTACAACAAGAGGCCCAAGAGGGCCTGTGGACGCTCTACTGGCTCAAGATAAAGTTTATGTATAAGGGGCCACAAGTCTTTCAAAAATCATTCAACCAGAACATGGCAATGACAGGTGCAACTGAAATCTGGCAAAGAGTTCAGAAGAGACTAATCTGGACGAAGTTTGTGTATTAAAACATTTAAAGGGTCACAATTCTGCCAAAAATCATTCAACCGAAATATGGCGATGATATGCACAACTAGGCTTGATACTGATCATCATTGTCAAGTTTTGTCTGTATCCAGCCAGGGGTTCAAGAGAACTAGTCGGAACAAAATTTGTGTATTAAAACCTTTAAAGGGCTATTACTCCGCCGAAATCATTCAACTGGAACACGGTGACTATGTACAACTAGGCTTGGTACTGATCATCCCTGCAAAGTTTCAATGAAATCCGGCCAAATGAAGGCCCTTTCGTCTTAATGAGGCCAAGATATAGCATATTTCAGAAAATCAAGGGCCATGACTCCGATGTAAATGGTTCAATCTGGATGTTTTTTCGAACTTGTCCAAGCTTTCATTCATATTAACAATCTGGTAAGTTTCTTAAAGATCGGATGAAAGATGTAGGCCTTATCTTCTTGAGGCAAAATATAGGATTTTTAACTAAATCAAGAGCCATAACTCTATTGTTACTGGTCAGATCTGGCTGGTTTGCGAACTTGACCGAGCTGTCATTGATATTAACAATCTAGTAAAGTTTCATAAAAAACGCATGAAAAATGAAGGCCCTATCGTCTTAACCAGGCAAAATATAGCATTTCTAACTAAACTATAACTCATCTGTTACTGGTCCGATCTGGCTGTTTTTCGAAATTGTCTGAGCTGCCATTGATATAAACAATCAGGTAAAGTTTTGTAAAGATCAGATGAAAGATGAAGGCCCTATCGAATTACAGAGGCAAAATATAGCATTTTTAACTAAATCAAGGGTCATAACTCATCTGTTACTGGTCCGATCTGGCTGGTTTTCGAAATTGTCTGAGCTGTCATTGATATAAACAATCGGGTAAAGTGTTGTAAAGATCAGATGAAAGATGAAGGCCCTATCGAATTAACGAGGAAAATATAGCATTTTTAACTAAATCAAGGGCCATGACTCCGCTGTTACTGGTCCGATCTGGCTGATCTTCGAAATGTCCGAGCTTTCATTTATATAAACAATCTGGTAAAGTTTGGTAAAGATCGAATGAAAGATAAAGGCCCTATCGTTTTAACGAGGCAAAATATAGCATTTTTAACTAAATCAAGGGCCATAACTCCGCTGTTAATAGTCAGATCCAGCTAGTTTTCAAACTTATCCTAGCTCTTATTTATATAAACAATCTGGTTAAGTTTGGTAAAGATTGGATGAAAGATGAAGGCCCTATCATCTTAATGTGGCAAAATATAGCAATTTTAACTAAATCAAGGGCAATAACTCCGCGGTTAATGGTCCGATCTAGCTGGTTTTCGAACTTGTCCGAGCTTTCATTGATATTAAGAATCTGTGCAAGTTTGCTAAAGATCAAATAATAAATGAAGGTGTTAGAGCGTTCACAAGGCAGAAAATGGCAATTTTCAGGGGAAAAAAGGGCCATAACTCCGGTGTTACTGATCCGATTTGGCTGGTTTTCAAACTTGTCCGAGCTTTCATTGATATTAACAATTTGTGCAAGTTTGGTAAAGATCAAATAATAAATGAAGGTGCTATAGTGTTCACAAGGCTTAATATGGCATTTTTCAGCAAAACAAGGGCCATAACTCCGGTGAAATTTATCCGATGCTGCTGGTTTTCGAACTTGTCCGAGCTTTCATTGATATAAAGACACTGGCAAAGTTTCGTAAAGATTTGATTAATAATGAAGGCCCTAGAGTGTTCACAAGGCAAAAGTTAACAGACGGACGGACGGACGACGGACGACGGACGACGGACGACGGACAACTCGCCATCCCATAAAAATGGTATATACATATGCCTGCTACTTGAAAAAATGTATTTTTTTGCTACAAATACGTTGTCGCCAAAATGTACGAAAGGTTCGTGACATTGTTAAGACTCTCCAGTAATACACCTGGCATTGTAAAAGCAGCAGTAAAGAAACGTTTTAAGTATGTTGTAACATGTTACTAAGTAAAAGGAATTACAGTTGATCGTATTTGAGTGATCACATTAAATATGTTAACACTTTAAGAGGGTAGGGTCAGCGGTTTTAGTTAAGGATGAAAGGTTTGTTACCATTGTTGTGATAAAACTATGATCCGTATATTAATTTCCTACTATCTGTACATAAAGGAGGATACTATAATGACAATAAAACATAAAACACATACTTGTGTATCATATACGCATTTCTTCAGGGTTAAAATTCCCAAAATAAAGGTTCGTAATGACAGGTTCGTTACTATCAATTAATAAACCAATTAACCAACTAAAGTATGCACGAACTTGGAGTTGTAAACGTCATAATTCGAAAGCGATGACGTCATTAGTCCTTGGAAAAGTCACTCATGATCTGTGTAAACAAGCATGGCCGAAAATCGATTGAGATGAAGTGACGACAAAACTTGACATTTAGGTAAGTGATCTTTTTCATGTAAGTTTGTCTTCTATACAAATGTATTTGATTATTTTATTTGCAGGAATCCTTGCTACATATGTCTTTATACATATTTATGCATTTATTAAAATGTCGACATTGATATGACTGTTGAAAAACACGGAAAGGTTCGTGACATTTAGTAACGAACCTTTTGAGTTATTAACTTACCATTCTCAAAGGTTGGAGTTGTAAAAATAACATCATTATGAATTAGATATATCTATTATTGTGCTCATACTTTCTGATTAAAAAAGTATTTTGATGATTTTTTCTTATGCTAATATTATGTGTGTAAATATTCTTTGGTGTTGCCATTAATGACACACAGTATGTGTTCATGAATCATGATTTATTTAAACTATCTAACATAATTTATAATTCACGGATACGTGAATGATTGTATGTAGAATGTTGAAATTACGTACTTGGTACGTTTTGTCATCGATTTACTGCTTGTAAAATTAGTAAGGTTCGTTACTCATAGGTAACGAACCTTTCATCAACTTGTACGCCAAAATCTTGCCCCAGGGTATGATCTGATTTGCAACTCATGAACAAATCCTATTTGTCTAAACTGTTTTTTATATTTTGGGCTTACTAAACTTACAATTTATATAATATATACGCCGAAAGGACTTTCCTAGAATATCGAGTGTCTAAATTGTATATTTGTGGAACTGCTTATGGTAGAACACTAACCATGAAAATATGTAACACATATGTTTACTCTTTCTGGAATTTGCCTTTTTACTAGATATTTACTGAAGTAACCTGTTAATTATAACGGGTAATTATTCATATTATAAACTTACACACCCATGTGGAATATGGCTGCATAGGTAACGAACCTGTCACGTATATAATACAATTCCTGTGGTTTAAAAGGTCCATATAGCAGTCGTGCGATAACTACTGTTATGCATATAATTTGTCAGGACACATTGTTCGCACTTTACCAGATGTTCAAACGTGTGTCCGTCCGTCCGTTCGGCTGCACGTCATATCAAAGTTAACATAGATTGTAACATTATACAGCCTAGCCCAATTACTGTCATATTTGAACACAACATTGCACAGATGGTCATTTCCAATTTGATTACCCCAAAGACATTTACCTCCAATTTGACTATTCGCAATGTCAACTTTTCCAGTCGTGTAACGCTTTTCTGTTATGTTATTCGGACACATTATTTGTTACCTTTTTACGCAAAATGGGTCTTTAAGTAACACATTAATATTACTTTCAGACTGAAATCATGGTGAAGTCAAGAGCAGAAATTCAGCGTGACTATCGGCAGAGATTAAAGAATAATCCAGTAAAATATGAAACGTACCTGCTACAGGCAAGTACCTGAAAGCAGAAAAACTATGTCCCAGCATCAAAATTAACGAGAAAAGAGAAATCTGAACGGAAAGTAAAAAATCATGAATACTTGCAGCGTCATCGCGAAAAAAAAAGGAATGAAACAATGCTAAATGAGTTAGAGAACGAAGTAATGGACACAAGTGACCATGAATGTATTGAGCAGAGAACCCCGTTAATTGTCAATTTGCCATTTCCAAATAGAAGGAATGGGCCTAGGAAAAGAATAAGCAGATCACTATCCGTAAAGACAAAAGAAATTAAGCAGTTGAAAGACAGCTATAAAGAGTTACAGACGAAGTTCAAGTCCAATCAACGATCAATACAGAGAATGAAGTCTAAAATGAATACCGAAACAACAACTACAGAAACTGACCAAGAAGCCGCGGTACCCACGGAAATGGAACACTCTGCATCAAACGCGACAGAAACGCAGAGAGAATCGTTCGACATTGACATTGTAGAATCAGCTATTGAAATGTTGACCCCTAGAAAAAGCACAGAAAAATTGCTATGTGAAGCCGGTCTGTCTGCAGAACAGAAAGCCAAAGTTAGAAAACCACTACTGTTCAGTTATCTAGTTCAGAATCAAATAAAGAAATCTAAACACAAAGAAGTAGGGTTTCTAAGGGGAATGATAGGTGGGAA
Organism: Cyrtodaria siliqua; assembly: GCA_037043455.1. NCBI lineage: Eukaryota > Metazoa > Mollusca > Bivalvia > Adapedonta > Hiatellidae > Cyrtodaria > Cyrtodaria siliqua. The sequence continues at coordinate 470,882 of JAWPHD010000042.1, forward strand.
GATTATAAGTAAATATCGGTTAGGCCGAGAAGTAAACAAAAGCACCGGATTAGGACGAAATTGGTTAGCACAATATGGCATGAAAATTAAAAAATCTAAAGAAATCAAGTACAAGGCGAAGGTCCTCAAGTTTCTGAAAAGGGATGATAACTCCAGAGCTAACCCTGGAAAAGCAGACAAGTTAAAATCCAATGGATCAACATATCAAACCAGGACACTTCCTGATTACTTAAAAAATCTACACCAGACATTTTTAAGTGAAAATCCAGAAATCATATTGTCGCTTGCATCCTTCTGTAGGATACGTCCGTCGTATATAAAACTAACTTCATTCATATCAAGAAGTTGCTGTCTGTGTACTTGGCATCAAAATATGGCTCTTTGTGTCCAAGCAATGAAGAACAGTGGTTTGTCCATTTCATTGAACCCTGAACATTTTATCAATGATGAGAAAAGTATTGAAAAAATGAATAATGATCTACCAGAAAAGGTGAAATTTGGACAATGGAAAAGAGTTCCCGTAGAAGAAAAGGGAAGGAAGAAAATGATCATGAAGGTTGTAGAAACTGAGCTAGATAGAAAGGAATTCATAGAACATATGAACAAACAGATCGAAGAGTTCTCTCAGCATGTCAACAGGGTAAAGAGACAGTATAAGGAAGTACATACTCTGAAAGAAAATCTGAAAAAAGATGAAGCTATAATACACATGGATTTCGCGGAGAACTTATTTTTTGCATGCAAAACTGTTGAAGAAATACAGTCTGCTTATTGGAATCAAACTGGTGTTACATTGCATCCAACGGTTATTTACTATAAGGCGGTGATGGAAGTCTTCAACATAAAAGTGTTGTATTTATATCGGATGAGTTGGGTCACAATTCAACAACTGTACTCATGTTTTTGGACAAGATAATGAAAGAAGTAAAACTGATCATCCCCCAAGTAAAGACCATTCACTACTGGACTGACAGTCCAACCTCACAGTACCGAAACAAGACAATATTTGAGACCATCGCAAACCACGAGAACAAGTACCAAGTAAAGGCTGTCTGGAACTATTTTGAGGCCGGGCACGGCAAAGGGCCCTGTGACGGCTTGGGAGGAACGACTAAACGCATGGCTGACGAGGCAATGAAAGGCGGAAGAGTGGTAATACAGGATGCGAATGACTTTTATGCATGGACTCAGTCAAGTACATGTTCGATGAAAAAGGTAAAGTTTGTGTTTGTTCCTTCCACAGAATGTCAGGAAAAGGGAGAAGAGCTGTCAAAGTTAGCTATAAAACCGATAAAAGGTACCATGAAGGTACATGCCGTTGTAGGCAGAGGCAACAACACAATACTGGTATCCGATGTCAGTTGCTATTGCAACGGTTGTATTAATGGAGAGTATTGCAATGGACATTGGACAGAAGAAACATTAAGAGAACATATTACTACTTCGTCCAGTAACGAAACTGAAAAAACGTCTCAAGCACCAGTACCAGTGGTGAGTAATGGCGCACAGATAATGTATAATGAAGGTGATTATGTCGCGACCATATACAATAAGATGTGGTATCTAGGGAAAATAGAGGACATCGATCAGGAAGATGGTGAAATTCAAGTATCGTTCATGCAACGTACCAGGCAGCTGTATCAATGGCCGAAAAATGAAGACATTATATGGATAGCAGAAGGGAATATTATTAGACACATAAATGAGCCAATTCCAACGGGAAAGTCCATGAGAATGTTTAAGATACCCAAGGAAGATGTTGAAAGCATCGAATCATTGTTTCAAATGACACTAAAATAAAATCAGATATAGAACTGTCTTGAAAAGAAATTGGAGCAATGAATTATTATAAATGACAGTTAATTGTTTTAAAGTTGAATATAGCAATGACTGATTATAATGCCAGTTAGTGACAGTTAATTGTTTTACAATTTGAATAGAGCAATGAATGATTATAATGACAATTACCTGTTTACAGTTTACAAGTTAAAAGTATAAAACTGTGTTACATGTTTTAAGCTGCCAAATATCACCCACTAATCAGAGATCATAGTAACGCACCTTTCTGTTTAAACTGTTATGTTTATTGTTCAGTATTTGACAATTCATTTCAACAGATATAATTAAGTAGTAAATTCACTGTAGCTGCAGGCCTATTATAAGATTGCATGTGTATAACAAATTAAGTACGATCTTAAATACACGGCATTTGAGTGTTTAGTATAGTGAAACTATTCTGTTGTTATTTGTTTTAATATTTTATTTGCAAGTTTACGCAAGTAATCTCAGACTTATAAAATGTTTTAAAATGTTCCAAAGTTTGATTATTAAATGTTTTGCGTTGTATTGTGTTGTGCTTTGTTATATATGTGGCTTATTAGTATATCGATATATCATAAGACATCTTGAAAGGTTCGTTACCATTGCATGTCCTTAGAAAACTAAAGGAAATCCTAGTCAGATTAATAAATATTTCAGTAGGAGATGTTTTAATCAATGAGTAATGAATTAAACAATTCGTTTTCACATCATTAAATGACAGATACCAAGTGCTATGATCAGTACTTTAAACGGACTGTTGCACTTAAAATATATTCAGCAGATTTATGTTAAGTATAATATTTACTATAATGGTATATGGTTATAATTATGCACACTATTGAATCCTACATAGTATTATGAGAAATTCATGAAATTAAATTTGGCACGTAACAGAGGAAACACAAAGGTTTAGGTTAGAACTTCAGAATAGTATGGAAATGATGTGTCAACATATATCACTTGTGATGGTAACAAACCTTTTCGGTGTTGATAGTGACTATCTTTGAAATACAAATACAAATATATATTTTCATTTCTTGATGAAAATATTCTAGATTCTGGAGGTCAAACTGTAAAATAATTCGACGAACTACATAATTTGAATATATGACTACTTTTATATTTTGAAATTTGTAAACGGTAATGGCACCGTTTTTTTGAGAAAGCGTGTTATCATCCTCAGACATATACATGTACCTCTTTCTTACATTGCACCAATATCTCTTATTTGTCTCCAACTTTTTCAATTGGCGAAAGTGTTAACGCAAATAAATTTTGGGCCAGGGTGGATCCTGCTGGGGTCTGAATCGGCAGCCAAGTTTGTTTACATTGTGCATAGAAAAAGGAAGGGCAAAACTGACATAGACAGATTGTGAGACTCCGTAGACAATAATTGAAAAAAGTTGAGACTTTGTTAAAAGCGAAAGTTGAACAATCACTGTGACAGGTCTCACTAAATATTTATCTCCCTTGCGACCAATGGTATGAACATTCTTGCAATTAAAACAAGAGGACAATGACCTTGAAGCTCTACTGATAGATTTTGAAAGCCAGATCAGCCATGCGAACCTGTGAAGTTTTATAGAAATAAGACCAACACTTTCAGAGAAGTAGTCGCCACAAGTTTTTCCTATATCACTCTATGGAAAAAAAGATGGTCGCTGGCGGTCATATTTGAAATTGTATTTAAACTGTGGCAGCCATCTTGAATTTCCGGCCAACCTGATTTTTAACTGGGACTAACTGGACATCAAGACCAACATTCCTGTCAATTTTTATAAAAGTCATTTTGGTAAAGGTACCAAACCGATACCACTCTTAGTTTTAGAGAAGAAGTCGCCACAAAATTATATTTAAAATATATTTTTAGCCATGGTGGCCATCTTGAATTTTAGGCCAACCTGATTTTGACTTAGGACCAACTGGACATCAAGAGCAACATTCCTATATTCCTAAATAGTATGATTTATTATGCAACATTACCTATGCAACATTATAATCTCATTCAATTTTATCCTAGTCTAAAGAATATGTCTTTTCCAGCTTATAAAAATGTCATAATGCTACCACAAATTTTAATTATAAAGCTATATCAATGAAACCTCTTACAACATCAACCTTAGTATATCCTCAAAAATTTCTCCAAATCACCCTCATGCCTTTTGTAACATAAATGGAATGATCCCTATTCATAAGTATAGCAGGCGTGTGACCAGGTCACAGGTCATGTTATGCAATTTCTATGGAAAGCCTCGGCTGCCTTCTGTTGGCTTTTTGCATTTTGTGCAGTACGCTTCCTAAGTTGTCTTGTGCATTTTCTAAGTTGTTATGTGCATTTCGTAGGTTGTTATGTGCATATTCTACGTTGTCTTGTGCATTTTCTAAGTTGTTATGTGCATTTCGTAAGTTGTTATGTACATTTAGTAAGTTGTTATGTGCATTTCGTAGGTTGTTATGTGCATATTCTAAGTTGTCTTGTGCATTTTCTAAGTTGTTATGTGCGTTTCGTAAGTTGTTATGTACATTTAATAAGTTGTAATGTGCATTTCGTAGGTTGTTATGTGCATATTCTATGTTGTCTTGTGCATTTTCTAAGTTGTTATATGCATTTCGTAAGTTGTTATGTGCATTTCGTAGGTTGTTATGTGCATATTCTAAGTTGTTTTGTGCATTTTCTAAGTTGTTATGTGCATTTCGTAAGTTGTTATGTGCATTTCGTAGGTTGTTATGTGCATATTCTAAGTTGTTTTGTGCATTTCGTAAGTTGTCTTGTGCAAACTACAAGTCGTCGTTAAGTAGACTTATTTTCGGAATAAGTTTTGAAGGAAACACCGGTAGAAATGGCGGCTCCAGGAGCGGACGCTATGCTCTGCCTAGATAAAACAAATTGGGCTAGGTACATTTTACAATAAATTCTTAGAACATAAAACTGATTTCAAAATGTGTAAGGGATTGTCTGACGTGGAGTTAATAAATCTTGGTCTGAAAAAAAAAAATAAAAAAAAAAATAAAAAAAAAAATAAATAAATAAAAAAATAACGTGTTATTTGTCTTTATATGTAGTCCTAAAGTTTATAGCTCTCCATCTTTTAACCAATAGGACGTCCTAAAGGTATAGGTTCAATAGAGTCTGGACTTCACGTGTTATTTGTTGAAAACAAACATATTTTAAATACTCTGGGACTTTTTTTTCAGGAAAACTTAAAATATGTTTGTTTTCAACAAATAGCACGTTAATTTTCCTTTTATTTAAATATATTTTTCAATTTATTATCATTATTATTTGCCAACACTGATGGGTAGGGGCTACGTGAGGTCGTCTTCTCCCTCCTCCCTCCCCCATTTCTCCCTTCTCCCTCCCTTATCTCCCTTCTCCACCCCCTTTTCTCTCTTCTCTCTCAGAGTACTGATAAACAAGGGACGAAATCCATAAACGTATCTATCGTGGAGACAGAACGTGTACGGCAGACAAGATAATGGTCAATTAATTATTATTTTGATAGGATATAGACTGTTTTACCCAAAACTACTCTCAAACTAGGATAATTCTTCATCTTTTTTTTTTTTACAAACTTGCAATTTTAAAAACCTCACGCCCCTTTCTCTCCCGACTCCAGTCCTCTTGTCTTCTGACCCCCACCCTTGTCTCCCGGCCCCGCCCTTATCTTCCGTGCCCACGGCCACCTGTACCACACCTCCTGATACTGCCACCTGTGACCCGATCTATTGTTTTCAGACCAAGATTTATTAACAATCCCTTACACATTTTGAAATCAGTTTACTGTTCTAAGAATTTATTGAATAATGTCCCTAGCCCAATTTTGTTAAAGTATGCAGAGCATAGCGTTCGCTCCTGGAGCCGCCATTTCTACCGGTGTTTCCTTCAAAACCTATTCCGATAAAAAGTCTACTTAACGACGACTTGTAGTTTGCACAAGACAACTTACGAAATGCACATAACAACTTACTAAATGTACATAACAACTTACGAAACGCACATAACAACTAAGAAAATGCACATAACAACTAAGAAAATGCACAAGACAACTTAGAATATGCACATAACAACTTACGAAAAGCACATAACAACTTAGAAAATGCACATAACAACTTAGAAAATGCACATGACAACTTAAACAATGCACAGAACAACTTAAACAATGCACATCACAACTTAAACAATGCACGTCACAACTTAAACAATGCACATAACAACTTACGAAATGCACAAGACAACTTAGAAAATGCACATAACACCTTACGAAATGCACAGGACAACTTAGAAAATGCACATAACAACTTAGAAAATGCACAAGACAACTTAGAATATGCACATAACAACTTACGAAAAGCACATAACAACTTAGAAAATGCACATAACAACTTAGAAAATGCACATAACAACTTAAAATATGCACATGACAACTTAAACAATGCACATCACAACTTAAACAATGCACATCACAACTTACGAAATGCACATAACAACTTAGGAAATGCACAAGACAACTTAGAAAATGCACATAACAACTTACAAAATGCACATAACGACTTACGAAATGCACAGGACAACTTAGAAAATGCACATAACAACTTACAAAATGCACATAACAACTTATGAAATGCACAGGACAACTTAGAAAATGCACATAACAACTTACAATATGCACATAACAACTTACGAAATGCACAGGACAACTTGGAAAATGCACATAACAGCTTACAAAATGCACATAACAACTTACGAAATGCACAGGACAACTTAGAAAATGCACATAACAACTTACAAAATGCACATAACAACTTACGGAAATCACAACTTAGAAAATGCACATAACAACTTAGAAAATGCACAAGACGACTTGCAAAATGCACATAACAACTTAGAAAATGCACAGGACAACTTAGAAAATGCACATGACAACATAGAAAATGCACATAACAACTTACTAAATGCACATAACAACTTAGAAAATGCACAGGACAACTTAGAAAATGCACATAACAACTTACGAAATTCACATCACAACTTAGAAAATGCACATAACAACTTAGAAAATGCACAAAACGACTTACAAAGCGTACTGCACAAAATGCAAAAGGCCAACAGAAGGCAGCCGAGGCTTTCCATAAATTTCTCCTGAGAATTAGGTAAACCAAGCTCACCAGTACAAGTATATTTGCTCTTGTCTCAGTAGACTGGTATCAGTCCATAAATTATACATATTAAAAATACAATAATACAGTGTTTATTTTATTTCAAGCTCTGTGTCTCTTCATGGCTGAATTTAATGTTCAGTTATAAGTGGAGATATTTGCCTCTTTCTTCCCTAATACTATATTTAAAACAGTAGATATTACTATATTTAAAACAGTTGATATTTTAAAAGAGGAACTGGTTTTAACATTAAGGACTGATGCAAGTCCATTGTCTCAGTAGTTGTGTTTGGAAAATCAGGATCAAAATAAAATCTTAAAATCTGTTTTCAGTCTTTTTTTCTGAGAGCCAAAAATACAAAAGAGACTACCGGTAATTTATTCCTTACCCCTCTATGAATGTATAATGGACTGTTCTTTTTTGAATTTGCATTTTTTTAAATCTTTTTTTAGTTAGCAGTGGTGGCCATCTTGAATTTCTCCCAACCTGATTTTTTTGTTAGGATCAACTAGACATCAAAAGCAACATTTTTGACAAGATTCATGAAATTCCATCAAGTAGACTCAGAGGAGTAGTCATCACAAGTTTTTACTATATAACTCTATGTAAACAAAGATGGCTGCTGGTGGCCATGTTTGACATCAAATCGAAATAAGTCTTGGTTAGAACCAAATACATGTCACACCAGTCACTTTGGTAAAGGTTTCAATTCAATATCACTTACGTTTTTTGAGAAGTAGGCGCCACAAAGTGGCATTTTTTAAAATCTGTTTTTAGCAGTGGCAGCCATCTTGAATTTCTGGCTGACCTGAATTTTTGCTAGGACCAAGTACATTTTGCACCAGTAATTTTGGTAAAGGTTCCAATTCAATATCAATTATGCTTTGTGAGAAGTAATCGCCACAAAGTCGCATTTTTAAAATCTATTTTAGCAGTGGCGGCCATCTTGAATTTCCTACTGACCTGAATTTTTGCTAGGATCAACTTGTCATCAAGAGCAACATTCCTATCAAGTTCCATGAAATTCCATCAAGTAGTTTCAGAGGAGTAGTCGCCACAAGTTTTTCCTATATAACTCCTATGTAAACAAAGATGGTCTCTGGCAGCCATGTTTGACATTCAATCAAATTGAACTTTGGTCAAGACCAACTACATGTCGTGCCAGTCATTTTGGTAAAGGTTCCAAAACAATATCACGTACGGTTTTTGAGAAGTAGTCGCCAAAAAATCGCATTTTTTAAATCTATCATTAGCCCTGGCGGCCATCTGAATTTCCGGTCGACCTGAATTTTTGCTAGGATCAACAAGACACCAAGAGCAACATTCCTGTGAAGTTTCATTAAAATCTGTCAGGGAGTTTCAGAGGAGTAGTCGCAAAAATGTTTTTCTATATAACTCTATGTAAACAAAGATGGCCGCTGGTGGGCCTGTTTGACATCCAATCAAAATGAACTTTGGTTAAATACATGTCGTGCCAGTCATTTTGATAAAGTTCCAAATCAATATATTAAGGTTTTTCACAAAATCGCATTTTTAAAATCTATTTTGAGCCTTGGTGGCCATTTTGAATTCCCGGCTGACCTGAATTTTTGCTAGGATCAACTAGACATCAGGGGTAACATTCCTATGAAGTTTCGTGAGGGTCAACTACATGTCGTGCCAGTCATTTCGGTAAAGTTCCAAATCAATATCACTTACGTTTTTTGAGAAGTAGTTGCCACAAAATCGCATTTTTAAAATCTATTTTTAGCCATGGTGGCCATCTTGTTGTGCCATCTTGTCTTCAACTACATGTCGTGCCAATCATTTTGGTAAAGGTTCCAAATCAGTAACACTTACGGTTTTTGAGTAATCGCCACAAAATCACATTTTTAATATCTATTTTTAGCCTTGGCAGCCAACTTGCATTTCCGGCTGACCTGAACTTTTGCTAGGATCAACTAGACATCAAGAGCAACATTCCTTTGAAGTTTCATGAAAATGCGTCCAGTAGTTACAGAGGAGTAGTCGCCACTAGTTTTTCCTATATAACTCTATGTAAACAAAGATGGCCACTGGCGGCCATGTTTGATATCAAATCAAAATTAACTTTGGTTAGGATCAACTACATGTCATGCCAGTCATTTTGGTAAAGGTTCCAAATAAATATCATTTACGGTTCTTGAGAAGTAGTCGCCACAAAATCACATTTTTAAAATCTATTTTTAACTGTGGCGACCATCTTGAATTTTCGGCCGACCTGAATTTTTGCTAGGATCAACAAGACATCAAGAGCAACATTCCTGTGAAGTTTCATGAAAATCCATCCAGTAGTTTCAGAGAAGTAGTTGCCACAAAAAAAAGTTTACAGACGGACGGACGAAGGACACCGCACCACAGCATAAGCTCTGCTGATCTTTGATCAGTCGAGCTAAAAACAAGCAAATAGGTCAACCCCAAGTTTGTTGCTCGATATTTCAAGCAACAGACTAAGTTTCACAAAGATTTTTTAATTTTTTTTTAGGACATACAGTGTTCCAGAGACATTCTGCTTTATATGCAGAACAGTGCAAAAAACACTGTATAGTGAGACACCGAATGCCATCACAACCAAACAGTATGCTGTATCAGTCAGCAGGAGGCAGCTGTAACTATGTAGTGAGACATTAACTGCCGTCAAAACCAATAGCAGTATGCTGTATCAGCCAGAAGGAGGCAGCTGTAACTATGTAGTGAGACGTTAAATGCCGTCACAACCAATAGCAGTAAGCTGTATCAGCCAGAAGGAGGCTGCTGTACCTATGTAGTGAGATGTTAAATGCTGTCACAATCAATAACAATATGCTGTATCAGCCAGCAGGAGGCAGCTGTAACTATGTAGTGAGACATTGAATCCTGTCACAACCAATAACAACAGTATGTATCAGCCAGCAGGAGGCAGCTGTAACTTTGTAGTGAGATGCTAAATGCTGTCACAACCAATAAGATTAGCTGTATCAACCAGCAGGAGGCGGCAGTAACCGACAACAAGACTTTACACATTGTATCAGTGGGCAGTATGCAGTATCAGCCAGCAGGAAGTTGCTGTTACTGACAACAAGACCATACACATTGTATCAGTGGGCAGTAGTAAGCTGCATTAGCCAACAGGAAGCTGCTGTAACCGACAACAAGACCATACATATTGTATCAATGGGCAGTAGTGTGCTGCATTAGCCAACAGGAAGCTGCTGTAACCAAGAACAAGACCATACACATTGTATCAGTGGGCAGTAAGCTATATCTGCCAGCACGAAGCTGCTTAACTGACAACAACAAGACCATACACATTGTATCAGTGGGTAGTTAAAATGCTGCATCAGCCGACAGGAAGCTGCTGTAACTGACAACAAGATTATACACATTGTATCAGTGGGCATTTTATTGAGGAAGATCACATCTATAACAACAAGAAGGGTGTTCCACGGAACACTTGTGTTGCCTGCCATGTGCTTATTTCAGCAAGTACATTGTAACTATAAAGTCTGAAGACAGGGGATTCAATCCTGCATGAAGTAGAGAGCAGGAGAAATCAAAATGGCAATTAAAACATGAATAAATCAAAAATATTGATCAACCAAGACGTTTTGAACAAAACTGGGGAATCAAACAAGACCAATACATTTCCCTTGTTTGATCATCATCAAAGAAGCAATAAGTCTGGTCTGAACTGGAGGTTAGCAGCTTATGACGTAGCAACAGTTATCATGAACATTTTGCATTAACTATGAAAAGCAAAAAAACACAAAAAAAAGGAAGAAACCAAACCTTGTAGATCGTACACATCGTGCAAACATTTTCATCATATGTATTATAGACAAAACCTTTAAATGACTTAGAAAGAAACATTATCTAAAAGTTTAGAGTGACCTGTTTCTTAATGTATGTGATGTTTAATACCGACATGTATTACATCAGGAAGTTCAAGAGTTCTATTTAGTAGGTCAAAGGAAGAGTGATGCAGCAGAGGGAAATTAAAAAGTTGTTATTTATATGTGGGGAATATTTTGTTTCATTTGCAAGAATGAAATTTATGAACTAAGCTCAAAAAAACAATATTGCTTTTAACGGTTCAAACACATTGTCATAATAAATAATAATCTTCATAACAGAGACTATCTTCCCTTCATTGTAAATAATAACGCCCATTGCGACTTTCAGTCATGCGTACATATTGTGTTTCTGGGTCAGTCGACAGCCGCGTTTGTTTAAAGGGTTTCAGCAATTGGTATCAGACTAAGACAGATGAAAACCTCAATCTGCATAAGGTCAGTACAAACATGAGAAATATCAGTATATACACGAGACTAGAGGTGAAATCTATAGAGTATAAGGAAACTACTGAATGTTACAGGCAAAAAAAGTTGTTACATTTTGCATTGGAAAAGGAGGGGCAAAACTGACCGACAGATCATGAGGCTCCAAAGGGAATGATTGAAACAAAGTTGAGACCGTTAAAAGCGTCAAAAACCCATCTTTCTAATGATGTACGTTATAAGAAACTTCCCCGTAAGAAAATGAAAAAAAAGACAATAGGCTTGCAATTACATCTGGCATGTTAAGGAAAATAACTTCTGATATTCAACATATAATTTAATCATATTCAGGTTGAGTATTTTTTTTGCAGAAATGAGCTCTGACCCATGTGGATGCCTCTGTTTAAGATTAAATGCTGGTAACCATACCAGGTGAACAATCACTGTGACAGTTCTCACGAAACATTTATCTCTTTTGCGATCAACGGTAGGAACACTCTTGCGCTTAAAACAAGAGGTCAATGACTTTGAAGCTCTACTGATTGATTTTGATTTCAGGAAGTAGCCGCTACAGACTTGTTTTTTGAAAATCTATTTTTAACCGTGGTGGCCATCTTGAATTTCCGGCCGACCTGAAATTTTGCTAGGATCAATTAGACATTAAGAGCAACATTCCTGTGAAGTTTCATGAAAATCCGTCAGGTAGTTTCAGAGGAGTAGTCGCTACAAGTTTTCATAATATAACTCTATGTAAACAAATATGGCCGCTGGCAGCCATGTTTAACGTCAAATCAAAACGATTTTCGACAAGGACCAACATCATGTCATACTGAACATTTTAGAAAAAGTCCCATATCAATATCTCTTATAGTTTTGAAGAAGTAGTCGCTAACTTATTTATTTTAAATCTATTTTTAGCTGTGGCGGCCATCTTGAATTTCCGGCCGACCTGACATTTTTCTAGGATCAACTAGACATCAAGAGCAACATTCCTGTGAAGTTTCATGAACATCCATCTAGTAGTTTCAGAGGAGTAGTTGCTACAAGTTTTTACTATATAACTCTATGTAACCAAAGATGGCCACTGGCAGCCATGTTTAAAGTCGAATCAAAATAATTTTCCATAAGGATCAACATCATGTCATGCTGATAATTTTAGAAAAAGTCCCATATTAATATCACTTGTAGTTTTCAAGAAGTAGTCGCTATAAACTTATTTTTTAAAAATATATTTTTAGCTGTGACGGCCATCTTGAATTTTTGGCAGATCTGAAATTTTGCTAGGATCAATAAGACATCAAGAGCAACATTCCTGTAAAGTTTCATGACAATCCGCCAAGTAGTTTCAGAGGAGTAGTTGCTACGAGTTTTTACTATATAACTCTATGTAAACAAAGATGGCCGCTGGCAGCCATGTTTAACGTTGAATCAAAACGATTTTGACAAGGATCAACATCATGTCATGCTGATCATTTTAGAAAAAGACCCATATCAATATCACTTATAGTTTTCGAGGAGTAGTCGCTACAAACTTGTATTTTAAAACTCTATTTTTAGGTTTGGCGGCCATCTTGGATTTCACATCAACATGAATTTTTGCTAGGATCAACTAGACTTGATGGGCAACATTTCTGTAAAGTTTCATGAATATCCATCCAGTAGTTTCAGAGGAGTTGTCGCTACAAATAAAAGTTTACGGACAGACGGACGGACGCCGCACCACGGCATAAGCTCTGCTGATGATCTCTGATCAGTCGAGCTAAAAATTAGAACTGTTTATTCCTTAAAATTTTCAAATATTTTCTTTAATTCTGTCCCAGGTGACAGGTGACAGGAATGGGACATGTTCATGATTTCATACGGGTTTGGATATGCAGGACTGTTTTGAGGCAATACCTGACAATCTAATAATGAGATACATTAGAACATGTAAGTGAAATGGATACATTTAGCAGGGTTTATAAAAACAATGGATATTTTTAAAACAAGTAAATGGTCAACCCCAAGTTTGTTGTTTGATATTTCAAGCAACAAAGTTTCACAAAGAAAACATTTCTATTTTTTTTAGGAATTTGTATAGTGTTCCGGAGACATTCTGCTTATATGCAGAACAGTGCAAAAACACTGTATAGTGAGACATTGAATGTCATCACAACCAATAACAGTATGCTGTATCAGCCAGCTGGAGGCAGCTGTAACTATGTAGTGATACACTGAATGCCATCACAACCAATAGCAGTATGCTGTATCAGCCAGCAGAAGGCAGCTGTAACTATGCAGTGAGACGCTAAATGGCACCACAACCAATAGAAGTATGATGTATCAGCCAGAAGGAGGCAGCTGTAACTATGCAGTGAGACGCTAAATGCCATCACATCCAATAGCAGTATGATGTATCAGCCAGAAGGCGACAGCTGTAACTATGTAGTGAGACGCTAAATACCATCACAACCAATAGCAGTACAATGTATCAGCAAGAAGGAGGCAGCTGTAACTATGTAGCGAGACGTTAAATGCCGTCACAACCAATAGCAGTATGATATATCAGCCAGAAGGAGGCAGCTGTAACTATGTTGTGAGACATTGAATGCCGTCAGAACTAATAACAGTATGCTATATCAGCCACAATCAATAACAGTATGCTGTATCAGCCAGCAGGAGGCAGCTGTAACTATGTAGTGAGACATTGAATGCTGTCACAACCAATAACAGTATTGTGGTGAAATCTGTGGTGAAGTATCCCATGTGGGTCTTTCACTCCTTTGCATCCCCTACATATCCTGATGGTACCATCCGGAGACCAGTCCAACATACGGGCAAGAAAGCTAGTCATAAATCATTTAAAGATCTCCCGTAGGAGCACATCTCTAAACAGGCCATCATTAAATTCTGACAAGGATGCGAAGACAAAGCGGCAGGTCAACACGCATGTACTCTAAAACCTGGCTCCATGGACACAGCAATGAATACCATTCGATGGTATAAATACGTACACAAGGCTATGTACGGCAAACAGGCAGGGCCCAGGAAGACGAGATATCGTTGGACTGAAAAAAGTCCTAGGACCTCCACTGTCCTTCAGAACACCGATGAAGATATTCCTGTCTTCAACGTAAGAACGTCTAGGCCAGCACCAAAACCACAGCAACAGCAGCTTCAAGAGTCAGATTCAAGACTGAAGACTCTTGAAGAGGGGATGTCGCGAATGGCAATGGTATTGGAGAAAGTGGCCAATGAAGTGAGGTGGGTTGCTGCTGAGGTCAAGCGAGCCAACCGATCTAGGCTGTCACCATCCCAAAGGTCCCCTTCACCCGGTGAAAATGGCCATTTTACAAGCCAGCCGATGGGACTCCAGGAAGACCATTTGGGCTTAGGTGAAGACGGAATAAAAAAGGGACACAGGGAAGACTATTTTGGCCAGACCAATAGTAGAGTACAAAAAAGACTCAAGGAAGACGTTTCTGCTCTAGAAATCACTGAACTAGGTAAAAAAGGCAGCAAAGTGTACGGGACTCAAGGAAGACCAGGTATACACGGACCGGGTGTTGGAGGCCCATCAAACGTTTTTTCCACAGGGGGATATATCACGCCCCCTTGGTGATTTGGTAGGGATAGCAAACACCCCTGTACCGAGGCAGAATCCATCAAACGAGCCTGAAACAGAGAATCAGTTTGTTGCTACCAACCTGCAAGTCCTGTAGATGTGGACCAGGATGTTGTTCTCATTAGTAGTGTGAAGTCTACTTCACTATTTAAAGTGCCAATATCAGTGGAAGATAGGACAGTGGAAGCAGTGTAGATACAGCTGGGGAGGTGACCATCATTTCAGACAAGCTGTATGAATCACTGAGGTATCGACCTCTGAAAATAAAGGACATCCCAATGCAGGCAGCAGGGTGAAAGATGGTGATGAAAGGGTTCGTGGTGGGACCAGTACCACTGAGACTGGGTCATGAAATTTATAAAGAAAACCTGCATGTGGCCCATATAGAAGACAATATGTTGCTTGGGTTTGATTTTATGTTCAAGCATGGAGCCAACCTGAATATGAGCACAAGCTGTCTGACAATTGAGGGGGAGAAGATACCTATGAGGGTTGGCATTTAAGCCAAAACTCCCAGAGTAGCACGTGTAACAGTAGTGAAAAGGAGAGTGATCCCACCACATTCCGTACTTAGAGTTTAATGCAAACTAAGTGACAACATGCCAGACTATGTGGTGGAACCGATTGAAGGATTGAAAGCAATGATCCCCAGGACAGTACACTGTGGCGACCATGCACTCTTAATGTGTGTTGCAAATGTGACTGACAACTACCATGTCGTGAAGAAGGGAACAGAGATAGCAACAGCTGTAGAAGCAGAAGTCATGGACGAAGTACATGAAGATGTTGCCAAGAAAGGCGACAGAACGATGTTGCCCAGGGAGTGCAACAAGGGGCTAACACCGTACCAGATCACATCAAAGGGATGTTGGAATCTTCGAGGGACAACTTGTCTCCACAACAGTTTGAAGAGTTAAAGCATACTCTTTGTGAGTTTTGTTGTGTATTGCGCTTTAATGTAACTTGATATACATGCATGCCTGTGCCTTATATAAATGTATATAAATGTTTACACAGACCATCACTGGGTCAGTCTCTGTTTAGCGTCTCTCATAGTAGCTTCGTATTAAAGCATATAGTCTATAGTAGAACATGTGTGTTGGCTCGTATTTATGAACCCGAATATATAACATGGTGTCAGAAGTGCACATTTGGAAATGATATAATTACTAATGGAAATATATAGTAAATACCGTATTTACTCTATCAGCTCGGACGGGAAAATAATAAAAAAATTTGGTGTCCGGAAATATAACTTTCAAAAATTAACGCATATTTGCCGATGTCCGAATATGTTGAGAGGAACGGTAAATTAACATTCTACGGTAAGTATTTTTAATTGTGATGTTCAGGGCAATCTCACCTTCGTTGTTTACCCTAATTACGAAAATCTATCCATTAATTATCACTTATTGGTAATTATTCGGCTATTCTATAAACTGTCTAAAATTACGGTACTCAATTTGGGCAAACCGTTAAACCTGTGAAATCAGTACACCGAGACACACTTTACACGCGGGTAGAGTGGGTTATTCTGGTTGCATAATCCTTTGATTTTTGCGGTGAGCGAGCGGTACACTGCTTGATCTGTGGAACTGTCACGTTCTAGTCACAAGTGTAGTTTGTTTAGTCCTTTCATGTTTACCGACTGCTACGTAGTAAAGTGTCGTATGTTTGTTTCAGCCGCAAATGAGTTTCTCTGAGTAGATCTATAAAGAATGCATGCTTTCTTATTAAGAGTGCATGAATGGATGTTTGTTCATTGTCTAATTATCTATGGTTTAACAAAAATAATTATTAAAGACAAATGTAAATGTTTTTGTTTTGATTTATTGACCAATAGAATACAAATATGAGATTCGGTGGTGCAAACTATATTAACTGTCCCCTTTTTTTAACACTCATTCTTGTCATGGATAAGTTTATAGTGCGTTATAATACCAGTGAGGAGGCTTTGCCTCTTGTATGGAAACAATCGCCGTTGCCAAAGTCGTCTCCGAAGAGTCATGTTGGCCATCCGAGCAAACGGAAGCTGGATTTATGTGAAGCACCTGTTCCTAGTGCAAAAAGGAGTGTGTGACAATGTGTCTATTCGCGAAGAATTGAACATGGAACTTACTAGTATGGAGAACTTGCTGTCTAAAATTCGTGGTCATTATAAACAGTTTACATTAAAACAGAAGTTGAAAGCGGTCAAGTATGCAAAGTTAAATGGAATTCGAGCTGCAGCCAAGCACCATAACATTCCTAAGTCTACTGTAAGTGATTGGAATAGAACTGATTTCTATTTTCGAGGAATTTTACACGCAGATGCTAATGAGCTTTGGCAGGATATTTAACCTTGATCCAGAAGCCAGTGCAATAGAGAAGCGACATATGACGATCGGCCAAGACGCGGTTGTATCTGTGCCTGACATAAGATATACACCGACGGACGCCTTTGGAGTCTCAATCGTGGAGCGGTCCAGGATTATCATTTCGGTTGTTGAGGTGAAACAACCTGGAAAGACAACTTCTACTACTACTAGGACTTGTACAAGGAGAACCAGTGAAAATACAACATCAGCCTTTGACATTCACTCTTATGTTGATACTAGAGTATTCGGTCAGCATGGTGGTGAACTTCTTGGTGAACATCCATATTCAGCTGAATGGCCATGGGTTATCGGCATGTTAGTTTATGGAAGCCAGGTAATTGTACCGACTCTGGAGCTTGATGCAGACGCATTCAGCCAAATAGAAGACAAAAGGATGAAAATAGAGACAAACATGGACACCTTTCTAAATATGGTCGGCCTTTAACATATCCGCCAGAACTGGACTTGCGCATTTGTGAGTATGTGTTAGAGCAACGAGATATGCAGATAGCCGTGTCCGTAGACGATTACGCTTTGGAATTAATCAAACCCGTGTCACCCGGATTCGTAGCAAGTCGGAATTGGGCTGTTCTATTCATGAATCCCCATGACTTGACTTTGCGCGCAAAAACATCAATGGCTCAGCGTTTGCCAGCTGACCTTGAATCAAGGATAGACTCTTTTAACGAGTTTATTGCCGCCAGATGTAGTGAGGACGAATTCGAGGACAGGTTGATCGTAAACATGGATGAGACGCCAATGTATTTTGACTTAGTGCTGGGAAAAACTGTTAACGCGAAAGGCGAAAAAAGTTTATTGATAAGAACAACTGGTAGTGACAAACGGCATCTAACAGTAGTGCTAGCCGGCAGTGCTAATGGGGAGGTCTTACCACCCATGATCATATTTAAGGGTAAACGAGAATTAAAGTTTCCAGTTCCCAATGGGTGGATAGTGTGTGTCCAGGAGAAGGGTTGGATGGACGAAGCTCTAATGTTAAGGTGGATTAAGGACATTTACCTGAAACATACCACTAAGAACAGATCGCTCTGTGTCTTGGACAGTTTCCGGGGACATTTGACAGAGAAGGTCAAGAAGGCATTTCGTAAGGGTACCGCGGTCATGGCAGTGATTCCGAGAGGCTGTACATCTAAGATACAGCCACTGGATGTGTGCATCAATAAGCCATTTAAAGGTCATCTACGCCGTAGCTGGACTGACTACATGCGCACTGCATCCAAGGACGCGAGAGCGAAATCCAAAAGGGTTAAGGCTGCCAGCAAGGAGATAGTCGTCAGCTGGATAGAGAGTGCTGTCAACTGGCTGCAGCAAAAAAACGAAATGATCGGCAAGCGCTTCAAAGTCTGCGGAATCGGCAACAACATAAACGGAACTGAAGCCGACCTCATTCGCCAAGATATCTCAGAGCCTGACTGCAGCTACCCGGACACCGAAGTAGAGGAGGAAGAGTTCGAGGGTTTTAGTGAAATCGAAATCCAGTCTGCCCTCGCATCTGCCATTGAAAAACTAGACGCAGAGGCTGATTGGTAACTGAACAAACAAATATGTTGACTAGTGCGGACTGTGTAATAGTATACTGGGCTATATGCGATTCAATCCACAACAGTGAACTAATAAAAAATGTGTAAACAATGAACTAATGAACAATTATGACATGTAGTTTATTATATTAAGATATTATATTTTGTTTGAAATGTAGTGAATAATTATTGAACAAATGGACATCAAATCGCATACCTGTGTGAGTGAGTCCGTACTTTTTTTGCTGGTAATGCCAGATAATGGAATGGCCCACTAGCTACTACAGCGACAACACAAAACAACCTGTAACACCTACATTGGAATGGTTTTACCTGGTTTAAACAATTGTTTCTACACACGCCTGACGGATTACACAGAATTTATATGGATGTTTATAGCATGGGTCAGTAATAATGTAATTGTTTCAAAATGGCTTGTTAATAATAGTAAAAAATCACGATCAAAAACTTTTTATTTAATTGCATCAAACTAGTTAAAATTAAATTCATTGAAGGATATTCTGCTGCCTATGTTTGTAATTATCGAGATGCAATCAGCAATTAGAAGAAGTCGTTGATCGTAATTTTAACCTGTCATTTTCGGCGAATAGTTCATCTTTTCCCGATGTCGAATTTATAAAACCATCAAAACTATTGAAATACGATTGATTTCTTTTCAATAGTTTCGATGGTTTTATAAATTCGACATCGGAAAGATGAACTATTCGCCGAATAATGACAGGTTAAAATTACGATCAACGACTTATTATAATGCTAATTATATATATATAAAAAACAAAAAAACAGCAGGAATTATATTGGAATTATATTATTCTGGCTTTAAATATGGCATGTTTCCAAGTTTCTCAACCAGAAGCATTTAACATCAGTAAACCAGAGGACTTTGAAAAATGGTTCGTCAGATTTGAGAGATTTAAAACCGCATCCGGACTTTCAGGAAAACCAGAGGAACAACAAGTAAACACTTTAATTTACTGTATGGGAAAGGATGCTGATGAAATTTTGAATTCATTCAATCTGATCAATGAACAGCTCAATAAATATAAAGATGTCACAAATTCAAAGACTACTTCGTGATAAGGAGAAATACCATATTTGAAAGAGCAAAGTTTAATATGAGGAAACAAGAAGATGGTGAATCTGTGGACACATTCATAACATCTATATATTCCTTGGTTGGAGCACTGTGAATACGGAACAGTAAAAGATGAATTAATTCGAGACAGAATTGTTGTGGGTATAAGGGTGCCAGAATTTCTGAAAGACTGCAGTTGGACTCCGATTTTACGTTGGAAAAAGCGGTAAACCAAGCCAGGCAGAAAGAAGCTGTCCAGAAACAACAATCTGTTGTACGAAGTCAAATGTTACATGAAAACAAAATTGACTATCTCAAAAACAAACCAAAGCCACAGTGGACATTTAAATAACAAAAGCAAAAAGAGACTAAACCGAATGTTTCAAAGTATACTCGTTGCACAGCAGTTCCGGCGCATGGCCGAGAGAAATGCCCAGCAGCGCAATTCCAATGCCGAGGTTGCGGGTTAAAGGGACATTGGGTCAAATGCTGTCTCTCCAGGAAAAATGTTCATGAGGTCGACGATCGAGAAGAAACCAATGCATACCTAGGAACCGTTGACATGTGCGACATTGAGGATCGAGCATATCTGGGGACAGTGGACACAAATGAAGGAAATACATGGACTGTAACATTAAAGGTGAGACAAGTTTGTATCAGATTTAAGATTGACAAATGGGCAGACGTTACTGTTGTTCCTGATAGCGTGTACTCTAAATTAGGCAAACCACCTTTAACTATAGTACCAAAACACTTTATGGTCCTGGTAACATGAAATTACATGTCTTGGGTTCTTTCACAAATGCAAATGTATCCAAATCTATTCAAGCCCAGGCTTGCATGATGTCTGGGTGTTCAATGGAGACCAGCTTCCTCAAGCAGCACCTTATCGAGGAACACCTCCCAGCTATTTTTGACAAGCAACTCACCACTTCCGTTGAGCTATGTCACCAACGAATGTCTGCGCGGACAATCCTCGCCAAAAATATGCTGGGACCAAAGGCCAGATTTGAAAACCTGGTTATGAACTTGAACAAGCATAGGTTGATCTTCCCAGGGTGGGAGATCACCCCCACACAGACACAGTCCATGGTGCAAATATGTCTGTCACAGAAGTGGCCGATCCCGGACAAGTTTTCCCTGGACACTATCAACTCTCCAGCAGCCTTATTCCATTGGCGGTCTCTGCTGGCAATCGTGAGATTTGGGAATCCTCTTGAATTGCTCATCCAAAGGAGCTCTGGAGTCGTTGAGAGCTTCGTTCTCGGTCCACACTCAAGAAGGGGTTTCCCCTGAGATACCACCTAGAGAAGAAGGGCCACTGAGGAGGACAACCAATTTCTTCCCATGGTACATGGGTATGCCACTTTCACCTGGACAGAACAAGGGTAAAGCTGGGACTATCCAGAAGAGCAACTCTGTCTGGTTGCATAGTGTTGTTCTGCGATCCAGATACCTACTCATCGCGGAGGGAGATCCAGACATAGTCTGTCGGCGGAGCGGCGGTCGTAGTCGGGGTTTATCCGAAGACTATTTCAACTTTGGAGAAGCGATTGGCACTACAGGAGTGCTTGAGGATGCCGGAAGTTGTGGGACTCGGAGAAGTGGGATTGGACCACAAAGCTTATCCAAACCAATGAGTCTACCAGGAAGAACAGTTGGAGGCAGTCCTCAGGGTTCTGGAGCCGGATCACGTGCTTGTGATCCACTGCCGAGGCAAGGCCAGTGACCCAACCGGGTTCGAAGTGTTTATGAGATGACTGTGTCTGCTAAAGGCCTACATTCCTTCAAGTCAGAAGATTCATCTGTTGGAATAGTTTGTTTTATTTGCAATTAAATTTATGAACTAAGCTCAAAAAACAATATTGCTTTTAACTGTTCAAACACATTGACAGCCATGTTTGTTTACGTTTTTGCATTGGAAAAAGAGTGGCAAAATTAACTTTATGAGGCTCCAAAGGCGATGACTGAAAGAAGTTGAGACTTCGTTAAAAGTGTCAAAAACCCATCTTTCTATCAATGTAATTTTATAAAGCCCCATTTAAATGCAGATATTTACTCCTGTGAGTATATATACGCATGTAAGTAAATTTATTTAGGGTAAGCATTCTTGTCTCCTGAACAGATTTGCACGTATAAATACTCCTAAAGTAAATTAACGTGAGTGAAAGTATATTTACATGCATGGCGTTGCATCGGATAATCACAATTTGACATTTGTTTTTCAGATAAGGTCGTGAAACCGTTTTGTTATGGAGTGGATAAGGTGCAGACATTGCCTTCTAGAAAGTAAACACGGTCCTTTTCGAGGTTCAAGGTTTATCAGTTATTTTAGGTAAACTGTTTCCATTTTAAAACAAAGCTTTAACATTTGTACATGGCAAAATATGTTCTGATCTTACCTGCAACATTGATATATGCCATCTGTCTGTGATATGTTCATTTTGGTAAGGAGATGTGCACGCTAGCGATTTATGGTCATGAAAACTGGTAATGTTTTATGATATTTGTAATCTTTTCGAATTCCAACCCAATACACTATTGACTGTTAAATGGTTGCAAAACATTTTATGCAAAATCAAAGATGGAAACCACAGCCCAAAAGGGAAAATATATTATAGCTACTCCTGTTTTGAAATGCAATTTTAAAGTAGTTTGAATGACTATGGCGTATCAAATCATATTTGATATTATATTAACTTGTTTAGCAGCTACTGATCAAATAGTCATACATTTTACATGAGTGTGCTTCATTAGAGTGGATGCAGCTATACTCGTACAGCTGGCTAAATCCCTACAGGGCGAATAAAATTGTGTTTAATAGAATTTGATCTGTGTTTACTTACCTTACTGCACTTTAAATGACATAGAAAAAAATACTCGGAAAATCCCACTTAAAAGTTATTTATAACCGGATGAGAATGCGTGCTCTACGCTGATTGGTTGAAAGTACTTTACACGCGAATTTCAAATTTTCCGATCCTTGAAAATAATTCCGAAAGGTCACGTGAAAAAACAGATCAAGGTCAGTGATGTTTACATAACAACGTACATATGAACCTGTGTAATTTTATTGTGAAATAGTTTATGAATATATTTTTCAAATTGAAACAACTTCAATTAGTAGATATATATTAAAATATTCGAATAAAATGCATTTTTAACATGTATGGAATTAGACTCTATGTTTTTTATGCATGATTGAGTCGGGGTTTAAATCCGTACACTAACAGTCAGGTAACTTTTGAAAAACCATCACCTTAAATGGTGATGATGTTTCATCATAAACACTTATTCTCATCGACATGATTTTCCATCATCTTTCATTCTTCATTCATTCGTTACATTTTCAAAAATAATTCAGGTGACGATTTATCGTTGCATAGTATAATCTTGCAAACTTTCAATGTGAGAGTTTTCCATCACCCAGATTGAAACAAGAAAAACAAGAGGTCAATGACCTTGAAGCTCTACTGATTGATTTTGATTTCAGGAAGTAGTCGCTACAAACTGGTTTTTTGAAAATTTATTTTTAGCCAGGGTGGCCATCTTGAATTTCCGGCCGACCTGAAATTTTGCTAGGATCAATTAGACATCAAGAGCAACATTCCTGTGAAGTTTTATGAAAATCCGTCAAGTAGTTTCAGAGAAGTAGTCGCTACAAGTTTTCATTATATAACTCTATGTAAACAAACATGGCCACTGGCAGCCATGTTTAACGTCGAATCAAAATAATGTTCGACTTGAATAACCATCATGTCATGCTGATCATTTTAGAAAAAGTCCCATATCAATATCACTTATAGTTTTCAAGAAGTAGTCGCTACAAAGTTGTATTTTGAAAATCTATTTTTAGCCATGGCGGCCATCTTGAATTTCCGGCCGACCTGAAATTTTGCTAGGATCAATTAGACATCAAGAGCAACATTCCTGTGAAGTTTTATGAAAATCCGTCAAGTAGTTTCAGAGGAGTAGTCGCTACAAGTTTTCATTATATAACTCTATGTAAACAAACATGGCCACTGGCAGCCATGTTTAACGTCGAATCAAAATAATGTTCGACTTGAATAACCATCATGTCATGCTGATCATTTTAGAAAAAGTCCCATATCAATATCACTTATAGTTTTCAAGAAGTAGTCGCTACAAACTTGTATTTTGAAAATCTATTTTTAGCCATGGCGGCCATCTTGAATTTCCGGCCGACCTGAAATTTTGCTAGGATCAATTAGACATCAAGAGCAACATTTCTGTGAAGTTTCATGAAAATCCGTCAAGTAGTTTCAGAGGAGTAGTCGCTACAAGTTTTCATTATATAACTCTATGTAAACAAAGATGGCCACTGGCAGCCATGTTAAATGTCGAATCAAAATAATGTTCGACTCGGATAACCATCATGTCATGCTGATCATTTTAGAAAAAGTCCCATATCAATATCGCTTATAGTTTTCAAGAAGTAGTCGCTACAAACTTATTTTTTAAAAATTTATTTTTAACTGTGGCAGCCATTTTGAATTTCTGGCCGATCTGAAATTTTGCTAGGATCAATTAGACATTAAGAGCAACATTCCTGTAAAGTTTCATGAAAATCCGCCAAGTAGTTTCAGAGGAGTAGTCGCTACAAGTTTTTACGATATAACTCTATGTAAACAAAGATGGCCGCTGGCAGCCACGTTTAACGTCGAATCAAAACGATTTTTGATAAGGACCAACATCATGTCATGCTGATCATTTTAGAAAAAGTCCCATATCAATATCACTTATAGTTTTCAAGAAGTAGTCGCTACAAACTTGTATTTTGAAAATTTATTTTTAGCCGTGGCGGCCATCTTGAATTTCCGGCCGACCTGAAATTTTGCTAGGATCATTTAGACATCAAGAGCAACATTCCTGTGAAGTTTCATGAAAATCCGTCAAGTAGTTTCAGAGGAGTAGTCGCTACAAGTTTTCATTATATAACTCTATGTAAACAAAGATGGCCGCTGGCAGCCATGTTTAACGTCAAATCAAAACGATTTTCGACAAGGACCAACATCATGTCATGCTGATCATTTTAGAAAAAGTCCCATATCAATATCACTTATAGTTTTCAAGAAGTAGTCGCTACAAACTTGAATTTAAAAAATCTATTTTTAGCTTTGGCAGCCATCTTGGATTTCACATCAACATGAATTTTTGCTAGGATCAACTAGACATCATGGGCAACATTTCTGTAAAGTTTTATGAATATCCATCCAGTAGTTTCAGAGGAGTAGTCGCTACAAATAAAAGTTAATGGACGGACGGACGGACAGACGGACGGACAGACAGACGGACGGACGACGGACGCCGCACCACGGCATAAGCTCTGCTGATCTCTGATCAGTAGAGCTAAAAACTGTCAACTTGTTCAAAGTGAAACGCTTTATTCCTGTCGCGAAACGCATACTTTGATATATTCAAGTCAAGGCTAAATTCTTTGTCTATACAGTTTTAGAAAATGTTTTATCATTCATCAAACAGAATTCGATAAAATGTGGATGATATGCAGTAACACGTGTTAACCTTCTGCACCAATTTCTGCCATTTGTCTTGAAATCAACCCGTGTGTAGACAGGTTCTCGTTTATAAAGCTACTGGCGGGTTCCCTATCTATACTTCTACCGATAAACCAACATAACAACAGGCTACAATAATGGCGATAAACATAGGGACGTGAAATAGATCTGACTTGTAGCATGGTAGCGAGTTCGCGTATTGAATTATGATGTGAAGAAACATCATCACCATTTAAGGTGATGGTTTTTCAAAAGTTCCCTGACTGACTAATGAATTGAGTATCAATACATCTTTCCTGGACAATAATCCAGTTTTGTGAAAAAACTAATATTCGTTGATTGAAAATCGATTTCTATTTTTCTACCAAATGTCTTATCATAATATTACACAGGAAACTGTGCACCGAGAGCACGGCAGTATCAAGTCGGGCATGGAAATTATGCTCATACGGATTTTTGTGACATTGGGCAGTCTGGGATAAAAACACTCCTCAATAAAATGATGGATGATCCATTCATATGGAGAGCAGCACGCAGTGAGGTTACGAAGGCACTAAGTTATAGGTGCTCAGACATATGCAATTTGGCAATATTGGACGTGGGCAGAAGTGTCGCCCGTGCATTTATGGAAACAGATCCAGAGCATAGGTTGACACGGGAGTTATTTGCAAGTGTTTTTGATTAGCCGATGAATTATTTTGAAAAAATATATATATACAGACCCTATGCTTATTCCAGCTATGTATACCACCACGCAGCTTATTGATGCAGTTAATGCTGTCAGAACCAAGTCCCTGTGGCTGAGAATAGCAGCAAAAAAGTATGGAGTCCCGGTCATGACTATACAGGATCGGTTCAGAGGCAGGGTCGATGACCTAGTCAACAGGGGCTGACCGAATGTCATTCCCCCAGAAGTGGAGGAGCAGTTGGTGGAGAAATTAAAAAATGCAGCACTGCATGTTTAACACTTTCTAACTAGTATGTCAATAGACTTACTCACTAATTTACCACAATATTTATCGGACTACAGACTATCGAAACAGACATTAGCAACACGCGGTCGGTCGTTAATCTCTATCAGTCTCTTCCGGGTTCTTAATGGTGATATTTCTCTTCTTAGCCTTTTCTTGATCGAAAATTGAACCTAATTAAAATATGGCATATCTTTTGTTGACTATACATAAAAGGTCGTTACTTGTAATAGTGTGGGGTCCAAAATAAGAAGTATAAACTGTAATTTAGTTACATACATTTAAATGAATTTAACACTTCAAATAATATATTGTACGTGTTTCAGGGGTTCGGCATAACCAGAAATATGCATGCTGTGAAAGTTGGACGTCTGGTAAGGCGGATGAAACTGGCCATGACATTCCGGAATGGGGTTCCGGAAGGACTAGCTTTCTGAAGCGGCACCCAGATCTCAACATCAGGACACCAACAGCTCTATCCACTGTCTGAGCTCGAATGTTGAATGAGACGGTAACAAAAATTTTTTAGTACTTTATCCGAGTTGATGGTTTCTCTAGGTGGTTTCTCTAGGTTTACAGGATAAACCAAAGCAGATATGGAATATAGACGAATCAAGTGTTCCTCTTTTGCATAAACCGTCGAAGGTTATTGCTGAAACCGGAGTTAAAAACATACCTGGTTGTGTTGGTAACAGTAGAGACAACACGTCCGTACTTGCTTGTGTAAGCGCTTCCGGCCAAGAGATCCCCCATTTGTGATTGTAAAGGGTAAAACCTATAAGAACCTCCATGCATACAACACGAAGGAGGGTGTCCCTGGAAGCGCTTACACATTCCAAGAGCGGGCATGGATGGAGGATGGCCTGGGGGAGCTCTGGTTTCGAGACCACTTTTTAAAACATTGTGGGGATGAAAGGCCACAGCTGATCAGTTTAGAATCTCATTCGTCTCACGAAACTGTAGGTATAACTGATGCTTCGCGGGACAACGATATAACGTTGCTCACTTTCCCGCCACATACAACTCAGTGGCTTTGTCCATTGGACAAGTCTGTTTCTGGTCTGCTTTCTAAGGAGTACAGTCGTGTGTGTTCGGAGTTCATGGCTGAAAACCCGAACAACATGGTTTCAAAATGGGAATGGCCGAGGATTTTTTTCGTGAGGCACATGATAGAGCCAATAATATTGTTAGTGGCTTTCGAAAATGTGGAATACTTCCCCTGTGTCCAAGTGCTGTGCCAAGACAGACGTCTGTTCCGTCACACCCTTTTGACAACTTTAATAAAGGAGCCTCACATTTAATTGACGAGCCAGCATCTTCTGGGCTCAGCACTGAAGACACGTATGAAGTTGTCTCTGAAAGAGTTTATTGCCACTGTACTAGATGGAAACGTGTCATACACGGTTGATCAAAACGGTATTTTACAGGTACAAATACCAGTGGCAGATGATTCCACCAATATAGGCTGAACACATCATGCTTCCGAGTCTGACATAGTGTCTAAATCAGAACCCGTAGTTCCCGTAGCTAGCACTGTTCCCGTAGCTCCCGTAGCTAGCACTAGCTCCAGCACACGGAATTCTGGAGTTCATGACACTTTTGGTTTGCCCCCACTTTCTAAAATAGTGAAGCAATCTGCTAAATAAATTACATCCCATCGTGTACTCACAAGTGAGCAAATATACACAGAGAAAGTTAAAATTAAGGAGAAGAAGCAAAAGGAGCTCGAAGAGAAAGAAAATAGAAAGTAGGTTAGGCTTGATAAAAAAAAGAGTGATAAGGCTGCCAAGGGGAAAAAGGTAAAGTGGAGGGGAAACCTAAATCTCAACCAAAAAATGATGGTCCAATTTGCTGTACATGCAAAAAGGAGGTATTAGACACCGCTTACCCGAGTTGTTCTGTTTGTGGGGACAACTTCCACCAGCAATGTATACCCATGTTTATGGTAGACCATCTTATGGCTGCGTTAGAGTCTGGTGTTTCTGGTTGTCATATGTGTTTGTAACAATTGAATGTTGGTTGGGATCCGATTTACCCTACATGCAAGAAACTGGTAGTAGATACCCCATACATGTTTGTGATTTTTTTTCTGTGCCACCAGCAAGGTATACCCATATAGTAGACCATCTTATGGCTGCCTTAGAGCCTGGTGATTTTAGCTGCCAAATGTGTTGGTAAAACATTGAATTCTGTCGTTGTAAACTCTTTTAAATACTTAGTATTGCCAGGAAATAAAATGATCATTTCTGTCACATTTTACCTCCCATCTGAAATTTATATTTAAAACCCTCCACACATACGTTATTTAGGATATACGGTTCTTAATAAGTCTATATAACTGCTTGTAAGAGAACGCTGGTTACAGGTTAATAGGTCTGAGAGAGTTTATGTATTTGTTGTCAGTCCGCACACGCCTAACCCCAAATCCTGGATCTGCACATGACATAAGGCAAAAAAGGTCTGTTTCTGGACTTTTTCCAAAGATAATTAGGGTCGGAAAATATTTTATTTTATTTCTTTTTAGATTAATCCTTACTATACTAAATTCAAATCAAGAACTTCAAAAGATCAAATAGATGGGTGTTCCGTGGAACACGTGTGTCGCCTATCAGCGCTTGTCAGTAAAAAAAGTATTTTTGGAACGAGATAAATGACCTTGACAAACTGGCCTGACAAAGTTTCCGTGAAGTAAAAATGAGTATTTAACCCATATAATGACCTTCCGTGTGCTCTTGACCTTTATATATATATTTTTTTTTTTTAACATTTTATTTGAATATCAAGTGTACAAACATTTATATACAGTACATATATGGATGCATTATAGTCTACCTGCTCCTATAGTAAATTATAACTTCATTAAATTTAACTTCCTTCCAGTTGTAAATAAAAACATTAGAACTAATGTATCACAAACATTTTACACAGCTTATAGCACAACATATTTTGAACTGCATTCCACCTTGATTTAATTGCATTAGATTTGTATAAGGGGTACATATATGTTGAGAATAGTTCCATAGCTCTGTAACTTTTCATTTGTTCTAAAAATATCGTATAGTTAGGTAGACATTTTCTCAGTTTGCAAGAATAGACATACTTCTTATAGATGAGCATAACTAGATACAAAATATACCTTTATATTTTAGTATGGCCATGTGGATGTTGTCATGACAAGTGTATATTGAAAGACTGATGAAGAAATAAAAAGAATTGAGAAAGTTATAGACAACGTTAAGTTTTTGTGAAGAAAAAACTGAGTATTTAACCCATATAATGACATTCAGTGTGACCTTGACCTTTATATTTTAGTATGGTCATGTCGATGTTGTCATGATGAGTATATATTGAAAGCTTGATGAAGAAATATCAAGAAATGAGAAAGTTACAGCCAACGTTAAGTTTTCGTGACGGACTGACAGACGGACGGACTAACTGACGACAAAGTGATCCCTATATATCGCATTTTTCTTCGAAAAGGGGATACAAAAAAGCATGTTTTCTTGAACATAATATGGGTGTTCCACAACACTTACATGCCTTTAAAGTCTTTGCCCTTAAAAGTTTAGGGTCAGGGCATTTAAAAAGGGGTCGATCGGAAGACCAGAAACAAACCTACTTTTTTGGTCTAAGTACATAAACCTGTAAAAACTGTTTACTTTGTTCCTGCCAAAGCAGTTACCTGGGCATATGCTACGCATGAGGACCGAACTCCCGACGATATGTACAAACTAAATTTGTTTTAGCTATATGTCGCATTTTTCTTATTATAAGTTATGTCCTCTACAAAAACCTACAGTATAGTCATAGTGTATACAGTACTAATATTGTCAATAGTTCTCTGGTTTTCAAAATTATACTTATACATTCCCATAATCAGATGATATCTATAAATCAGATATCTGTTTTTCGGCTCACATTTGTTGTTTCTTTTTATGTTTGATACATATTTTTATATAAATTTTGATCACGATAAAGAAGGGTCGATTTTAATTTTGCATTAAGCTCTAGTCAGGAGTAATGTACTTAATGTTAAAAGGTACAGTTAATTTTTATTTTTTATATTGTTATTTACATACTTTTAGCTCTACTGATCAAAGATCAGCAGAGTTTATGCCGTTAAAGTTAAGAGACTGTTTAGTGGGGCCTATATCACCTTGTGGTCCGGTTCCTGGACTTGTGGGTAACCAGCTGATTCCCGCCAAATGACACCAGATGACCGGTCCCAGACGACGTGACCCGGCTGGCGAGAAGGGAGGCCATACTGACAGAATGCTGACGCTGACAGAAAAGGGCCAGCAGATTAGTATAAACACTGTGTGGGATCCACCAGCAGACAGTAAAACGTTTCCTGTCTTTCAAAGGTCCCACAACGAGGAACCGGCCATGATGATCATAACTTGGTCTAGAGCAGTTATTTTGTAAAAAGTTCAGAATGTTGAGCAGCTGCCTCGGTATGATTTTTGGAAGAGTTGCCACCACCAGACACCTACCATGATGATCATAACTTGATTGAGGGCAGTACAGAAAACAGAGATACAGTTGTTATTTTATGAGAGCTGAAGAATGCTGAGCATTCGAATCAGCAACTTTGTCAACCACATCGTAGCAGAGGATATTCAGCGGCATTCAGAGCTCTGTTTACCGCTTTAAAAAATTGAGGTTTGTGCCCAATTACATAGCTCCTGGACATCTCTGTGTTAACTGTTGATTTGTTGACGCTGAAGTACATAGTATGTCATACGGGGTTGCTCATCGTATCAGTCATATGAAGGCCTGATGATGATGACAGAGGACAAATCTAACAACTCTGTAAAAGGTGGACAAAAGCGACCACACTCCAACTAACCAGTCTTCTTGTCCCGGATCCAGTGACCTAATTATAGTTATAATTGGAGGGCCACAGGGTGGCAGATGGCACCTTTGCCTCTAACTGCAGAGAAAGATGTAAGAAATTGATAAAAAAAATTCCGCACATTTCGAACAGCCATCGAACTGATGGCTGACCTTGTGTTTATAGTTTCGGCAGGTTCAAAGATTCAAGTTGAGTAGCAGCCTTTTAGAAGACCCAATCCTTTGCCAGTACCCAGCCCTAAGAAATTATTCAAGCTAGTCGCGAACATACACCAGCACAAGATCAAACACCCCTTTGATGTTAAAGATTCATCATATACTAAGTGCGGATCGAATTGGATATATACTTAACGCCATTAAAAGTGCAAGTTTTTTATTTTGTGTTTATTTCCAATATTGATGTAGTGTTATGTTCATGTTAGAAATTATCCACATTCCCTATAAAATGGTGACCGATCAAATTCATGTATTGAAAGAAGTCAAATCGGAATTATGCAATCGATCTTGGAGACATTTTAATTAAAAATAAGTATATGTTTTTGTATACATACAAAATGTTGTTTTGGGACTGTTGTGCTTGGTCGATATTCGGAATAAACAGTATTCGGATTATACGAGTTTTGTTTAATAGACATATATAAGGAAGAAACCGGGACCGTAGAGGAAGGTCGGATAAGACAGGAATTCGGATAGGATAGTGCCCGGATTCGGCATGTAACACTGTAAATGAAACTTTCTGTACTTTCAAATGTAGTCATGTTTCTTTTTAGATAACAAACAGGACAACAACCACAAAAAATGCATTTTTTTGTTGTTTAAGGGCCAGCAGTATATGCAAATATCAAGGTTAAAGTACCCTAGTAACTTTGGTGTAGATCCAGTGACACGTGGTGTTTGGAAATTAAAGAATGACTTTATATCTATTATACTGAAAGAAATTGATTTCGGTTTTGTCACAAGGGAAGATACTGTTGGTAACAGTATAGACCTAGCTGTTTGTGATTGCTTGTACTTATTGTCGCACATTAAAACCCTTTCATCTCATGTGAAGTTCCCACCTTCGTTTGAAAAATTCTGTGAGAATAGAACTGAATACAATGACCCAGTAAGATACAAAAAAAAGGTCAAACAAATAGATAAAATCATGTTCAAGCCTTTTCAAACTACTTACTTTTCCCTGCTTTGCATTACAGAGAATGTCAGCATTGAAGGAAGCTATATTGTCCCTTGCTGAAGAGTTGTCAAAATATGTTTATTATCTGGGTGCTCAAACAAAAAGGTCACTTGATATTCACAATCTGCCACACACTGCTAGATCCCCTGATGATGGGGTTTCTACAAGGTTATGCCATATCCCCAGTAACATTAGACCCCAAGTCTTTGTTGACAGGTATTCTGACCTAGAAAAATGACTGCTAGGTAAGAATGAATACATTCCAGTTAGTGTGTTAAAATACACGTTTAATGCTCTTTTGGCCCCGTGTGGTTCCCAGGGGCCCCCGTTTGGTCACGGGGCAAAGAATAGGGCCACTGCAGATCCCTTTGGAGGGGTAGGCAGAGGGGTAGAATCCCCCCCATATTCATGTTCATTTTATCATTTTTTGTTCAGGTTCATTAAAGGTCTTCATCATGATCCCTGCATTGTTTCAGGTCTCGCTCGCATCAAAAGAGCAGTGGCAGAAAAACAATAAACGTGGCTCCAGCGTAAATGGAGTTTCTACGATAGAATTTGCAGCAACTCTGCAGTTCAGGGTGAGAAGGTTCTAGGCCCATTTTCCACATTTTATCTCGATGTACATGGAAGATGAGCCTGGCATGTTCATGCCTGTTAGGCGCCATATAACCTCTTCATGTGTTGGTGAGCCTTAAAACCCAATTCAATTCAACTGAAATTTTTCGTATTGGCGAGCATCAACATGTATTGATTATTGCACATTTTTCGACTGGACTTTCCCAACGGAATCTGTTGGGAAGGTTTCACGCTTTTAAACAGCATCGTTTGTATATTATATATGCACAGGTTGAAAGAAGAATTTATTTTGAGTCAATTACAATTATAAAATTTACCTGCCACGATGAAATATCTCAGATTATAAAAATTGATCTCGAATATATTCATTTATTACATTTCTATGGATGAAAGATCGGGATTTCTCAGTGAAAGATTATTCATATATCGCAAATATTAATAACTAACCCGCGCACTTCTTTTTTTTTTTTGCGTCTGCGCAAGCGCAAGTTTTGACATTTGACAGGACTACTTTTATATGTAAACAAAAACAGCGTCTTTCGCTATCATGTCTGATTTATTGAGTACTGTCGAGTGGGATGCGATAAACAAACTGCTTAAGAGTCCAGAGTACCAGGAACTTCCAACAACAAATGTCACTAAAATGACCACAAAACCAAATGGTATAAGTATATAATATATATTTCATCAATTGATTGATTTATAAAAAAAGGTTTTAGTTCAATGGTTAACAATCCTGCATGTCAGAAGTTCTGAGGTTCTCCTGCCCGAAACATCTTGCTTCTTATATGCAGTATCTTGATTTCAGTGAACTGGAAAATAATAATGTTGTTTTAAAGAAGAGATCAGACACTTTGAAGGTGTTTGGGGGTTGGGTTGGGTGTGGTGGGTTGGGGGAGAGAGAGGAGTCCGGGGAAGGTCTGGGTGTTTTCAGCACAGTTGACTATGTGATAAAAATACCAGTAAATGCATGTACTGTGTTCACTTACACCCCAGTTACACAGAGCCATCGGTGATTGATCTGTAGTTTTTTTAGCCAAATTATGGAGTGAACCGATGACAACGTATTTAACACCGATATCACCTATTGGTCACCTGTTTTCCACCTATCAATTGCTATTGGGGAAAGATAAGTTTTATCGGTGAAAAATTAGCGATTCGGATTTTTAAACATGTTTAAAATTCTCGATCGGTGAAAATATTTTACAAATAACCGATTGACAACCTGTCTACAACCGATATCACCGATGGGCCACCGATAAGCAACCGATCAACTAATACTTACCACCGATAGAAAAAAGATGAGAATTAAAATGTGAGATTTCGTCGGTTTTGATCGGTGGTTAATAGGGATTCAATCTGTGATCAATCGATTGCAGCCATCGTGTCATCGGTGGGTTTAAATTTGTAAGTGGCCAATCGGTATTCATAAGTACTCATCGGCTGTTGATCGGTTGCCGGACGCTTTTGATCGGTGACCAGTCTGATTTCGTGATTGGTCAATCGGTGGCTAGTCGGAGACAGGGCGGCGTTCGATTGGTGATGTCGGGTGCTGCTCGGTATTATATAGGTCTTCGCCAGTAGTTTTGCTCCAGTTTCTGCAGTAGTTTAATCCACGTCACATTAGACTGAGATTCTCTGACAATTCTGTGAGACGTTTTGTTGTTTTATTATCATGCCTGTAAAAAGGAAATGTAAGAAATCCGACAAAGGCAAGCCCTTCATGACTGCCTCTGATGAGGTCCCACAGATCACAAAAGGCTCCATCGTCTGGGGAAGAGCTTGTGGCCACGGTGCCAGGGGTACAGTTGGTGCTACAGATGGAAGCGGTAGTGGCGGATCCAAGCAGCAGCATTCCCCAGAGAACTGCTCAAGGGAGGTCCTTGAACCTCGTACCGTCGCTCCTATGATGAGTGGGAATGACCCTACAGTGGTTGGCAAAGAATCCTGTGATTCTGTTCATGATGATGCCTCTGATGGCCATGACAGTGCGGATGGTGGAGAGACACAGAACAGTGACAACCTTGCAGGCGATACCCAGGAAGACGACTCTCAGAACACCCAGCCCAAGTCCAAGACCAAGAAGCCCAGGAATCGCATAGTGTTAGTAGCAATACATGCACTGCAGTAATATTTAAATTAATTTAAGAAAATCAAAACTGATTCATTGTAAATAATTTTAAAAAATATGTCAACCCCTACCATTTTTTCATTCATGTTTTAGCTCGTGGTTTACTGAATCATTCCATTTAAGAAATTATGTCCAGCCCGTGGGGAGATCTGACGGAAAATGCATGTTTTCTCATCCTATGTAATTATTTTCAAATGCTTTCTTTGTGGTGTACTTTCAGTATTATCTCCGAGGAAGATCAGGACAAGATTCGTGAGTTCTTGTTAGCCAATGACTTCCTGTACAACAAACACAGAGACCAATGGAGGGATACACAATTCAGGGAGAGGAAGTGGGAGGAGCTGAGCGAACTCATAGTCCGTGATGCCAAGGATATCAAACAGTGGTATCAGTCCACAAGGTCCAAGCTGAGTGACATCAAGAAAAAGAAAGTCACTCCATCTGGGAGTGGCTTTGAAGTAGAAGGAGTCACCGACAAGGCCAGGAGACTGTGGGAACTTTTCCAGTTTCTCCTTCCGCACATAGGTGAAGTGAAGTCCCAAACTGTTCGCAGCGTAAGTGAAACAAATTCTTTTCATTACACGTCATTATATATTCTAAACATTATTTTAACGTGTACATTTTTTATTTCACATTTTCAGTTTCCAACATTCTTTTTAAATGTACATAACACTTAAAAGTATTTTCTTAAATGTTTTACAGATAAAGCAGAAAAGAGCAGCCAGACTTCACGTCCAACTTCCTGACCTTGATGACGAGGACCAGACTAACCAAGTTGCCCCCACCCAAGAAGCCGAAGAGGACGTCTCTGCAGATGATGCCTCGTTAGAGGGACCAGATGTTACTCCTCCTATCTCTGCGTCTTTAGACCCTGCCCCATACACACGACCTCCACTTGTGCGTGACCCCAAGAGAGCCAAGGTAGTCGATACAGCGCCTGATGAGGGTATCCAGGCTCTTGTTCGTTGTAGCCAGCAGCTGATGGTGGTAGGAGACAAGTTGGCAAGGTACCTCCGACCAGAGAGTACCGCCCAGGAGCGTCAGAGGCAACACTTTGCCGAGATGAGTGTGAACATTCTTAGACAGCTGCCTGAGGACCTGTACATGGAGGCATCAGACCGCATTTGGACTGTTCTGCAAGATGTCCAGCGAAAGGCCCATACACGCAGCGACACTCAAGCTCCGCCCCAACCCCAAGCTCCAGTTGCAGACAGTAGCAGGTCATACCAGCAACCACAGTGGCAGCCTGATCCCTCACAGTGGACCAGCAGCCCACCTCCAATCAGCGTGTGGGGTTCCATGGGGTGCGATTATATTCGCCAAACACACCCAGATTACCTCCAGAGGCAGTCACAGGAACAGTCAGCTCCCCGACTATCCTTGCGTGAGGACATTCCCACAGCTAGTATGGTGGCAGCTGGTTTCCCTGTCTGTGAGGAGGGCTCGGAAGACATTTAGACGAATGACAACATGAGGACAGGAAGTCCACAAGAAGTGCAGTTTTGTTTGTTTGTAGTACTTTTTTATGTTTGAACGACTGTGTGTAATTGGTGGTGTAACTGCATTTATGGAAAGCTGTTTAATTTGTTTTTTATGTAACAATATATTTGTTTTAATTAAACTGAGGTACAGGGAGTATAATTTTATTTGTTTCTTTGGCCCTTGGTTTATATAATAGTTCCCCAATTAATCCAAAATTCTGAAGGATCTATTTATTTCAGAATTAAAATACCGATTAATAAGAATACAAATTGAGAAAAAGGTGAAGTTGCTCGATATGAGAAATTTCACATTTTTCACATTGTTTTCCAAAGCTGTCTCAAGGTTGTTTAAATAAGTATAGATCAGGTAAAGGGTTAATTGATATTGAAAATCTATGAACAAAGTAAATGGCAGATTGTGTTTTTATTATTAAAAGCACGTAGCACAAAACAGTTTCAGCTGTTAACTTACACACAAAAACAAAATACAACATGAAATCAATCTCTAGAATCAAATGTCATTTCAGATATGAATATTGTTTTTGTCCTGTCATCTCACTATAAACTGTCTTGCGGCTAGTTTACCATTCTGTCTTGCCAAGGCACAGACCCTGCTGGACTATTAAAGTACTTGGATAAGTACTCCCTCTGCTGCTTGGCGTCGGTTGTGTCACGATTATGGCCCCTGACTTGCTGGATTGCAGTCAGCATCTCATCCATTCTCCAGGCTCCAGGAACAAGGTTGTGCTGGTCATCCTCTTGGTCCAGTTCAGCTTGTTCTAGGCCGGGATACCTCATCCTCATTAGATTGTGCAAGCACACACAAGATTCAACTATGGTTGCAGCAACTTCCGGTGTTTGCTGCATGGTCGTGAGAAGCACTCTGAATCTGGCCGCCAGGATGCCAAATGCATTTTCGACCACTCTTCTCCCTCTAGATAGCCGGTAATTGGTTTCTCCCTTTCCAGGCCGCGTCTCCCATAGGGCTTCATCAAATAGGTCCTTAACCCAAAAGCATCGTCACCAAGAATGAAGTACGGCGTATCACGGTCATCATTTGGTAGAGGTTCTGGAGGTGGGAAGCCAATGGTTCCATCTTCTAGCATCTCATTGAGCTCGGAATTGTTATATATCTGGGCATCTGACATGTGCCCATGGCCTCGGACGTCTATCCACAGAAACCTGTAGTTTGCATCAACAAGAGCCATGAGCACAATTGAGAAAAATCCTTTATAGTTGTAGTATTCAGAGTCGGATCTGCGGGGCTTCCTCAGTGCACTGTGTTTGCCATCAAGTGCTCCACATGCATGAGGGACATTCCACCTCCTTTCAAACTCTTCAGCTATTGGCCTCCATTCTTCAGGTGTATTGGGGATAGGGATGACCTCTTCGCTGAATGTTTGGGATAAAGAGGGAAATTGTTGTCCTAGCCACCGACAGCAACCTATATCACGAGATATGCAAGCTCTTAATCACCGATATCGCCGATCGGACAAAGATAACCAAATATGAATCACCGGCCATATCTGACGGAAAGTGTTTAACCACTGAAGACTAGCTATCAAACACCGATTAATCAGCGTTAGCCCGATTTAGCTCCGATTTACAAACGACAAAAACCGATAGTATTTCAGCATTTTTATCGATGAAAACATCCTTATCACCGATCGAACCCCGTTTAAGTTGGTTTCGGTCACCTACCAGCAACCCATGAAATGTTTGTTTAACCGATTGAACACTTGTCCATCACCGATGGCCGTTTACACAGAAAACCAGAAATAAAATCACGCATGACAACCTATCAAAACAGCGAGTAAATTTAAAATAAAATGACCGATTGGGGACCGACCGTCTGTGTAACTAGCCCGTTATTCATTACCTGTATCTACAGTCTTCCATTATAAGTAAGCTTAAGAAATTCTCAATGCGATGAAAGGATTTGTTCAGCAGCCTTCAGTGAAGGTTGTTCCCTCAATTTATTTCAAATGAATCCAATTTTGGATAAAAACTGATAAATATAAAACAACCTTTTAACCACCAACCCACATTTCTCTATAATTTTGAACTGAAAAAAAATGTCATCCCCAGCCCCACATTTTACTATAATTTTGATGAGATTCTAATAACTATTTCATATCAATCTAAAAAATTGACTACTTATTTGTAAAAGTCAGACTAACGGGATAATCCTTCATGAGATGGTAGACGTGATGTTATTTTCACGAACGAGCGTATGTGAAGGATTATCCTATAATCGAACCAAGCAGTAAATAACCTATTCCGCTCTTTCGTGAAAAAAACGACACGACTACCATCTCGTGAAGGATTTCACTTTATTACATTTCTATGGGTGAAAGATTGGGATTTCTCAGTGAAAGAATATTCATAATCACTAAATATTAATAACTCCGAACGCAAAAATAACTAACTGTGGCGTTGGGCCATGACATCAATAAAGTGTTGGTGACGTCGACGTCATCCGCCGATAACGTTCAATAATTCGAAAAATTGCGTTTAAATCATACATAAACGGATTTCAAATGTAATAAATAGATTATTTATCTGTTGGGATCGATTATTGGGAAATCTTTCACTCGATGGTAGGCGTGTTTTGTTTTTTCACTCACTCTCATATGCTCGTTCGTGAAAAGAACCACACCCTATCATCTCGTGAAGGATTTCTCTATAATCGATCCCAGCAGTTAAATAATCTAAGGCGTTGTAAAATAGTTCACGTAGGAAATCTTCCCAAAAATGTTACAGCTCTTTGCTCAAATTTGTTTAAAAAATGACACCAAGCCGAAGGTTTGATAAATATAGATTATTTAACTGCTGGGATCGATTATAGGGAAATCATTCACGAGATAGTAGACGTGTTGTTCTTTTCACGAACGAGCATATGCGAGTGAGTGAATAAAAACAAAACACGTCTACCATCGTGTGAAGGATTTTCCTATAATCGAACACAGCAGTTAAATAATCTATTTATTAGTAATATTACATTTTAAATCAGTTTATGCAGGATTTTAACCGGAATTATACGCTTTATTGAATGTTTTCGATGGATGCCGTCGATGTCAGCAACACTTTTTTGACGTCAGAACTCAACGTCACAGTTAGTTAGTTATTTTTGTGTTCGGAGTTAGTAATTAATATTTAGCGATTTAATATGAATATTTTTTCACTGAGAAATCCCAATCTTTCACCGATAAAAATGAAACAAGAGGCCCAAGAGGGCCTGTGGACGCTCTACTGGCTCAAGATAAAGTTTATGTATAAGGGGCCATAAGTCTTTCAAAAATCATTCAACCAGAACATGGCAATGACAGGTGCAACTAGGCTTAGTACTGATCATTCTCGCCAAGGTTCGCTGAAATCTGGCAAAGAGTTCAGAAGAGACTAATCTGGACAAAGTTTGTATATTAAAACATTTAAAGGGTCACAACTCTACCAAAAATCATTCAACCGAAATATGCAATGATATGCACAACTAGGCTTGATACTGATCATCCTTGTCAAGTTTCGTCTATATCCAGCCAGGGGCTCAGGAGAACTAGCCCGGAAAACAATTGTGGTATCAAAATCCTTTAAATGGCCATAACTCTGCCAAATATCTGTAAACCGGAACGTGACAATGACATGCACAACTAGGCTTGGTGCTGATCATCCCTGCAAAGTTTCATTGAAATCTGGCGAGGGGTTCAGGAGAAGTAGATCAGACAAAGTTTGTGTATTAAAACCTTTAAAGGGCCATAATTCTGCCAAAAAATCATTTAACCGGAATACGCCAATGATTTGCACAACTAGACATGGAATTGATCATCCCTAAAAAGCTTCGTTTAAATCCGGCCAGAGGTTCAGGAGAACTAGTCAGAACAAAGTTTGTGTATTAAAACCTTTAAAGGGCCCTAACTCCGCCAAAAATCATTCAACCGGAACACGGCGATGATGTGCACAACTAGATATAGAATCGATCATCCCTAAAAAGTTTCGTTTAATCCGGCCAGGGGTTCAGGAGAACTAGTCAGAACAAAGTTTGTGTATTAAAACCTTTAAAAGGCTATAACTCTGCCAAAATCATTCAACTTGAACACGGTGACTATGTACAACTAGCCTTGGTACTGATCATCCCTGCAAAGTTTCAATGAAATCCGGCCAAATGAACGCCCTTTCGTCTTAATGAGGATAATTCATATTTCAGAAAATCAAGGGCCACAACTCCGATGTAAATGGTCCAATCTGGATGGTTTTCGAACTCGTCCAAGCTTTCATTGATATTAACAATCTGGTAAAGTTTCTTAAAGATCGGATAAAAGATGAAGGCCCCATCGTCTTAACGAGGCAAAATATAGGATTTTTAACTAAATCAAGGGCCATAACTCCACTGTTACTGGTCTGATCTGGCTGGTTTCCGAACTCCGAACTTGTCCGAGCTTTCATTGATATGAACAATCTTTTAAAGTTTCATAAAGATCGCATGAAA
Organism: Cyrtodaria siliqua; assembly: GCA_037043455.1. Classification (NCBI taxonomy): domain Eukaryota; kingdom Metazoa; phylum Mollusca; class Bivalvia; order Adapedonta; family Hiatellidae; genus Cyrtodaria; species Cyrtodaria siliqua. Next base: position 511,940 of record JAWPHD010000042.1, read on the forward strand.
AATGAAGGCCCTGTCATCTTAACGAGGCAAAATATAGCATTTTTAACTAAATCAAGGGCCATAACTCATCTGTTAATGGTCCGATCTAGCTGGTCGTCGAAGTTGTCCGAGCTTTCATTTATATAAACAATCTGGTAAAGGTTGGTAAAGATTGGATGAAAGATGAAGGCCCTATTGTCTTAATTACGCAAAATATAGCATTTTTAACTAAATCAAGGGCAATAACTCCGCTGTTAATAGTCCGTTCTAGCTGGTTTTCGAACTTGTTCGAGCTTTCATTGATATTAACAATCTATGCAGGTTTGGTAAAGATCAAATAATAAATGAAGGTGCTAGAGTGTTCACAAGGCTTAATATGGCATTTTTTCAGCAAAACAAGGGCCATAACTCCGGTGAAATTATTTCGATCTTGCCGGTTTTCGAACTTGTCTGAGCTTTTATTGATATAAAGACACTGGCAAAGTTAAGTAAAGGTATGATTAATATTGTAGGCCCTAGTGTGTTCACAAGGCAGAAAATAGCATTGTTCAGAAAAAACAAGGGCCATAACTCCGGTGTTACTGATCCGATTTAGCTGGTTTTCGAACTTGTTTGAGCTTTCATTAATACTAACAATCTGTGCAAGTTTGGTAAAGATCAAATAATAAATGAATGTGCTAGAGTGTTCACAAGGCATAAAATGGCATTTTTCAGAAAAAACAAGGGCCATAACTCTGGTGTTACTAATCCAATTTAGCCGATTTTCGAACTTGTCCAAGCTATCATTAGTATTAACAATCTGTGCCAGTTTGGTAACGATCAAATAATAAATGAAGGTGTTAGAGCGTTCACAAGACAGAAAATAGCAATTTTCAGAAAAAACAAGGGCCATTACTCCGGTGTTACTAATCCGATTTGGCTGGTTTTCGAACTTGTCCGAGCTTTCATTGATATTAACAATCTGTGCAAGTTTGGTAAAGATCAAATAATAAATAAAGGTGCTAGAGTGTTCACAAGGCTTAATATGGCATTTTTCAGCAAAACAAGGGCCATAACTCTGGTGAAATATATCCGATCCGGCTGGTTTTCGAACTTATCCGAGCTTTCATTGATATAAAGACACTGGAAAAGTTTCGTAAAGATTCGATAAATAATGAAGGCCCTAGAGTGTTCACAAGGCAAAAGTTAACGACGGACGACAGACAACGAACGACGGACGGACGACGGACAACTCGCCATCCCATAAGCTCGGCTGGCCTTCAGCCAGTAGAGCTAATAAAAACTGTAAAAGTCTGACTAACGGGATGGATCATAGGGAAATCCTTCACGAGATGGTAAAGTTGTTCTTTTCACGAACGAGAGTATGCGAGCGAGTGAAAAACAAAACACGTCTACCATCCAGTGAAGGATTACCCAATAATCTATCAAAGCAGTTAAATAATATATTTAATACATTTGAAATCAGTGTATAATAATTTAAGCGATTACTAAATATTCTTTCTCCGAGACATTTATCTTTAAAATCTAAATTCACCAATAGAAATGCAACAAAATTATTTTCATCATTTCAGGAGGTGGCGCATGTCCTACCTCTAGATTCGTAATATACGAGCCTGAACAAGCGCAACAATTCAGAAATGAACAAGATAATGAAGCCACAAAGAAAAAAACTCATAGTGACATGAACTAGTTTAGGGAGTTTCTAAAATGCCAAAAAGAAGAAAGGCCAATTGAGACTTAGCCAGCAGAAGAACTAGACAGGTTATTTGGAAACTTTCTACTGGGAGCCAGAAAAGCAAGGGACCATAGTGAATATGAGCTGTCAAGTTTACGAGAAATCATGTGAAGTTTAGACAGACATGTAAAGAAACATGGGCACATATACCGGGTTTTGAATAACCCACAGTTTCCTCACAGCAATGATTCATCGATTGCCAAACTGAAAGATCTGAAAGCAAAAGGATTTGGCAATTAGCCTAATGAATCGCATGAACTTACAGATGAGGACATAGACTTTATTTAAAGAAGGCATTCTAGGCTAAGACTCGCCAACGTCAGTCATAAACATGCTTCATCTGAACTTTTCATTAGTTCTCGGCATGCGTGGAGGAAAGGAGCAGAAGCAGTTGAAGTGGGGGGACATCCAAGTAGCTTGTGATCATGACGGTGACGAGTACTTGGTGCATGCAAAGGAAAGAACAACAAAAACGAGAACTGGGATGGACACAAAAGACGTACGGAAATTTAAACCCAAGGCTTGGAACTGTGACATTCCCGAGAGATGTCCTGTGCTAGCCTACCGCCTATATGCATCAAAAAGGCCAGAGAAAGTTTGCAACGCAGATTCCGATTTTTTCCTGGCCATTAATGTAAAGAACCCAACGCAAGGACAGTCCTGGTACAAAGCCAGTGCAATTGGCATTAACACCATTTACGGATTGACAAAAACCATGACCACACAATGTAAAGGCATTAATGATGGGAGACATCTTACAAACCATAGTGTAAGAAAACACCTAGTGCAGAAATGCTGCGATCTGAATTTGGTACCAATGGAAACAGTACAAATAAGCGGTCACAAAAATCTTCAGAGTGTCAACAACTATAGTAAAATGAACGACCAGAAACAAAAAGTAGTTGCGAGGGCCTTAGGAAGTAATACCTAATCCGAGTGATGCAGTGATGCCCATGGAAGCTAGTGGCAGTACATCAAACGAGACCCATATCCAGGAACTCTATGAATGCAGGAATTGGTCAAGCGTCGGCTTTGTATACGTACAGCCAGCAGGCAATGTAGTCATATTTGGGCAGCAGCACCATAAATGGAGGAACTTTCAACTTCCATGTTGTTCAAGGAGGAGATAACTGCGCCGGTGAAATTGAACCCTCCAAGAAGCGTTTTAAGCGTATTCGCTGTTTGAGTTCAGATAGTGACAGTGATTAATCTTTGCTGCAAAGCGCCTACCTGGCACGTAATTGCCATTGTACTCTGGCCAAATGTCAAAACTGTTGACATGTAAAGCTGTTCCAACTTCATGTGTTCAGGACTAGTTCTGCCTTATACAAAAATAAAATTGTCATTTTTAATTGACATTGAAACGGTTAACAAATCAATTTACAATGGTTCAACCGTAGTTTTTCTCTTACTGCATTCTTGCTTGTGTTTGTTTTACATTATGTCTCCAAGTCCAAGACCACTTCTCCACCCACTCAATTTCTTCTTTCACTGCCTTTGGCTGCTAATAAATCCTCATTTCCTTTGAATAAATATCTCGTTTACTGCTACGCTAAAATGCTGTAACCTATGATTAATAATGATCCATATGTATCCGAATTATGACACACACAGCTTCTACACAAGTCACAACTGAACGAAAACCATGCAGTAATGTCGCCAATTTTACTTGCCACTTGGTGACGGCAAATTAGCAAATTGTCGACGGATCCAATAATTTATTTAGTTCCATATATTTTCATTCAATCCTTGGGTAATCTTGAGCTAAACCAATACACTGTTCGCGTCTTAAATCGTTTTTCATGTCTGAAAACATGATGGAGGAATTTTCACTTGATTTTCTGACTGAATTTGAAGCGATGGACGCCATGCCACTTATGGGGCACTATCCTACGTACACAATAAACACTTTGGGCATTTATTAAATAAATGCAGTTTTTTTAAGTGAGCGATATGGAAAAAAAACACTGTACACAAATGTATATGTTACATATATTTGTTGTTGTATTTGAAGCGAGAAGTTTGAAGTTAATAATGTCTAATGCCAGGCGATTTACTACCTTCGTGTATGGATAATTTTACGATATGCCTTAAAAGGAAATCGTAGTACAACGCTTGCCTTAAAAGGAAATCATAGTAAATGAGCCACGCCTCTGTATTCATACTTGAATTACATTGACCGTTATTTGGTTTGAACTACAAGCACAATGGAACTAAAACTTACAAAAAATACATTTTAAATTGAAATAATTATATGTTATGAAATGTAATAAACAGATTATTCAACTGCTGCATTCGATTATGATTAAATCCTTCACTTGCTTGTGCTTGTTTGTGAAAAAACATACGCCTGACATCTCGTGAAGGATTTAATCATAATCGAACGCAGCAGTTAAACAATCTATATATATTTCCGAATTATCGAAAGTTACCACCATCTTGTTTGAAATTTTTACCGGAGTTCCATGCGCATATTAGTTCACCGTACATACGCAACCTACCATGCACCGTCGATGGAATAGAATAGAACAGTTTATTGCTACAATCAAGGCATATAGACGTAAAACATTGTGTAGTGTGTTTAAAATACACATATTTCATGCCGATTTAAAAGTAATATTTTTGTTATATTTATAGTATTGTTAAAATTACTTGTTTTATTCGTTTATTGTTTTACAAGATTCTTCCTCGTTCTGTCAACGCCATATATCCGCCAATATTCGATAGGCTAAGCCTAAAAGAAAGTGTATAACAACAACAACACGCACATGGAAAGTCCTCGTATAGGTCATTCGATGCTACGTACAACATTTGGTCATGGCTGGTAATGGGAATGGGAAAAAACCTTTACGTAGACCAAGAAAAAAGGCTAGAAAACGGAAGATTGAGATGTTCCATGCATCTACAGATCAGGAAACAAAAGATTGGATAATGGCAGATTTTACTAAGGTCAACAGCATCATCCGTGTGCTCGTCTGTACCCTTTGTTTTTGGCATGGGGATTCAAATTCCGGATGTTGAGATAATTATTCATTGGGGTTCCGCAAAAAGTGTATTGTCCTACTGGCAGGAAGTTGGGCGGAGTGGTAGAGACGATAGATTGGCATTGGGAGTGATGCTAGCGTTTCGTCGTTCACTCATGAAATTCGTCACGTATGGAGTGATGAAGGAAGTAGTGAACAGTAAGTCCTGTTACAAGCGAGTGATCATGGAAAAGCTTCTAACAGCTTCAATGACGAGAGACAAACTGCCAGTATCGTCAGCATGTGAAAACAAAACCTGTGACAAAGACGAATGTTCCAAATGTATGTGCTGTTCCAACTGTTTTTCTGGACATGTTGGGTATGAAGATAAAACAGAAGATGACTTGAGTTTCTTCACAGCAGATGGCATAGATGATACACATTTATATGAGAAGTTACAGGATAAGAAGCAAAATGAAATTCAGGAGATGTTAAATTTAATTTCTGAACACAGCAGCCCTCTGTAAAACACATTTAGACTGGATTCAATACAGTTGGCATTGAGAAATGTTTTATCGGCAAATATATCTGTTGGATAGGGCAGAAATATCATCTTTTAAGAAAATTGAAAATATTCCAGAAAATGCAAACAGCATATTGGTATATTGATTACTTACGACAACATTACCATTGCTTTACTCAACTTGCATAAGTCCACGAGTGGAAAAAATTCCCTTACCGGGACTGCGGCCCGATAAGGGAGCCGCTAATAGGTTAACCCAATACCTCCGAAATCAGAACGAGGCTCACTCCCTCTTATTCCACTCGCGCTGATTTCGAAAGGATCATGAATTTCGAGTGGCTCAATTTTGCGTTTCTTCCACGGGTTTTGTGTTTTGTTGACTTTATTTTGGTATTTCTTTATCGTTATACACCTTTTCTACATTTACAGTTCGTGCGTCTAGCACTCGCTGTCGTACTTTTTCTATTTTAGCGCATTATGTCGCAAGTGACCAAGCCACCGCTGGGTGGGGAGTCCTGCTCGAAGGGGGAAATGAGTACCCCTTACGCCCAGGATAAACCCCAACCCAGACGGAAACTGCCTGGTTCCCCTTTCAACCCTTGTTCCAGTTAGCTGGCCGGTAATGGGGGGGATCACGGTGGTGGCAGAGACTCTCCCTAAAGAAGAGAAAAGAGATACCTGGTTCCCCTTCCAACCCTGTTTCCAGTAAGCTGGCCGGTACTGGGGGGGACCACGGTGGTAGCAGAGACTCTCCCTAAAGGGTTTGCGGAAGGTCCTCAGAACAGCTCCGACTCGGACTCATCTAGGTCACCTTCCCGACAGTCCAGGCACAGGGGTAACTGTGATTATTCAGGTAATACTTCTTACTCTTAGTCACGTGTGTGCGTGTTGTTCTGAGGTTAAAGTCCCTCCACCAACAAACACGACAGGGTAGCCCCTCCGCGATGGGCACAATAGAATCTGGACTGTTTCTTTTTAGTCATGGACTACCTTCTGTTATTATATTTTCTTACGTGTTGTATAATGGCAGATTCAATAGAATAGAAAATTTTATTTTAATATTCATAACAATGTAAACATGACAAGGAACAAACAGTAAATCAAATCATATGATAGCAATTTAGATAACATATGGATTATAAAATGTGTCCGGGACACTTTCTTGTTCTTCTTTTCAGTGTTATGTCAGAAACACTTGCAACAATAGGACTTAGACCTCTTTAGAAAATCATAATTCCTAGACTGTGCTGTTATTGGGATAATCTTTTCTCTTTGGTATGATAACCGCATTCCAAGAGTGAAGTTCTAGTAGCCTTCTGATTAGACAGACCATCTATAATCAGAGGACGTAAATTGTCTAAGTCTTATCTTTGATTCTAATTAGCAGGCTTGGAGTTATTCCATCCTCCAATAAACTCATTCTTTAAATAATACTCGTTTTATTTGTAAACACTTCTTTAGCATTGTCTGCCTTTGTTATCGATTTTAGATCCTTATTGAATGCCTTTGTATCTTTAGGATCTATGTGTTTACTAATAATCCTTACAGAGTATTTAAATTTAAAGTATATTCCTCTCGTGGTCTTGCTTATACCCACTACGGAGGAATACGATACTTGTTTTTAACTAAAGATTCTCAGTAAATTACTTTGTTCTTTTCTGTCCTTAGGGACTTAACTATTGAACTAGTTTGCAGGTAACCTCGTTAGAAGTCAGTAACTACTCTCGAGGTCTGTCACAAGAATTGACCTATCTAGGATGATTTTAGTTACTACGGTTCTCCGCCATGATCTGTTGATTATGGACAAGTAACTCTGCAACCATTTCCTGCCCTGGTTACGGTTTAATAGATGATAACTGCAGGTCTGTTGTTTATGTTCATGCTCAACAGACTGTCACAAGAATTGACCTATCTAGGATGATTTTAGTTACTACGGTTTCTCCGCCATGATCTGTTGATTATGGACAAGTAACTCTGCAACCATTTCCTGCCCTGGTTATGGGGTTAATAGATGATAACTGCAGGTCTGTTGTTTATGTTCATGCTCAACAGACTTGCAGGTATATAAGCATTTATTTTATTTAGCGGCAGTAATATCTATATCCAAGGGTGTCATTAAGAGGTAGGGGGTATTTCCCCCTGCTACTTAGACTCGTCTACCTGGTTGATATGAATACTTTTACTAATATTGTATACAGTATCTATCAAATACCCCACTACTTTGCTCTGTGGGCCGCTTACTTGTAAGTTAATGATATCAAATTATATCACCACCTTTGTTGATGTAGGTTTATATTTACAATAGCTTTTATTATATACAGTGGCACATACTTTCGCCCTGTAGCGAGGAGTCCCTAGTTCGTGCCCCATACCAGCCACAAGACAACCGGCTTTTGTTTTTATTGTGGATTTTATGATAAACCTTATATTTCATGGTTGTGTTTCACTTGTGAAATATCGACAATTACGTAATGCCGCTTTTGACATTATTGTCTCCAGTTCTTGCAGCTAGGATCACTGTCTAGATTCCTTACCCTACCCACTCCTCCATACAGTCATACAGTTAATGGGCTGTAGTGCCAGGGTTCATTCTCCATTACGCTAAGGGTACTGATGATAGTTCACGTAGTTGTTCATTCTCCGCCCTTGTTAGTCTTGCTAGAACCAGGATATAGTATCCTAGTGTTTCTGCCAGTTTAGAGTAGGTCTACAGCGTTTCATTTTGCTACGCATCCCGAGTCCCCGACTCACACTTTTTTCTGTGGACCCATCATTTCAAAAATGTGCATCCCATGGCATGCATCAATTGAAATCTGAAAACTAATTTAAGAAAATTCTACGCGGTAACTTAATCTTAAGAAGAAGAATGAACAATTAAAATAAGGCAAATCAAGATCAATTGGCCTAGCCTATATTCTAGTCCTTTTAATTCTGTTTTGAATCTTTCGACAAACTGTTGTCAACACCATCACAGAACCAATTTTCATTGGGACTCATTGTTCTGATCTATGTGAGTTCTAGGGACTAATTTCAGGCTGAATTCGTAATGAAACACTGGTTATATAAATTATATTTAACGAAATTTGCTTTGAAAAAATCTTTCTACCCATTGTTTTTGAGCCTCGTTCTGATTTCGGAGGTATTGGGTTAACCTATTAGCGGCTCCCTTATCGGGCCGCAGTCCCGGGAAGGGAATTTTTTCCACTCGTGGACTTATGCAAGTTGAGTAAAGCAATGGTAATGTTGTCGTAAGTATAATAAACCAATACTAAAATTGAACCAAATTTAGCATACTCCAACCAAGAATTAAATAAACATCTAAAGCTCAAGGTAAAAAGCCAAAACCAAGACTTAAATCTCCTACAGCCGAAGAGAAGACGCAATTATTTGTAAAAAAAAAAAGGCTATCACCAGCAAGACATTAAAAGCAAACATTGCCAGACGTACTAATGATAAAGTAAAAACCTGCCTCAAGAACAACTGCAAAAGACACCTCAGTTAACCCTATTCTAAAGTTAAGACCCGAGTATAGAGTGCCACCAAATTTGTACAACAGACCTGTTCAAATTAAAATAGCAAACTTCGCCTGTGCTTTTTTTAGAAGCAACTTCCAGCTTTATCGATGACATCATTCCAAAGAGCCCGTAAGTCTTCCCAAAGCCTACGACACAGCTCGAGAAATGTCGATGATGGATACATTTGTGTGCAACAAATAAACTGTCATCGGAATCCGATATCAAAAGAAGTACATACATTTGCAGCATTCATTTTTTTGGTGGGAAAGGACCTACTGCTCAGCATCCTGATCCATTCTCGGCTCAAGATTCTACTGAACAAGTACGTAAATGGAATACCCCTCCCACTCTGTAACTACATATAAACCAAGAGCGCATGCGAGCTGCCTTTATTTATATTTTTTTATTTATGCCAGTTTTTCAAAATGCTATAACAGCCGATTAATATGTGTATTAATAATGACCAGCATATATTACATACATGCCCCATTTAGTTTATAACTTATTTTGTTCATTATAGCCTAGATCTACATACCGTACTCTGTACTTGTATATCGATGATTAAAGGGACAGCTATCTTTAAATGTTTTTGCATATTAAATGTTGAGTTTTAATTTTTCTTTGTTATTCTACCATAGGTTTAATGACCTTCTTGGTGCCATAATTATATTCTATAGATTGCCATGTGTCCCTTTAAAATGTCTGAGAGGCAAAAAAAAAGTTCTGTTCGTTTATTTTACAGAAAAAAAGAAAGGCTATCGGAAAGACAGTCAGCGAAGAGGCGGCGGCTTGAAGCTGAACCGAATGAGGACCGACCGTCTGCTACAAATGGACTTCTACAAACGTGGGAACAGACTGTCCTGCACAACATCTCAGACAATAACATGGTAAAATATTCTATTGTTCGTATGGTTCTTGTATAACAAATATTGTTTTCCTAAATTAATATCCGGTAGAATGAAAATCTGGAAACTGAAGTCAGTTTCGCAGATTTTCGACATCAAGAATATGCTGTCATCCGGCTCCATGCCATCGACAGTGATTTGTTTTTCTTTTCATAATCAAAGTAAATCACATTAATTAAATTAGTTACCCGGTAATACCAATCTCTCTCTCTCTCTCATACATATATATATATATCACATTTTGTAATTTCACATCTTGTTTACTTTTGGTGTTTATTAGTGTGTTGCTATTTGATTTCATGTAGCACCTGAAGACGACTCCATGTCAGCTGAAGAGATGTATACAGCTACACCTATAAATGTGACATGCGAATCATTTTCAGATGAACCAACCACCGAAACGGCCAAAACTACCAGCACTGCCTCACGGACTGTATACAATGGTTATTTACTGGGTGGTAAAATTGATAATATAATATTAAAGAGTGAATTAGGAAAAACTCGGGCACAGACAAATCATGAACAGAAACGTTCATCATATAGTAATTTGAGCCTTGATGAAATTAAAGACAATGACAAGAAAATGAAATACTTCACTGGTCTAACATATCTACAGTTTATGGCACTGTTCAACTTTCTTGGCAGTGGTGATGACAACTTAAAATACTGGTCATCACAAACACCAACTAAAAGTACTCAAAAACATAGGAGGAAGTCAGCATTGACCAGCTATTTATTACATTAGTTAGATTGGACTGGAGACATTGAGTCATTTATTAAATCTATCTCAGTCGACTATCAGTACAATATTTAGTACTTGGATTCAACTGATGTATACCCATTTTAATGAGCTAAGAGGACATGTTTCCTAACAGACAACACTTTAAGAAACTCATGTTGAAAGTGTTCAAAACATTCAAAAACATTAGATGCTCAATAGATTGTACTGAGTTTTTTGTACGAATGCCAAGGGACTTTGGACGCCAAGGTAACCTCTACTCCACATACAAACATCATCATACTTGCAAATGTTTGATAGGGATTGCTCCAAATGGAGCCATTGTTTATGTGTCGGATCTATTCGAAGGTTCAACTACTGATAGAAACATTGTTGAAAAAAGTGGATTTCTCAATTTCCTACACCCAGGGGATCTCATCTTGCCAGATAGGTACTTTACTATTCAAGATATGCTAATGCCAAGACAAGTGTCTTTAAATATTCCTCCGTTTTAGGTAAACACTCACACACCCTGCGAGGAATTGAAAACAAGGAGAATTGCAAAAGCTAGAATTCATGTTGAACGCGTTATCGAAAGGGTAAAAAAGTTTCGGTTAATTAGTGGTATTATACCCCTTAGCCCGTCACTGATTTTAAGTCAGCTTGTCTTTGTGTGTAGTTGTTTGGTAAACTTTCAACAACCTATAGCTGCATAGGTACTAATATGTACTAATAATCAAAAGACACTCCATGTTGATTAAACAAACATGCTGCAACATAGAAAATGTGCATACTGCATTTACGACCAGGTGTATAACACATGCAGATCAACTTGTTCATCTGTAGAGTTTGACATATATATATACCTTGACTTTAAATATAAAATTTCCTTTTTAAATATAAAATTTGAAAAATGTGAAGAAAACCATAAAAAATATAAAATTAAAAAGAACATGATTATGTTTACTTTTCATTTCAACTATATGCAAGTGTATTCCAATTCAAGTTTTAAAGGGATATCTGGCAATCTTGATATTTTTAATAAAGCTTGTTTCTTCGTATTCTGGCATCCTGTTAGTTTTTCTATATAACATGGATATTTGTACGTCATTGTTCAAAATTATTTGAACAACTTGATAAATATGTCAAGACTGCTAAGTGTCCCTTTAAAATGGTGTATAGATTCAGGATTTGTGTTCGGTCTTAAGTAATTTTGTTACAAAAAAATGGATGGGACGGATAGACAACACATACATCAGATGAACAACACATGCATCGTGAAATATTTTTAACTACATTTTGATCAGAATTTCTCGGTGAAAGAAAATTCATGTTTTAACATAACAACTGTCAGCAATATTTTGTAACACAAAATAAATGTGACGTCAAATAAGTTAAATATTTAGGCTTGACATACTTGATCTACTTGATTTAGATCTTAATAAATAATTTAAATGTGAGCGAATATAAGGAAATCCTTCACTTGATTTTTTCTTCACTCACATAAAACGCCTACCCATCTCCTGAAATATTTTCTTAAAATGGAACGTGGCAGCTAAATAATCTACATTTATCATTCCTGACACTAGAAAATTCGAAAATTTTAAATAAACGTTTATTATACGCTTTCAAGTGAAATAGTGGATTTTATGAATGAAATAAAACGTTATATTTTATTGTTTATATTTTCACATGTGAAAATACATAAACAATGCTTATGTATTTTCACTGAAAATGATGTGCAACTGTTGACGTTGTTGATGTGATTGGTCAAGGTTGATGTGATTGGTCACGGCTGATGTGACTGGTCAAGGTTGATGTGATTGGTCACGTCATTGTTACTGTGCATTATGTTTTCTGTTGTGAGTATATAATATTTGTTGGTTTGTCGTGAATATAGGATTTATTTTCATGCCTAAGTGAGAAAACTCAAATATTTTCACTCGTACTAAAGCACTCGTGAAAATGTAAATTTTCTAACTTCTCGATGAAAATAAATCCTATATTCACGACAAACCAACAAATAGTATTTATAGTCAAGTCACACAATGGGATAAGAGATCTTATTGCCTTTGCAACCAGTAAAGACCCATATATTCCCTTTCCTCATGAAATGGCTCACCTAGATTTCGATTCTTGTTCTAACAAAGTATATATGGATCTAATTTTCTTGGAACTATCATCTCAGACTTTTCAGGGCAAACTACACGATACCAAAAATTTGTTACGTTAGTAATCATTTCATTAACAAGACTCTCGTCTCTCACAATTCTTTCAATATGAATTCCATTTGGGGACCAAAGTACAAAGTCTACCCAGGTCAGAGCAGTAACAAGCAGTTGAAAATGCACTTGATAGTAATATGTGTTGTGTCTTTTTTAGTTCCAGATTCCCGTCAGTTCCTAAATTTACATAAGAATTGTTGAATATTTTTTTGTAATTTTCCCCTCATCTAAGGCAGTTTGAATCTGTAATGGCGATACATTTTTAAACATCTTTAAGCATTTTATTTCTAATAGTCCATATTTTGATTCTGTGGATAAAACTAATCCATCCAGGCTACACCCTAGCTCTGGCCATTTCTTACTAACCCAGAATCCAGTTTTTATACATTTATATTCAGCTTTCTCTTTTAAATAGTCTTTCCTAGCCTGGTCTTCACTGTCTAATCCATATCTCATGTCTTTGGTTTAAAATACATTGAGTCCACACATGTGGGTGGCAAGGTAATTTCTGAGTCTGTTCTTTGGTACAGAATCCAGACTGGCACCCTTGGCATTTGCTGTTTTTGCATTCGAAGCAGTAATTCGAAACCACCTTTGTGCCTTCCAGAACTGAATTTGATTGGTCAGCTGTGTACTTAACTTCTTAACAATAATCAAAATCGTTGATGTTCCCGTCAAGTTTTATATTTTCAAATACCATGGTTGCTTGTTCGTGCAAAATTCCTTTTCTCTCATCGTCTATTACATAGTCCTCATAAGAATAGTTGAGTAATGTACATGTACTCCACATAGTTGGCATGGAAAGATCAGATAAAAACGAATTAATTCTACCTGACACTGTCCCCCTTTCGCACTCGGGCCTCGGATCGAAATGTATGATACTACTTCAGTAGCTGATCCCTAGCATGTTCAGCATATACAGGTTAGTTATCATAAGGACTGGTCGGTATCATGTCGTGTCAACGGCGTGTGGCAGCACTATAAAGTTGAGCATTTGGCTCAATGCCACAAGTATATGTCGTTGTGATATGATTGAAAGATTGTTACAAGCGCCGTTAATAAATCCCATTCATATATATATGCCCTTTCTGTGTTGCATAGAAGTATATGAATGGCAGACACTTTGTTATCATAGCTGGGAGTCATATTTAAAGGGACTGGAGGTGATCTGGAAAAGATGCAGGAGCGAATTAATAAATGAAATAACCAGTGGCGCATGCACCCGGACCCCCTAGCATAATCAGGCCTGCCAAATCTCCGAATAAAATCCGGATTGTTCGAATTTTTCAGTCGATCTCCGGATTTATGTGTAAAATCTCCGGATTTTTCATCAAAACAAATATTCATGATTTAACAGCTATATGTTCACAGCTTATCAGCTATTTCCCGAATTTGTCCTGTTATGCTCACTAGTCAGCATACAGAGGAGTATTTACAAATGCCAAATCAACGGTGGTCATCCGTGTAGCCTAACGCACTGACTGAATATACAACTAACACCTAAGAGCATAATTAGTTCCTTCGGTGACATAAAGATATGTGCAATAACAGCAATATATCTACGACTTCTTTGATTGGTCAAGCTACTGAAATCGCAAGTGTGAGGAACTAGCAACTCCTTGTAACACTATAACAACTGCTGCTGTGTACGATGATTATAATTGGTATAAGGCTTTGTAATTGCATTAAGAACGCATCTGTTTAGTGCACTTTCATAAAAAAAAATCAAAACAATTTTTTTTTTTTAATTATGTTAGAAATTAGTCTAATCGAATTACTATATATGCTAATTCATTATTTTCTATAGCTATCAAAAAATGCATCAATTTGTATTAATTGCATCAATAATTTAAATTTTCGCTTAAAAAAAAAGAGGTGCGAAAATCAAGATGCGCGCTCCAAATTTTCATTTAAAAATGTTCTTCGCACACTTTAAATCTTAAATTTTAAAAATCTCAGGATTTTGTTTTAGAAAGTTCTGGCAGGCCTGCATAATATATCTCTAGTGTACACCAAAAAAATCTCTAGCTACGCACCCCTAACTCCTTATAGGGATCCAACAGAGATGAAGTTGCAATTGTTTTTGTGAAATCAGAACGAGGCTAAATTTTGTGGAAAATGGTCAGCGCGTTTCAGAGTTAAATCAATTAATATTTATAGCAATCATGGATATTTTTTAAAATAATAAATCGTTATTTAGAGACCCAAGATATTCGGCTTTTCATCATAATCATCGATTCTGGACGACTGCGTAAGATGTGTTTAGTATTTATTGATTTTCGATTGCTGATCAAGCGGCATTGCCTTCGGCCATGTTCGAACGCTTGATCGAGCGATTTGGAGTAGTCTGAATGACACTAATGGAATGAATTTCCAAGAATGTTTTGTCTGAATGACAACATATTTTATCTGAAGGATAAATTGAACACACATGACCACCCTTTATATATACGATGAATTCGTAGATTTTACGTAAAGCCCGAAACCAAACTCTGGTGAAAAAGGCAGGGATGAATTTCTGGCAGAACTGGTTGAGTTTTTCGAAAAAGAAGAAAAAACTGGGGACCCTGTTAAGGAAAATGTAGCCAGGGTATTGAACAAGACACTTCGGTCATCACAAACTGACATAGAGAAGTCAAAAAAGTTAAGTGAGAAATACAAACGTCCCAGAAATATTGAAGCCATACAGGTCCCCAAGGTAGATCAGTTCCTATGGAACCAGCTAAAAAATTAAATTAAATCAGCAGACGCCCTTAAACAGGAAACAGTTGGGCACTTGAATCGGGCTCTGGTACCCTGTTAAGGAAAATGTAGCCAGGGTATTGAACAAGACACTTCGGTCATCACAAACTGACATAGAGAAGTCAAAAAAGTTAAGTGAGAAATACAAACGTCCCAGAAATATTAAAGCTCACAGGTCCCCAAGGTAGATCAGTTCCGATGGAACCAGCTTAAAAATTCAATTAAATCAGCAGACGCCCTTAAACAGGAAACAGTTGGGCACTTGAATCGGGCTCTGGTACCAGTTGTACAAGCGATGAATCACATCTGCGCCAATGAGCTGCCAGATATGCCAGTACTAAAGGAGTACATAGCTGATTCATTCAAAATTATGTGTGTCAGCATAAACACAGTGAATCAGCAACGTCGAGAGACGATTAAAAAAGAGCTCGACCCCAAATTTAAAAGCATCTGCACAAGTGACAACCCAATTACAGCAACAGGCTTGTACGGGGACAACTTAACCGACCAGTCAAAAATCTTGGATACAAAAAGTATCAAAATGACAAAGCACTCGGCATCAAAAAATACATTTTTAGAGAAGAGAAGAGAGGCCAGAGAGATGGACCATAACCCCTCTAATTGGTCCGAACACAACAATTACCACCTGTCAGTGCCGCACAAGTCGTTGTTCCCGAAGACCAACTTCCTTCCGAAAAACCCAACCTTGGGGAACAAATCCGGAACCTCAGGGAGAGGTTACACGTATCAAAAGAAGCACCCATTCAACAACAGAGGGGGCAAAGTATAGACACTCAGAATGTAAGTAAAGTTAGACAATACAGACTGGTAAATACTCGGGCAAAACAAAATTGAAGCTCAATAATTGGCAAAAAATTACTTCAGATACATGGATTTTGAAAACCATATGTGGATATTCTGTTGAACTCGATCATATTCCTTATCAGCGTCACTATCCCACACCACTAACATTTTCAGAAATTGAGAGACAAAAAATTGATTTGGAGAATGAAAGATTTGTAAATTGTAACATTACAGAATCTGTTTTCACTTCCGATGAAAGTGAATACATTTCCAACATATTTGCTCGTCCTAAAGAGGATGACAGTGTGCGTATTATACTAAATTAAAACAGTTTAATGACAATGTGCAGCATATACATTTTAAGATGGAGACACTTAAGAACAGTATCGGGTTAATGACCAAAAATTGTTTTTTTGGATCGGTTGATATTTCTGATGCATTCTATTCAATTCCCATCTGCACAAAAGATCAAAAGTTTTTTAGATTTTGGTATAAGGGACAAAAATACCAATTTACAGCACTTGTGATGGGTTTAAATACTGCACCCAGAGTCTTTACCAAAATTCTCAACCCACTTTTCTCCACTCTACGGGCAAAAGGTCACATCAATACAGCATACATTGACGATTCATGTCTACAAGGAAATACCTACCAGGCTTGTTCCAAATATAAATGATACAGTCGCAATTATGGATAGTTTAGGGCTAACTGCAAACAATGACTGTCAGATTAACAATTAAAAAAGTGGACAATATTATTCAGCAGTGTTATGAAATTTTAAACAAAAAACGGGTATCAATACAAATATTTTCAGTTAATTGGGAAATTAGCAGCGGCAGAACCTGGGGTTGATTACGCACCCCTATTTTATAAACCACTAGAAAAAGAAAGAGACAAATTTGAACAAGAGGTCAATGACCTTGAAGCTCTACTGATTGATTTTGATTTCAGGAAGTAGTCGCTACAAACTTGTTTTTTGAAAATTTATTTTTAGCCGTGGCGGCCATCTTGAATTTCCGGGCCGACCTGAAATTTTGCTTGGATCAATTAGACATCAAGAGCAACATTCCTGTGAAGTTTCATGAAAATCCGTCAAGTAGTTTCAGAGAAGTAGTCGCTACAAGTTTTCATTATATAACTCTATGTAAACAAAGATGGCCGCTGACAGCCATGTTTAACATCGAATCAAAACGATTTTTGACAAGGACCAACATCATGTCATGCTGATCATTTTAGAAAATGTCCCATATCAATATCACTTATAGTTTTCAAGAAGTACCGTAGTCACTACAAACTTGTATTTTGAAAATCTATTTTTAGCCATGGCGGCCATCTTGAATTTCCGGCCGACCTGAAATTTTGCTAGGATCAATTAGACATCAAGAGCAACATTACTGTGAAGTTTCATGAAAATCCGTCAAGTAGTTTCAGAGGAGTAGTCGCTACAAGTTTTCATTATATAACTCTATGTAAACAAAGATGGCCACTGGCAGCCATGTTTAACATCGAATCAAAATAATGTTCGACTCGGATAACCATCATGTCATGCTGATCATTTCAGAAAAAGTCCCATATCAATATCACTTATAGTTTTCAAGAAGTAGTCGCTACAAATTTATTTTTTAAAAATCTATTTTTAGCTGTGGCGGCCATCTTGAATTTCTGGTCGATCTGAAATTTTGCTAGGATCAATTAGACATTAAGAGCAACATTCCTGTAAAGTTTCATGAAAATCCGCCAAGTAGTTTCAGAGGAGTAGTCGCTACAAGTTTTTACTATATAACTCTATGTAAACAAAGATGGCCGCTGGCAGCCATGTTTAACGTTGAATCAAAACGATTTTTGACAAGGACCAACATCATGTCATGCTGATCATTTTAGAAAAAGTCCCATATCAATATCACTTATAGTTTTCAAGAAGTAGTCGCTACAAACTTGTATTTTAAAAATCTATTTTTAGCTTTGGCGGCCATCTTGGATTTCACATCAACATGAATTTTTGCTAGGATCAACTAGACTTTATGGGCAACATTTCTGTAAAGTTTCATGAATATCCATCCAGTAGTTTCAGAGGAGTAGTCGCTACAAATAAAAGTTAACGGACAGACGGACGGACGGACGACGGACGCCGCACCACGGCATAAGCTCTGCTGATCTCTGATCAGTAGAGCTAAAAATAAAAGAGGCAACTATTCAGCGTTCATGAAGGTTTCTTGTAGTATTAAACGGGACATCCAGTGGTGGGTTGACAACCTCCTATTACGCAGAAAGCAGGTTTCTTATGGCAACCTGGGGTTGATTACGCACCCCTATTTTATAAACCACTAGAAAAAGAAAGAGACAAATTTGAAAAATAAAAGAGGCAACTATTCAGCGTTCATGAAGGTTTCTTGTAGTATTAAACGGGACATCCAGTGGTGGGTCGACAACCTCCTATTATGCAGAAAGCAGGTTTCTTATGGCAACCCTGCACTAGTAATTCACACAGACGCCAGTTTGCTAGGGTATGGGGCACATATTAAATCAGAAAACGTGTCAGCAAATGGAGTATGGTCTATTGAAGAACAAAGCTTGCACATTAACATTCTTGAATTAAAAGCATGTAACTTAGCTTTGCTAGCTCTATGTGGGGATAAACATGATATTCATATTCGCATTTACACAGATAACACTACATGTTGTGCAATATAAATGTTTGGCGGTAAAAAATATGCATTGAAAATGCTTGCTAGAGACATTTGGTTAATATGGTGCATTTCAAAACGCATTCAGTTAAGAGCTGCACATGTGGCCGGGGTAGCAAATGTAGAGGCGGATACATTGTCCAGGAACTTTAATGACGACCTAGAATGGTCGCTTGACCCCATTGTGTTTCAAAAGATTGTGGGTAAATATGGGACTTTGGATATGGACATGGTTGCATCTAGACTGAACAATAAATTAGAGAAATATGTTACAAGATTACCAGAACCGTATGCATGGGCAATTGATGCATTTTCATTGGATTGGAGTAATGGTATTCTCTATATGTTTCCACCTTTCAGTCTGGTTACCAGGATTCTCCAGAAGATCGTGCAGGACGAAGCAGAGGTAGTACTCGTAGCCCCAATTTGGACTACTCAAAGCTGGTGGCCACAGTTGCTTCATTTGGTGAATCAGCAAAGTTATTTTCTACCATCATCACAGAAAATACTCTGCCTTCCTCACAAACTGACGTATCAACATTCTCTCAGAAAAATGGCACTATCTGTTTTCAGATTATCCGGGAAACATTACTCAAGCAAGGCTTTTCTACACAGGCTTCTGCACTTATCGACTCTTGGCGTTCCTCAACAAAAAGACAGTACTCGACATACATCGAAAGATGGCTTCAATTTTGTGTTAGGCGGGAAGAATGTAAAAATGCCATGACTTTTTTAACGGATTGTTTGGATTCTGAAATCCACCCAACTACAGTCAATCTTACATGGAATAGAGAATGTGCGATGGAACTTCTGGATAGGAACTTGGATAACTTAAACCAAAAAATTGATTGAATTAAGCCATCTTTGAGTCGAGTTATTCACATTCTGACAATGTTATTCAAACGAAAATTAAGTTACAGTGCTTTAGGTACAGCAAGAGCTGCAATAAATGCATTTACAACCACATCAGTGCTTCTATAGAAAATGCACATTGGCTGTCCTGATGGTTAATTGTGCTATTATATTACATACTTATGATAGACTTGTCATTTATGTTTGGTTTTGAGATGACATACCATAATTATTATGCATATGGAAAAGTTTACACTGCTAATAGGTCTCGTTTTCTGGAATTTTACTATTGTATGATGCACAGTAGGGCAAAATCCCTATGTCCCGATATGTGATTAAATGGGAAAACGCCGTCTTTTGAACGTTATTTCACAAGTAAAAGTGCATTAAAACGACTTCATCATGATGCGCTTATATTGAGAGTTTGAATATAAGGGTTATTTAATACGTCTCCTTCACATATCGGGAGCTATACACATCCAATAAAGTGTCCCTCTAATTTTGACACTACCGTTACGAATCACATTTTGTTACGTTTCCAAGTTGTCTCCCGTGAATACTCTCTAGTCGTGACGTCATTAAAAGACATCAGCGGGCGCCTTTTTGAAATCGATGGGAAACAATGGAGAGGTCTGACAACCTTGATGAAAAACTGTTGGGTAAGTTGTATTAAATCATGCATATTGCTTTTAAATTACTCTACCGTTCGCTGTTTTTAAAAGCAATGTATGTTGTTGTGGAAAAAATATAAGCTAGGTGATGTCGGTAGATGTGTCCTGTTTATATATCCACCCAAACAAACGTTACCCCACCCAGCTAACAGCTCATAATGGCAGATGTTTTGATTTGATTTACACTACCGTTACGAACCTTACCGTTACATATTTTATATGGAATATTGTAACGGTAATGTCAATTTTGGGTAACGGTAATGTTTTTTAATATGTATGGCTAACTTTTATGCTAGTTTATGTAATCATACTAGAAAATGATTGAACTAAGCAGAGTCTAAAATCATAATTGTTAAGGTGGGAAAAGGTTTAATCTCAATAACAAATGCGCGTTTGCTTTTAAGGGCAAAGTTAGCTTTTTCGTAACGGTAATGTTTGTTTTGTTTAACATTTACATGTACTTGCCATATAATGTAAGATATAAAGCAGTCTTCCCAGTTTTATCTTTCCTTACATGCATATCTCAATTTATTTAATTAAAGGGATATATTTTCAAATGTATAAACCTTAAGTTAGTACTTGATTGTTGTTTTCTGTAACAATGTCGAAATGATTTTCCTCTATTATATATCAAGTTGAAATAATGTATGTATACTGTGTTTCAAGAATCTGCCGTAATTTAAAGATAATTTTTAAAGTGCCATTTTTTCCATTAAAGTCAGCCCAGGTGATGCGATGTAATTTCTTTCCCAACTAGATATTGACCCCTTTACTTATTTTTCCATTAAAGTCAGCCCAAGTGATGTGATGTAATTTCTTTCCCAACTATATAATGACCCCTTTACTTATTTCAGCCTATAAAAAAAGTTTAGACGTAATAGACAAATCACTTGGGAAAGCTGAAGCGCTACTTTGCAACCTCCTAGCTAACGACCGACAAGAGAACTGGGCCAAGAGAGTTTGCGATTTAGCTGATAAAATCAGGGATACGCAGGATACCATCTTACAGAGAAGAACACTTCTGAAACAATGCCTCTTACTGCAAAAGAGCGAATGGCAAACTACAGAAAGAGGATCAGAGATGACCCAATAGCACACGGGCAATACAAGGCAAAAGAGAGCGAGAGGAACGAAAGAAGAAGACAATGTGGACAACTGAAAAATGTGGAGGATATGTCACAACGAGAACACAGATCCGCTCAAAAGAGATGGCGAAACAATAATAGAAAACGTCAAGCTAAAAGGAAAATATTGAACAATATGTTAACACCTCCAAATTCCCCTGATGCTGTCGAAATCCCCGCTCAGGTTCAACAGCACAACCCGGTTCAAATACCACAAGGATCCAACAGATCAACTGCAATGAAAAAATCAATCCGTAAGAAAAAAACCAAAATGAAGGCTGCTTGCTACCGTGATAATACAAAGTTGAAAGTCAAGTTAGTTTTTCAGTCCAGATTAACAGAAAAATACAAAAAAAGATTTAACAGACTGAAGAAGAAACTGGGGAAAACTGAAGAGGATGACGATGAGAAGATCCCAGCCGGCAAATTCGCACTGAAAGCATATATATTACATAGAGTTATGGTCAGAAATATCAGGGAAAGGTACTTGAAAACAAAGTCCAATATTGAAAAACGTCAAATTTCCAGTCTAATTTGTGGAACAGAACTTCTGCAAAGATATGGACTAGGATCATTCACACAGCGTCTCTTGCAAATATCGAGACATCACATGAAACCAAAGTCACCTCGTCCACCAGTGATGAAATATTTGAGAATGAAAGAGCAGGTGCTACAGTTCTATGAACGCGAAGATGTTTCGAAAATGAAACCTGACAAACAGGCCACACTTACGAGAAACGGCGTGAAAAAACAAGTTTGTCTACTCTCGGATGATCTGAAAAACCTGCACTCGAAATACATGTCTGAAGGAAACCAGATTTCTTACAGCATGTTCTGTAGACTACGCCCCTTCTTTGTAGTGAAGCCTACTGATAAAGATAGACAAACATGTATGTGTAAAATACATGATAACATTTCAATGAAATTGAAAACCGCCAACGCTGCCGGTATGTGCATGTCAAAGGGTGTTAATGAGATATTAAAATCAGTAGTGTGTGATGAAAATAGCAAGTCATGCATGTATAGAGAGTGTAATATCTGCAAGGACAAAGTTGTAGAATGGGACTTTGGTGGTGATGAAGGGACTCAGGTTAAATGGACAACATGGAAAAATAAACGCGACAAAGTCACAAATGAACAGGGGGAAACGTTGAAGGTTGTGTCGCGGACAGTGAAGGACACTGAACAAGGAACAAAACGTGTACTTTCGGATGAAATAAATAAGGAACTAGACAGAGCTTGCAGGCATATCTTTAATATTAGAGCACAGTATAAGTCACTGATGTATTTGCGACAGAAGATCAAATTAACACACGAAGAAATAGTTATGCATATAGATTTCAGTGAAAATTACAATTGCAAGTACTCTAATGAAATTCAGTCAATGCACTTTGGGCCTTCCAGACGGCAGGTGAGCATTCATACCGGTGTAGCATACCTAGGAGAGCAAATCATACCATTTTGTTCAGTTTCTGATTGCTTGAAACACGGACCAGGAGCTATTTGGGCACATATACAACCAGTAATAACGTATATTAAAGCATCACAAGACAAACACATCAAAGGAATACATTTCATATCAGACGGCCCTACGACGCAATACCGAAACAAACACAACTTCTATCTCTGGACCAAAAAAATTGATGAAAACAAGTTCGAAAGTTCGACATGGAATTTTCTTGAAGCGTCGCATGGAAAAGGGGCTGCTGATGGGATAGGCGCGGCTGTTAAGAGAAGGGCGGACAACCAGGTGGTCGTGAAAGATAAGGACATAACTTGTGCTAAGGATATGTATGACCTGTTGGCTACAGATTCAAAAGTCAAGATGTTTCTCGTGAGCTCCGAAGACATAAGTGCAATTGAAAATGAGATACCACAACAGATTCGGCCTGTACCAAATACAATGAAGATACATCAGGTATATATTATATGTATCATTTCTTAAATCTTCGAGTAGGTATAATGTTAATCAATAAAATTAGTACCAATACGTTCATCGCATAATCTATTTTAAAAAAGCTATTGGTAATTCGAGTAAAGTTCTAGCAGTTAAAGCATTGCGACTTGATATGTTGTTTGTCAAATAAATACTTTAAGGCCATGTTATTATATTTTTTCAAATGCTGCGCTGAAAACATTTTTTTCATTTTTCGTTTTTAAGTGGCAAATTAATTAGGAACATATTCTTGGGAATTTATATTTTCTGTATTTGTTATTTCAGTTGCTGCTCCACGCACCACGCTCATTTTCATCCCGAGTACTGTCATGCTTTTGTCAGCACCCATCCTACTGCGACTGCTTCGATCCGGTGACTACTGAAGTGTGTGGTCTTCAATCTGAAGTAAGATATATTTAAATAAATCAATCGTGAACACATGCACACACACGTACACACTTTCCAGTTATTATAATCTACACACATAATTATATACGAGTCCTTTCAATTATATAACGACCTCCTAATATTTTCAGATTTCGTCAATTGCTGAGACATCAGAGATAAGGGATCCTCGACCTACCAGCAACAGTTCGCGAGATGATAATGTTGTCCAGCAAGCACCTATATCTAATTTGGTAAGTGAACTTTTGATTGCCGGTGTCCATCAACATGTCTAATAAATAGTCACTAGTTAGTTTATACCATAATAGTATTGCTTTGTACTGCTATATTACATATTTTCTGCGATTTAAATTCAAAATAAAATTGTTTATCTCTTCACAGAGAGGTTTGAGAAAACCGGAAACGCTGGGGCAGGAGTTGATTGGTCAGTACATTGTGGTGAAATATGACAATGTTCCGTACCCAGGTGTTGTATTGGACGTCGACGAGGATGCGGTGGAAGTGAAGGTAAGTATATCTAAGTTTGTACTTCTTAAATGTAGTGATAGAATGCTTGCTTCATAACCGAGGGGTCGTGAGTTTGAGCCGCACCTGGTCCATGTCGGTAGTTTCCTTAGGATAGACACTTTAATCCACATTGCCTCCTCTCTTCCAGTCTCCGCGTCTCTTTCTCTTGAGGTGGATTCCATTTGGAACGAGTTTCGAGCGTAATTATTACAAGTTTCAAAATCTCGTTTCGTGCCCGAGAATAGTATAATAGTATAAACTGATTACTATACAATATATATGCCACCATGTCATACACTTATCGTATAATATGTCTGCATTACAAATAGTATAATATAATAAAGAGTTATAGTACTACATGTTTCACTCGTATGAGGTCGTGGTGACACTAATATACGTATATATATGTCATTTTAGGTCATGCATAAAGTTGGTCAAAACCGTTACTTTTGGCCGAGAATGGAGGATAGCTTATGGTACGGAATGGATAAAATTATCAGCATAATCGAGGAACCAGAGCAAGTTACATCTCGACACTGCCAAATTAACGCAGAAATGTGGCGATTGATATCAAAGGAACTATAGATACATGTATTTAACACTGGGAATGAACAAACGGTTATAGTTCTGAACGTTCGTGGTAAAACAGTTGTGGTAGATTTACTTTTGAAAATGCATTGCTGTAACATGATTAGTTTCGATGTTCTTGTGTTTGAAGATGTGTTCCAATTTCAGTTCAATAAAGTTATTAAACTATCAGTTGATGTGGCTGTCTTGCTTGAGAGTCTCCCGATTCCATCACTGTAACGCAGAACGATAGTTTACCGAGGTTGAGCTCAGCATAGTGTTCTACCAATTGAATTATCTACAGTACACGCAACGTTTTTTTTTACAAATCCGCGATGTCGCGATGGACAAAATCAAACAATAACGGGAAATCGCGGTGCAATTTCACCGCAATCGCGGTGCAATTTCACCGCAATTGTCCACGTTCTACCAACTGAGCTAGTGGAGTTTCTATGTACTACCAACTGACCCAACATTATCTAGTAATTAGCCCATAATTTTGGCTTATAGCCTAGTTTCAACAGATACATACTTTACAAACGACACTACCGTTACAGCTGTGTCATTACCGTTACAAAGAATCACTACCGTTACCTCTAATATTTAGTGTTTTTCTGCGGATTTACTGCATTGTTTGCACACCTGTTTTATATAAAGTAGTAGAGATGTAACAACCATTGTAACATACCAAAACGTTATCGAATATTGTCAGAAGTGTTGGAGTTACACAATATTCACTGTATCATTTTCAGGATTTCTTTGGAAATGGGACTCTAAATATTTCTTTGATCAAAATATAATTAACAGTAATATTTTTTACTTGTTAAACGTCGAAGTTTGTTGAACTTAAAACTTAACACACACAAAAATATATCATAATTTGACATGTTCATATTAAAAATCGATATTTTAAATCGGTAACGGTAAGGTATTTTCATCACTCATGGTATGTTTAAATTAATTTATTTTATGTTAATTATCTGATTTAGTTCGGGAAACTGTTAAAAATTGTGAAAATAATCATTATAATTGTTAATAAAAACGTTTGTAAACAAATCAGGAAGTTCATTTTAAAAAATAATCACTGTGGGAAGTACACGTTTTCCATAGAATCACTGACATGTGGAGGGGTAGATTACAGCAATAGTTTACTGCTTAAGAAGATTATGAAAGGTGTTTTTCATAATAGGCCAAATTTGCCTAAGCGTACATGTGTATGGGATGGAAACATTGTTTTCAAATATTTAAGTTCTTCAAATGACGATACCTTGATTTTCTTGTCAGGGAAACTATATCTTTTGTTTTTATTGCTATCTCCACAGAGGTGCCAAACGTTACATTTAATATGTTTAGAGGATATTGTGCTGAACGCACATCAGATTGTTATCAAAACAAATCATTTACTTAAACAGTCAAGGCAAAACTATCATCTTGGAAAGTCCATCCAGTCGTCGCTGTTAGATATGTAGATCTTATATATACATGTATAATGTATTAGACTTAAGTCTGTAATGTATAAATTGCAACAATGGTGCTTTGTTGATGAATTCAGGCAAATCAAAAATATGGTGTACAAGTTATTTTGTTTGCATAATTGCAGTGTTCGACACTAACGCTAGCCCGATAGCCCGGGGCTAGTAAAAGTGACCGTCGGGCTAGCACGTACGATCGTCTAGCTAGCCCGATTGGCTAGTAGATTATAGAACAAACACGTACCCAATTTTCGTTGGCATTATATAAATAAAATTCTCAAGCACTGTTAATCATTAATGTTCCGCAGATTCTCGCTTAAAACTGCTGCTCTTTTAGTCCGCGAAAAACGACATTTGTTTTCTTTTTGCTTTCGTTTACCGCGCGATACCAGCCCGATACCGAATCACACAAACGCTTGTAACTACGCCTTATAACTAGACAGCTGTTCTCAAGCGTTTTTATGACCACGATTACAGCAGTTGTTTCCGCTTCACACAAACGCTTGTAACTACACCATAGAAACTAGACAGCTTTTCTCAAGCGTTTTTATGACCACGATTACAGCAGTTGTTTCCGCTTCCGCTTCGAATTATGAACGTCCTATAAACGGTGCAAACATGGATCGCTTTTTGGGGCTTTCTCCACCAGCCAAAAAACAAAAAACTCTATCATAATAATTTCTTATTTCTGTGTTTCTCATGTACATTGTTCAGAAATACTATAATAAATTAAAATAATAATCATCACAGTATGTGTTACTTTTCTTAACAGAGGTGAAGACGGCCACGAGATCAGGTTATTGTGACGGAGGGTGCTGTCAGCGATGTCACTGTGAGTATCGATGAAGACGCAGCGGCACACATGAACATCCGCGAGGAGGAGGCGGAGAGAGAGGGGGACATCCTGGAGGGAGAGGGAAACTTTCACAGTGAAGAGTTAGACACTTGTGATTCAGACAGCGACAACAAGTCTTTGGCAGCGAAAGACCTGAGAGACTTGCAGATAAAATCATACCGTTTGCTAAAAGAGGTGATGGAGGATGTCACATTGTGAAATTAAACAAATTTTGAATCTGATTTGTGTTGTTATTGTATAACCAACCCCGTCAAATCAATATACAATGAGGATTTGGTACCGTTGGTAGCAGGGCTAGTAGAAATTAAGGGGGGCTAGTGAAATTCCAAACCTACTAGCCCCCCGCCCCCGGGGCTAGTAGGTCCAAAAAGTTAGTGTTGAACACTGAATTGGAATTGAAAAATCATCTCTAAAATCTCTGTTGGATCTCTATAATAAGTTAGGTGTGAAATAAAATTGTAAGATTAAACAACAAGTTACCTTGAAAAGAGAAGTCGAAGTTTGATCTATATTTTATCGATCGCTAACTCCTTAAGGGATCAAACACCCACCCACCACTCCCAGTGGCTCAATTTTTCAACTCCTTTGTGCCAAACATATACTACCCGTTGTGTTTAGCATTAAGCTCTGAAGACTGATTTCACAAAAACAATAGCTACGTCATCTCTTTGTTTGATCCCTTAAGGAGTTAACAATCGATAAAATATCGATCAAACTTCGACTTCCCTTTTCAAGGTAAGTCTCGTTTAATCTTATAAATAATGCTGTTCTTTGCTTGCAGTTACAGTGCAAATGAATAATAAAGAAAGAGTGCAAAACTACTGTCTTCCACACCTGGTATTCCCCCATCTGATGTACTATCAGGATTGTCTAGCATGTCTTCGATTAGATCTGACAAAACAAAATATGGCTTCTCATCGTTTTAAGAAACAAGACAGCGAGACATTGGCGTCAGGTTTATTAAAATACTTCACCAGAGGGGAAGACGCAGACAGTACAAAAATAGTTAGTAAAATTGTTGATGACATTGTCTGAAAAACTGAAAAAACACGGCAGTGATTCCGTGTCCGAAAAAAACTATCCAGTCTTGGAAAAGTAAATTCCCTTTGTTGGTGGTAGGGTCAGTTGATGATCCAGATCGTCGAATGAAATGTAGTGTTTGCATTGAAAGAAAGATTAGTAGTATATGGGCTCATGAGGGATCAACTAACTTTCAAAAAAACATATTGAACATACTGTTGTTCCATTGATCACAAGAGGACCGAGACAGAAATGAGGAAATTTGGCTGATCAAAGTACTGAAGGTACTGAAAGTACTCCAGAATGTAGTGGAGGCTCAGTCTCTGAGGATGATATAAAACTATTTCGCACAGTTTTTTATGTGGCAAAAGAAGTTGCCATCTGACAAAGTCAATAGTTTGCTTGAGTTACAAAGCCTGAATGGTATTAGTATAAAATATAAGAACTTAAGTTGGGATACCATCACTGATGTTCGATCCTGTTTAAGCAGTGTTATACAGAGGTCACTTAAAGAAGAAATTCAACAGTCTGATGTGTACGCTGTTATGATTGATGAAAGTACAGATCTGAGTGTACAAAAACATCTGTCAATAGGCGTGAGGTATATAAAGGCTGGAGAACCAGTCACATGCTTTTTAGCAAATGTAGCTGTGGAAGATGGAAAAGCACATACTATTGTGCATGAACTTGTTCAGTGCTTGACTAATATAGGGTTAGATCCATCGAAAATGGTTTCGCTCGCAACTGATGGAGCGCCTACAATGACCGAAAAAAAGACTGGTGTATGTGTACAGATGAAATCCAAACATTCCCCCATTTGTAGTGCAGACCCACTGCATTGCTCATTGTCTGAATCCTCTATTAAAAAGGTGGACAAATGGAAAAACTTTAGAGAAAAATTCAATTCATTGTATTGAGTGGATCAATAATCGCACTGTTAAGTTGCAGAAAATTCAAAATATGTTTGGTCAACCGGAGTTGACAATAAAAGAACAACATAGCATAAGATGGCTGAGGATTAAAAATGCAGTGGAGGCTGTTTATGAGAGTTATGGTGCTGTTTTAGCAACACTGTCTTTCTATGCAGCAGAGAAGCAACCTGCTGCGCACGGTTTTCTCAAGTACAGTCCACTCTCAGTAACTCAAACTCGCTTACTTCGAATTTCCGCTTAAGTCGAATTTTTGTCACGGTCCCAATTGTATTCCTTCTATTTTGATGCAATTTGACTTCTTTTAAGTCAAATTTCGACAAGTCGAATTATTCGCTAATTCAAACTATATTTCTGGTCCCAAACAGGAATCTTTACAGTAATTTACACTTGCTAATTTGAATTTCAATTGAAGTGCCGAGGAATGCAAATTTGATCAAACACAAGCTGCATTGAAGTTGATTGTGAAGCAAACAAAAGGTGATAATTGATGAGATGATTTGACCTGTGACACAAATAATTAAATCATTGCGACATGTTTGTTAATTTTTGTTCTTGTCTCTGATTTTCATGGTAAATTAAGGCTTGTTATGAGGAAGCTTGTTTACAATAATTGAAAATAAAGGCCATCATGTGGGTTAAAACAATTATAAGAATTATACTAATTTGACATGGACGAAACGTATAATTTGTGAAAATATTGTGTCACTGTATGCATGTTTTTCTATGTTTTTAAAAAAATATGAAATAAATATTTTGCGGATTCATTTAATTACCAAAACGTTTTCTTATACGGCTTTAACATGCTATGCCCAAATATACAAACTGACAAAACGAAAGTAGCATACTGCAATACAGGTCTCAAATTTGAGCGTGGTAATAACAATCAGTAATTTATGTAATTACAATTTCCTGTTTGATCTGAATGAAATTATAACAGTAAAGAAACATATTCGTAAATATATATGAAGGAAGAAAACAAGTATTTCATTAAAAGTCAGCTAATATCGGTAATATATATTTATAGTGTAAAACTGGTGGGTGGGTTAAAAAATTGAAGGCAAGTCTGCCAAAATCGTTAAATTCGAACTTCGGATAACTCACACTTTTCTCCCGGTCCCTTGAAATTCGAGATACTGAGTGTGAACTGTACTTCTCTGAATATGACAGCATTACTGGTATCATTTATGCTGGATGTCCACGAAGTTATTGCTGTTTTATGTAAACAGTTGCAGAAACAAGACATTGTATTTAGTGAAATACAGCCTTTAATGGATGCCACCATAGGAAAGATTGATTTTCTTGAATCAAATAATGGCACTGCACTAAATGGCATGAGAAACGATATAGAAATTAGAACAGAACAGAAAAAGACAGTATACATGCTTATTTAAATGGGGAGAAGCTGAAAAGGTACTCTGAGAACACAGAATCTGAAAGGATGACAGCTTGATATTCCAGGATTTGAGTCTTTTGTTAGAACCATCAGTGGTTAATGATGCAAATGATGGCGAATGTGAAGCGGCCCTTGAAGCTAAAGGTATGTTGTATGGTGAAGACCAGGGCTTCTAAAATCGCCAGTTTATCGGTCTCCAGACCGAATTCTGTCTCTCCAGACCGATTTTCTTTTCATAATCTCTTTCCAAATCGGTTCAGATATTTTATCTATCGGTCGTTAAAAATCATAAAATTGCCCTTTACCCTCCTTCTGATATCTTAAAATATGCCTTGCGGCAATATCCTATGATCCATAACACGACTGTTTGTCACTCGCTGTGCGAAAGTAGGTTAATTTGGACTAAACCATTACCGGTAGTAGGGATGGTTTCTTTTTGGAAGAGTCTATTGTTGGCTCCTTAGCACGCTTTTGATGTATGATCAGTGAGCCGTATTACGCGTTCGACCGATTTCTATTGCCCAGACTGAAATGTGTTTGCGTCCGTAATTTCTGTGATATAGTTAGCCGTTTACCGTTAGTTGTTTGTTATGGGAAAGAAAATAAAAAGTTTAAAAAAATACAGACGCATCATCACCGTAAACTAAATATATAGCTTTTGTTATTAACATAAAGTTTCCATACCAGTTAATCATCGTTTGCTTAACTTTTAATCCATTAATTTGATATATTTCTTCCATATTAACTACGAAATCCGACAATGTTTAATTTTGGAAAAAAACAACTGAGATAAAAATGTCACTTTCAAGGATTTTCATGTACATTACATAACACCGATGCAATTCCTTTGATCTTGATGTAGGCGACACTAGGTTACGTCACACCGCGTCATAGAACGACAGCAGGCGTTTGTTTCATTCCATACATGTCATACGATGGAATAGTAAGGATTTATTTGTGTTCACTTGAAATACGATTTCGTCTAAAGGTATTTACTTTACATTTTAACTATCTTCCATTAGATGCGAACCCTTTTTAATGAATTTTATAACAGTATTGGAAATAATATTAGGAGACAGTGATGAAAATGGTAGTACGGAAATTTACATAGAATCTTATATATTTAAGCGCAAATAATACTGCTATTAGCTAGATTGTTTAAATGTCATATTCAATAAAAAGTACTTTGACAATGTCTAGAACGTCGAATGAGCACCGACTCCCAGAGATCCGACGCTACATCTGGTAAACACGATACTTCCGGTTTAGATCTTTACGTGGAATTATGATAGAAAATGGTTCATTAAAATGCGAATACATGATCTTAGCAATTAAAATTTACACATTGAGAGAAAGTTAGTTAAATCCAACACATATAGTATGAAAAATAAACACAAGAGTTCTCTTAGCAAACAAACTGATAGAATTGCATGGTGGGTGGGGAACATATACATGCACGGGCACGGTGGTTTGGTGTCTTTTAAAAGAAAAAAGTGTGATTCTCACGGCAGTAAAAAACCTGGACCGATTTGCATTTTGAAATTTTAGAAGCCCTGGTGAAGACAAAGTAGTAAATGTTGTGCATGCTGGGCTCTTCATTGGACCAAAAAATGTTTAGCCATTTTGGCTAAACCACCTCAATTTTCTTTAGCCAATTCAATTTTTATTTAGCCATGTTTGGCTAAGCTTTTTTAGCCACTTTAGCAGAATTTAATACAATTTCCGATTAAATATTTGTATAGCTTTCTTATCTTATCATTAATATATATGTATATATTAAACCAAGTTGAATAATATTAATTCTTTGACTTGCTGATTACGACATGATGTATGTAATACATGGAAACAGGATAATTAATGCACATCAATTAATATAGTCATATTCCATATAGCACAGGTTTCACAAATACCAATCAAAAATAGGTCAAATAAGATTCTCTTGTTAATATAATTCTAGAATCAATAGAATCGAGTAATTTCATTTATACTGTGTTTGTGCCACTAGTTTGTGCACTGTAAAACCCTATTCAATTGTCATGTTCATTGGTTAATTACGCCCCCCTGTCGTACTATGTGGGTGGTACCATCCAAAGTAGAAGATCCAAGTTTACATCCAAGGTAGAATAAGAGCACAGTGTCTCCTTCCACTTAGTTGAGATGAACAGTCAGAACATGGGGGTGAGGATGTTGTTGGCTCAATTTGCATACTTGATGTAAATGGAGAGGAATAGCGGAGTTACAAAGTCATTATTTTAGCTAAAAGGGTATAAATCTTTGTATGAGAAAGGTTAATTATTACCATTTTGATAAGAGTTAGACGTATTGTTTACGCGCTGTTTTGCGTTGTAATTTAAAAATGCAACTTTTTTTCGGCGAGCTCTTGTTGGGTTTCTAATTGTCCTCCAGTATAGGCACACCAAGTGAGTTGCAGTTAAGACGTCGCTATGTAAAATAAGCCTTGCGTAATATAAAGCGCAAAGGTCGTAACACAGTCTATAGATTTTAGCTCTTCTGTAAACACTGAGAACCCGTCAAGGATTTTCCAGAAAAAGATGGCCCCGACCTCGGAATTTTTCCTTTCGCCACTTTCGCAACTTTCGCCAATACCAGCTGTCAGTTTACATGGTTCAAAATGACTTATGCCAAATTGGCTAAAGCACTTGACAAAAGTTTCGCCATTTGCAATTTGGTTTTGCCTATGGCGAGTGGCGAAGACAAATGAAAAGCCCAGGCATGGTGATCTTCTGACAGCAGAAATGATAGAAGAGGAACGACAAATAAGTAAACTTTTGGACAAGGATAAACTTGACCAAGAATGGCCAATGTTGAAAGGAATGATCTCAGGCTCATAAAGAAAACTATCCACACAGAGTTTGTGCAAGAGAGTAATACAGCTGCACAAAGAGGCATTGCCAGAGTTTTCAAACTCTGTACAGTAGCACTTTGTATAAGTCTGACAAGTGTAGAATGTGAAAGAAACTTCAATGCACAGAATAGAATAAAGAGTAATATAGGAGCTCATTAAAGGCAGAGAATTTAGATAACTTAATAAACATTCAAATGAGCGACACAGACTTACCCACCTTTGACTTGACAAGAGCAGTGAGACTTTGGCTGTCAAAGAAGAAAAGGAAGGGATGTCTGTGCCAGGAATATAAGCCAAGGGTAAAAAACCCAGGGACTCCCCATCCCTTAGGGCTAAACAATGTTGAACAAAACACTGTGTAACAAGTACTGTACATATGTTAACTGTTTCCAGTAAAAAGACTTCAGTTTACTGTTAAAGTTAAAAATAATCAGTAAAAGCACAGGTAGTGCAGCTAAACACTGTTCAGTTTAAAAGATTAATCATTATAGACTAGAGAAGTGGCATCAATCATGTCCATGTATTTACAGAAAAACTGAATGAAAGGGGAAAATAGCTTCAAAAAAGGTAAGAGAACTGTAAATTGTTTTGATATATAAAATACCCATTGAGTATATAAAATACTCATTGTTTTTTGATGTATGAGTTTTTTTCATTACAGTATTTTTTTATTTGATTTGTGGTTGTTGTTGCTTCCCCAGATACAAGACGATTACCTTTGCTAATAACAGACTAAAATTAGAATACTTCAAACATTACATGTACATGTATCTATATGAAGCTGGGTCACACTGAACTTTGTTTGATTCCATTGGTTTTGTTTCCAAACCAACAGCCAAGCCAATAGCCCTGTCCAGAAAGGTGTTATCTGCCCGCAGCGCGATTACGTCCCTTGCATTGTCTGAGATAAAACTACTTCCGGAGTGCATTTTCTAGAACGATAAAAAATGGCGTCAAACAAAGAGAATGAGTCAGCGGTGCGTAAAGATTTGGATTTTGATAAGTTGAATGTAAGCGAGTTAAAATTATATCTACGTGACCATGGGCAATATGTGTCAGGAGTTAAATCGGAGTTGATTAAACGCGCAAAAGGAGCAGATATTCTTCGTAAACGACCGTTACGTGAATTGAAATTGGAGGATGATAATTTCGAAAAACGAAGGAACCTAGAAAAATTTGTTTCACCATTAGGAGAAATATTACCGCAACCATCGTCCCTTAAACACGGTTGGAATGACGATTGTGAAAAAATACCGGATTTCTCAAATACAGAACTTTACAATTATTTAGTGTTAAGTCAAGGTCGGACAATTGACAAAGAACAGAACAATGCCAAACGACAACTAAAAGCAAAAGTGTTCTATGAGGATAGACATGTACATTCAGTACAATATCATGAAATCGAGCCATCAATCACTCACTGTTTTGTACGTGCCAAAGTCATCCCGTCCATGCCAACCCTTGATAAAAAGAAGAAGCCAGATTATGTAGTCTGGATTAGTATGTCTAAAGTTACGGGACATATCCATGCAGCTGGGTGCGAATGTAGTGCTGGGTATGTACATTTTTTTTTCTTTCCTTTTGACGTCAAACCCCTTTCGGGAACGTAGACGTTATCAGTTTTAGCCTATCCACTCGGTTCCTGTGATAATAACCAGTACTGGAGCACGCAAACCATCTCTACAGGTAACTGATAACCTTCCCACTTGAATCAGAGGTGGGAGACGA
Source organism: Cyrtodaria siliqua (assembly GCA_037043455.1). Classification (NCBI taxonomy): domain Eukaryota; kingdom Metazoa; phylum Mollusca; class Bivalvia; order Adapedonta; family Hiatellidae; genus Cyrtodaria; species Cyrtodaria siliqua. The sequence goes on from JAWPHD010000042.1 coordinate 547,062, forward strand.
GAGACAATTAATGTCAATCATCATAGAGAGCGTGGGCTGAAGAAATAGTGTCTTGCGAAAGGACACTCCGGCGACGGGAATCGAACCCGTGACCTTCGGATTCGAAGTCCAGTGCGCTATCCACTACGCTAAGCCGGCTTCTTAAAGCAATACATGATTATGTATTTTTTTTTTTGTAATACTGCGAGTGACTGCAGCAAAAGCACTAACTACATGTTAACCGTAATGCTTATAATATTTGATCTTTTTTATATTTAAAAAACAACATCACAGTATTCACACTTGTCAAGTTACTGATAACTGTTTATTTATGAATAAGTTTAATTAAGGTTATTGTTTTCTTTAAAAATGACGACTACTGGTAGCCAACCAGTATATTTCCGCGTTTTCCAAAGCGAGATAATCTTACCTGTAGTCGGTTATCTTGCATTTTGATACTTTATTTAATTATTGTATGCGATATTATTGGAAATAAATCTTAAATTGCGTTTTTCAAGAAACAAAAAAATACATAACAAATTAAGTTTTTAAAATAACACCATGACATCATGCTTTTGTTGTCATTTTAATGACGTCATATGTAAACACCGATAACGTCATTTATTTTCAAGTTATTTAATAATTTTCACTATCGGGTGTATCTTATTTTATTGATAAACTACACAATGTGCTCGACTTATATATTACTTGTGACAGTGAGCATTAATCAGTCTATTTAAAATTTGTTTTATCTTTTTCAGTGAAGAGGAATCCTGTAACCATATAGCGGCAGTACTCCATGGGCTAATTGACATAACAGAAAAAAAGAAAGAAGGTCTTCACGCGTCTACATCGAACACGTGTAAATGGAATCAACCGCGCAAACGAAAACTGAGCCCAAAAAAGTCTCAGGACATAACATTTAAAAAGTGCAAATGCACTTACGACGTTCAAAATCCAGTACTTGAAAAAACACCGTTAAAAGAACCCGTTTTAAGTGTGACACCTGTAAATGTCGAAAACTTAGCCATTAAGTTAAGACAATGTGCACCACATGCTGCGTGGTTGTTAACAAGACCCGATTCGGTGACGATTCAAGATCGGAAACCAAAATTACCAGAAATACATGATATCACGTTTAATTATGCTGATTCCGTTAAATTAGACAGTGACGAAAGTAGTAACTTTTTTGAAACCTACCGCAAAAAACAGAGTTTGTCAGATGACAATTGTAAATTAACCGAGACAATTACTCGTGGACAAATAAAAAACAAGCTATGGCGAAAAGCTAGATTCGGTCGAGTTACATCATCAAATTTTGGTGCTATATGCAAGTGTAAAAACTCGAATGAACCTGAAAGTTTAATAAAAACTGTTATGGGATACAATAATTTCTCAAACGCAAGTGTAAAATGGGGGCGTGATCACGAACCAGCAGCTAGAAGGAAATATATTTTAGTTAAAAAGGCAGGTGGTCACAAGATATCGGTTACTGATACAGGACTATATGTACAAAAAGATATGCCATTTCTAGGAGCGAGTCCAGATGGTTTGGTTAATGACGATGACCAAAAGGGTGTTTTAGAGGTTAAATGCCCATTTAAATATCGGTTTTCAAAAATTGTAGAAGCTACAAAAGACCCTCAATTCTGTTGTAAACTTAATGGAGACAAAATTCAACTGAAACACAATCACAATTACTTTTACCAGATTCAAGCCCAGATGGCTCTAACTAACACCCAATGGTGCGACTTTGTGATTTGGACATTGTCGGATGTACACATCGAACGGATTAATTTCAATGAACAATTTTGGCAAGAGTGTCTTGTCAAAGTAATAACATTTTATCAGAAGTTTGTTCTTCCTGAACTTTTCACTTGCCGTTTGCAAAGAGGGAAATGTCTGTATAATAATTAAAAAATATTAAATTTTTGTAGAAAAGTACAGAAAGGTTCAATGTTAACTAAATAATCAATGTATGTTTGATTGATCCCATATTTCATCAGCATATAAATGTTTCCTTTAATCCCATAGTTGAGTTTTAAGAATTAAAATATACCATGGATTGATCCTAACATGACAGTTAAATTTCAAGAAACTTTTTTTAGTTTTGTCTGTTAATTTTAAAAACAAGGCTAGCTCGGACAAGGTTAACTAAATTGCTTACTGATCCTTGGGTAGCGAGTATGAAATACTGACATGCTAACATTATGTTGTATTGCGGTTCCCACTTCTGATCAGTTGCCTACAGAGATTGTTGGACTGTTCTAATAATGGTTGATAGCCAGGAAATAGAGGTTAGGCTAAAACTGATTGTAAGGCCTTATTAGATATTTAAATGGATTAACCATTAGGTGTTGAACATGTATTGTTGAGCTTTGTTACTGATTATTAACGTATGCAAATAAATACAAAAAAAAACATCACTATAATTTATAAATATATTTTAATTTTGTTTCATATTACAACTAAGTAAACCATATGAAATGAAAACCAGGTTGTTTGTCTTATTTTAATGTTAAAGAGTGATCATAACATTTAGGTTAATTTCATATTATGACAGTGTAGACCTCGGGTGCCCCTCAAAGCACTTAAATGAGTCTTGACTTTCGCTGAACCAACTTGGTAGTTTTTTCCAAATTACCACAATGATTCAGGTCAACATTAAAAATTATTTGTTCGTCACTTCCATTCGGTGGGTAGCTTAATTTATTTTTTTTCAAACAAAAGTTGAATTTTATGTCATTTCGCAAAGAAAATAGTAAAAAAAAAAAGTCAAATTTTCAATATTTTTTTAAATTTTAAATGGGTCAGATTGGAAGCGGCAAACAAACAATATTTTAATTGAGGCCTTATATATATATATATAGACATCTACATAAAGCTTTGAAATGAAATGTAATAAACATTTAAAATTATGGGTCATCCTGAACAAGAGGAAATTGTAAATTTGACATATTAACACAAATTTTCAATATCTTCGACACTCTTTTTGACATTGTTATTGGTATCACACCACTTAGAATGCGAAAGTTTTTCACACGTTCCATTGCCCTTTCTACGTCAATGCGCAAGTTTGCGATTCTACGCGTTTCCTCAACCTCTCTCCGAGAAAATCTATGTGTTTTAAATGGAGGTATGATCATATCTATCCCCAAAGGTGTAGTCAAGTCAGTTAATAAAAAAACCTTATCTGCCATAATAGCGTCACCTTTTTCACATAACTCTAAGATACCACACTGTTTTGTGATTTGTTTGTCACTGATGCTTCCAGACCACAAGTCAGACACAAATGTTATTATTCCAGCTGGACTTATGCCTAACAGCGCTTTATAAGTCATATGGGACTTGTAGCTAGAAAACATCAGTGACTTATTAGATAACGATTGTGGTGTCTCTGTAAAGAACTCGGTACAGTCTATAATCACAAGACAGTTAGGATATTTCCTACTGAATTTTTTTGGCATAAATTTGTTCACAAGTTCTCTGCTAGGCCAGTCAGTTAAAAAAGAAAGCTTTAAATATAAATACTCTATCCATTTTTCACAAATCACGCCACAAGTTGATTTAGATACACAGAATCTGTCTGCTAAATCTCCCAGCAACAACCCTAGTCTTAATCTCATAAGAACCATAAAAAATTCATCAACTAAACGCAGACTTCTAGGTCGCCCTGTACCAGAACTTGAATTTGATGTTGTCCTTTTAGTTTTTTCAGAAGCATCATCCATTTCGTCAAACAATGCGTAAAACACTTTCCTGTTTGGGACTCCCGTGTAAAACATACACTTCTCGTCCGAATTAATGTCTTCGATTGTCACCGTTGGTTTGTTACACTGAGTACCTGCATTCTCGAATGTTTTTACTTGCGCTGACTCAGATTGTTTATTACAGTCACATAACTTTGTGGCGATATAGGTTTCATTTTCATCAAAGATTAATTCTGTTTGAGTTGAAGCGTCAACTTTGTCTGTATATAATGTTTGCGTAGATGTTGTGGTACACAGCTTCTCTATGTTTGTCTGACAGTCTTTATTCAAATGACTAGTCATGTCCTCAACTTTTACTGCACCGATGTAATCATGAAACATAACAGATATTTGCTCTGAAGAATAGCCACTTTTGAGATTGACTGCTTCTCCGCGAGGTTCTGGTTTCTCCAATTGTGGCATGTCGTGTTCAGTGACTGTTGGTCTGATGTTTTCCAACTGAAATGAGAAAAAAATGTATACAATTAAGTTAATTTCTATATAAACAAGTTTAAACCGAAGCATATTCAACATCGAGGCATCTCGACAAACTGCCATACATCTATTTATCTTGCAAATAGCATCACATGTAAGCGATAATTGTGATTGTTTTAACTAATAAATGACTCTTGGTACATGGCATATAAAACAAACCTCAAAATAAGAGATTCTTTTATAATCAAATTGAAGTCATTTTAATATATCAAAAACTTTAAATACTAAAAAAGTTTTGGGAAAAACTAAAACTGAAGAAATTAAATACGTAGAAAAAATACCCCACCCACCGTTTTTTGCTTAATTACATATTGTTTTATATACAAAGGAATACTCTTTTTAAAAAAAATGAGATTAATTAACATATAGATCTTTATGAACAAAATTCATACCGTAGTTGTGTTAAAACGTCTTTCACCAAACACCGATGGAACCACATCTTTCTCAAACTGCCCTCCTAGTCCTACAAAGTGCTCAGAACAAAGGCGTTGAGAGTTGTTGTGTTTGAAGCCCTTTTTCACCAGTTTTATTCTTCGTATCCAGGCACCTTTTACTCTTTTATTCGTGGGAAACCTATGCAACGTAACAGTACGTCCATTTACTTTTTTCCATCGATAATTGGAGCATACGGTACAATAATGTCGCTTTGTTGGTGTAAAATCTTCCATTTTGAGAAAACCACTCCGGAAGTAGTTGAAAACGGTGCGTAGTCCTTTATTGGTTTCTATTTCTAGAGAGTACGGCAAAGGGAAGTAAAAAATCCAAGAACGATAACACCTTTCCGGACAGGGCTATAAGGCTGTCCAGTTTACATCGAGTTATTGTAGGGAAAGTTAAGTTTTGCTAGAAAATAGGAATGATCCTGACCTTCTTTCATCTACATGTATATTTTTGTCAGAATTTTTTTTTTTTTTCTTATTTTTTTTAAAGGGACACTTGACAATGATGATTTGTTTAAAACAATTCATGGTATCCGGTTACTTTTGCTACATAACTTGCATTTTGGCAATTAATAGTCATTGATATTAATTTTTAAAATGATTCAAAGGAAATTGTTTTATTACTAAAGTTCTGTAAATTGGATTGCATTAATAAGTTATTTAATCTTTTGGTAGAATACCAAAGAATAAATCAAAACTTGAAAAAAAATGAATATGCAAAAAGGTTTCAAGGTTTAAAAAGTAAACAAACCTTTTACTGATATGTGCATTGTATTCTGATTTTAGACCAAAACCAAACTTAGAAAAGCACCAGATTTTAGTGGTGGACCACAATATAAATGCTGAGGTGCATGATATAGACATTGGAAAAAATGAAGAGGAAGTTGTCCAGGAACCGAACGTACAGCACCTCAAAAGTTTAGATGGTGATAACATAAAGGACCCAATGTACATAGCTTCGGAGTCGTGCATAGTTTCTCTCGCCGGAACACTTCTGTCAAAATACTCAACATGTCACCAGGAAGGATGTGGAGATACAAAAGAAGAAGAATGGCTCAGGAATTATTTTAAACTGGGTATATGTAACTAGTAATATACATTTTATATAATTTACACAAACATGCAGATTTGTATGCCCATACAATTTCATATAGCATTTCCCTGTCAGGCCATTCTGAAAAAGTTCTGTTTGTACATTCAAATGGTTCTACTTGTTGAATTGACTGAATTGGATTGCTTCGTGATTAGGTAGAATGTTACTGTCACTGTGGAAATGTGTCGTGTTTCGGTTTTTGTTGGCGATGAAGTGTATGTAGGCGAAGAAAGTAGAGCAAGCATAATAATGTTATCTTTTGTCCGTCTCTAATAAACAGGTTTACATTCAAGTTTATTGTAAAGTCCATTTCGAAATTATACATCTACATTACAGCAGTATGTTCCTAGATAAAGTAATTTAGTAGGTCAATAGGAATGATCCTGACCTTCTTTCATCTACATGTATATTAAGTTTTACATTCAAGTTTTTTCAAGTTCATTACTAAGATACAAAAGCTTTCAAACTTCATGCACACATCTACGTGGATCAGTAGGTCGGTGTCAGTGTCCTTGGCCTACTTTGTTCATTTATTCAATTTCTGACACAGCTGCCATATACTTAAACTTTAAACAGGTCTTACACACACACTTAGGCAGCACCATTTGATCCTGAGGGTGGGGGGTCCTGGGCGTTATGAAAAATAGTTTGCTTTTGAAAAATCATAAAATAAATAGATTGCCTTTATACTATTGGGAAAAAATAAATAATTATTAGTCTCTGTTTTTAAAGAAAAATAAATAAGTTTGTTGTTGACAGAAACTGAAATAGTTGGACTATATGAGTGTATTCGATTCGGTCACTCGGGTATCACTCGTGCATCGGGAAGCATCGGGAACTCCAATCGAACACCTAAAATGTCACCCTAGTGTCGGGGTCAAGTCAAGAGTATACTCCCCGCGGGAGCGAGAGTAAACTCGTGTGAAATCGAAGACAAGATGGCGGAGAACGAGGGCGCTGAAGGGGTTAAATTATCGATGGAAAATGGTTGTCAGTGAAAATCTTTAGATTTAAGTGATAACTGAAATAATTTTCAATGTATCTGCAACATTTTATTTTTGGAAACGTGTTTGCGCTAAGAAATACAGGTTTTGTTCTACACGTTTGTTCGTACCGACTTTAGTTCGTAACAAATATATACATAGGGGCTATCCGGGTAAATGCGGACAAACGTATAAATACGGACAGTATACTTAAAACTAACCTATGTTCCTATATATGTGTTCAATCATTATCCCGTTTTGCTTATGATAGAGCTAAACCCATGCCCGTGCATATGCACTAAATATATGATAATGTCATATAGTCAATGACGTAACTATAGTTCTCCAAGAATTCCAACCATGCTTCCTTTTGCTCTTGGTGCAAACTTTTAACCCCGAAGGTGATCTAGAGACTCCGTTAAAATTCAAAACAAAAGGTAAATAAACCACTGAATCTCATATTTAATATGTTAAACTTGAACAATAATAATTAATCTTTAGTCTGTACCAGGGTTTGTATGGAATTCTACAGTGAAACACATCAATTTTACATTTTTTTATCTGTCCGTATTTCAACCCCATGTTTTAATACAAACGTATAATGGCGGACATGTGGTGTTATGCTATGTAGAACATCTTGTGTGCTTTAGATTTAAGTTTTTTTGACGATTTTGAATAATTTTACGTAGATCTATTTAATAGCACGCTATATGTCATAATATAAGGATAAACAATGCTGATTTGTGTTCGTAAGGTAGTGGATATAGCTAGATCTAGATATATATAGAGAAGATAGTTGTTTAAGATTCTAGATGAGCCTAAAATAACGAGTTATCGTTAGCTTCCGTTAATGGCAATATTTGTGTCATTTTTAGGGATCATGGTCAATATTGCCATTTACTCAGTTTTTGGCGTGGGCATGCATCACCATGGCAGTAGATGTCTAGCCGTTGGTCAGGGCTACTACTGTTTCCATGAGGCGACCAATCCGAAGGACCCTAATGCCATAGCGATCCATGAGGTCAGCTGCCGTGGCCGTCCTGTAGCCTAGTTGCGGAGACACGACGCAGTTGTCTGGTCGGGAAAGGCGTTGTGAAGGGTAACATTCTGCTTAAGCCAAAACACGAGCCTGAATTCCGATATGGCGGTCCGCAGCAGAGATGCAACATAGGCATACGCTGCGAGCAGGCTGAATTGGAGACTGTGAAACGTGTTTATATGTCACGATGTGACATATAAAGTTTTATAAAAGTGCTGTGTCAATATATTATTGTTTTACTTTGACATTATATTTACGATATCAGGTCAAACATATATTGTTTTGTTTTTATTGGGTTAATAGTCGCACCAATAGCTAAGGTAATACTTATGGCGACTTCCAGCTAAATTACGGGTGGGGGAAGACCCCACTCGAACTGGTTGTCAATCATGGAAAGACAGCCAGTTTGTGTTGGAAGATTACCACTGACGTACTGCAAGCTAGCTGGAAAGATTACGCGCTTACAAATTCAAATTGTCCCTGATGGGGATTCGAACTCGCATCAGCGGAGGAACGAAGAGATTACAAGTCAAGGACATTAACCACTCGACCACAGGCGCCCCTGGCCCTGACGTTCGAGCTGAATAGTTACAATGTTTATTATAATGTCTGTCCACTACCTCACGAACACATAATATGTTTGTAATAAGTATAATACATATGGTCATACAATTATATTCAAACTACAATGTTTTACAGACAAAATGCCGAAACAGTATTAGCATACAAAACGTGGCCGGACCGGCCTGTATGACAAAACAATCCTGGAAAAGGCGGTTGCGGCTGTTAATGCCGGACTTTCTGTTCGGAAGGCAGCGGAACGTTTCGGCATTTCCAAGTCCACATTAGGGGATAGGATATCTGGTAAACACTCCATTAATGTACCCCAAGGCAGACCTCCTGCACTATCAAGTGATGTCGAGGATAAGATCGTTAAGCAGGCTGCAAGGATGGGGGTTGGGTTATCAAGAAGACAAATTCTTCGTCGTACCTCAACATTGTGCCAAAGAATGAAAATGTCCACCTTGTACAGGAACTTTCATGCCGGCAAGGACTGGTTTGAGGGGCTGAAGCACCGACATCCCGATTTGGTCTTGCGGAAGCCTGAACGCCTGTCATCAGTTCGGGCCCGCATGCTGAATCCTGAAGTTTTGGGAAGGTACTTTGATGACCTGGGAGTGATCCTTGCGAATGGTAACTTCGCCACACTGCCAAATAGAATATGGAATTGTGATGAAACCATGGAAGATACCCCACAGAGGGTATATGCAGACAGGGCTGAACAAAACGTTGTTAGTAAAACAAGCTCCAAGTCGTCCAACATAACGGTTATGGCTTGCGTCAATGCTGCCGGTGATCGCATGCCGCCGATGTTCATAACAAAGGGGAAAACATCCAGATCGTTGCACGGTTACCGCACCGAGGATTCTCCCTCACATTCAGTCTGGACTTACCAAAAGAATGGGTGGATGTCGGACGAGATCGGTGAGCAGTGGTTCCAGCAGGTGTTTCTTCAGCACTGTGGCCCAGAGCGCCCCCAACTGCTTCTTCTCGATGGACATAGCTCGCATGAGACACTTGCAATTATCGAGCGCGCTGTGGAGGAAAACATCATTCTCATGTCCTTCCCTCCTCATTGTACCCATTACTTACAGCCATTGGACCGAACGGTATTCGGACCTCTCAAAGCCGCATACAACACAGAAATAATAATGGAAAAAAGGCGCCTGCTGATAAATAAACAGAAAAAATATCGGAAAAAAGAGAAATGATCAGATAAAACGTTAAAAAACTGGCGAAAACATTGAAATCTCACGCAAATAGTAAACACATGTATGGACTTGTAGATATTTCGATTTTTTTAAAAATATCCTGTCTGTCCGTACTTTCCCTATAGGAAAAAGCATTGTCAGTTAGCGTCCGTAATTATCCGCTCTAGTATCCGTATTTTCACGAAGCTGTCCGTATTTGTTTGGGTATGTAAATGTATGTTTGCCATATATTTAGAGACTGGAGATGATTGTTAACATTCAAAAATTGGGACGAGTTCCGAAGCTGCACAAATGAGTCAAAGGTAGCCAATCCCGTGACAGTGTGTAAAAATCGTCCATAATTACCCGAATAGCCCCTACAATACACATAAAATAAGATAATTGAAGTATTTTTGACTTTCACTGAAAGGTTAAAGCTTAAAATGCCCATAAAAGCATGAGAACTGAATGAAAATAGATGAAAGCTACCAATAACAATGATAAGATTACATTTAACTTTAACAACCATGGTATGATGTTGCCATCGCATTGTACCATAACATGGCAGCTCCAACATTCTAAAACGGTTGTCTCAACTATTTAGTTTTAGCTCTTCTAATCCAAGATCAGCAGAGCTTTTGATATATTTGTCTGTCCATCCATATGTCTGTCTGTCTGTAATATTTTTTCATCACTCTTATGAAAGTACTGGTCTGATTTTCTTATTGAAAATATTATAGGAATACTGCCGTTCATGTTCACTTAGTCCTGTGTAGAAATAAATTCAGTTTGGAATCTAAGATGGCCACCACATCTATAAATAGAATTTATAAATAGATTTTTAAAGAAAACAAATATGAACACGACTCCTCCAAACCTATTACTGATACTGATATCTGGTATTTACTGTGGGATAGTGAGTTGTCTGTCTTGACTTTTCACAGAAATGGCGAGCAATTGATATCACACTGGCGTCTGTATCTCATGATAATCAATAATAGCATGCCACGCGCAAATCACATACCTATGTAACCTATTTGGGCACAGTTACGCCCCTTTTTGTACTTTGGAAAATGTATAAATAGTCTAATATAGGTTTAGCCACTGAACAGATTGGAATCGTGCATTCACTTCACATCAATGAATAACACTCCATGCATTATTCATGTAACTTATTATGAAACTTACTTTTGCATAGTTATGCTGCTTTTTTAACATAGGCAAATTGTGTTACAAATCTGTATTACAACTATGTAAGCCGATATATGCTGCCACTGAAGAGATAGGAATGAAACTTGACATATTAGTCAAATACACATAGTTAAGAGCTTTTGAATAATAAATTGAAAAGTTAACATATATTAACATGATATTTAAAAGAATTATGCCCCTTTTTGTGTCGCCTTTTCGAAGAAAAATGCGATACATAGGGATCACTTTGTCGTCCATCACGAAAACTTAACGTTGCCTATAACTTTGTCATTTCTCCATATTTCTTCATCACACTTTCAGTATATACTCACCATGACCACATGAACATGACCATACTAAAATATAAAGGTAAAGGTCACACTGGAGGTCATTATATAGGTCCTATACTCATTTTTTTCATGAAAATTAACATTGGTTGTAACTTTGTCATGTCTTGATATTTCTTCATCAAACTTTCAATATTATTGCTCACCGTGACCACATCAACATGAACATACAAAAATATAAAGGTCAACGTCACACTGAAGGTGATTATATTGGTTGAATACTTATTTCTTTCATGAAAATTAACACTGGTTGTAACTTTGTCATGTCCTGATATTTCTTCATCAAACTTTCAATATAGGTGTATGGTTCTTAATGTCACATTATAATGCTACAATGCCAATTTTGCATTAAATCTAATACTTTTGTGTGATTGAAATATATTATTTATTTTAGCAAGTTCATCCTATTCATCAAGCAACAGTTTATCCTCTTCATCGAGCAAGACTTGGAGTGAGGAGGAGGCTAAACATCTGATGGAAATCAGGATTAGAATGGAAGATGACTTTTCTCAGGCGAAAAACCACAAAACTTTATGGAATGGCATATCCAAAGAACTTTCTGAAAATGGTGTATTCGCGAGAGCTGATCAGTGTATGAATAAATTTAAGGCAATGAAGCGAGAATACAAGTCATGTAAAGATAACAACACAAAGAGTGGATCAAGCCCATAAATATGTCGGTTTTACAAATAATTTGATGAGCTATATTTCTGCAAAGCAAGCACACAGCCCACATGTTGTCTTTCAAGTTTTCCAATCTCAAGTTCGACTGTTGTGTCCTCAATAAAAAATATAAAGAATTCCAATGCGTGTTCAAATAAAACAAGCAGTTCTGATTCTTCTGGTAAAAGCATTTCTGCTGATTCAGGAAAGAAAAGGAGACTAGCTAGCAAGACCACCGGCACAAATCCAACAGTAGTCAGTGCCTCAGAGATCATAACAAATTTGAAGGAATGAGAGCTCATCAAATACTTGACAGAGCTGGCATGCTGGCCAGTGGACAACAGGCTCCAGCTTTCCAACCTACGGAGAAATGTCCTGTTCATCCTGGCAAAATGATTGAAATGTTCTGTGGAGCACATGATGTTGTTTGTTGTGGAGTGTGCATACCCATAGACCATAGGTAAATGAAACTTTTTTTTTCTTGGAATGGCTTGATGGGTATGAAAAGAGACAGCGTGAAACTTAAGATAAAAGGTTAAGCACTCTTAAAGAAATACATGAAGATAGATCGTGGATGCTTGAAAGGTTTATTGATGTTTTGGAAAAAAAAGGAAATTAAATAAACTAAAGAATTGTAAGATTTAAAATAAATGTAGTTCAAACTTTAAAATACTGCAACTTTCTCTCTAAATTTAGTTATTTTCTAAAACTAAGTTGTGTTAGCATCAAATGACTGTTTTGGTGTTCTAATTGTGACCTTTAACTTGACTAGTCGGACAAAAACAAGAGCTATTGTAATTACACTGGGGTGACATCAGCATCCAGGTCTGCCTCCAGGTTATATTTTGTTACATAAACTAGTAACTTTAAAAGTGTAATAATAAACAACTTCGCTCCTTTTCAGGTTAGAAAAATGTTAATTTGAGACCATCCCAGATGAGCTTTTGCTTCGCATTCTAAAAGAAATTTGTCAAGCTCAATGGTTTGGAAGCATTCGCTTTGTAAGCAGAAGGTTTAAAAACATATTCAGATATAATCTGAGAACTGTTACTATAAACGAAGAAGAATTTTGTTCAGAAGTGAACCGTTTTTTGTACAATTGTTTGAAATTGTGTAACACTACCATACCCTTTAATAAGTAATAATAATATTTTAATAACTAGTAGTAGAAGTATATCACAGTTAATAGTAAATGACCATTATTCTACAATTTGGGATTTGCCTCTCAAATAGCAGATATTATATTAGCTTACTCAGGTATACAGGGTAGGCGGAGTATAGCGTTGATCCAATTGAATAAATGTGTCGAAATCCAATAATATTATGGCACGTGCATGCAGGTATATATTGGCATGTTTAAGTAGCAGGAGAGAGTCTGTGAGAGTCGGAGGTTGTTAGATATTGTCTGAGAATGTAGAGATTTGATGAGTAACATCTGTTAGAATTAATATAAACACTATACGGATCAGAAATGGGGTAGTTTTAAAGATTATTAAAACGTGTGTTTAAAAGTCTGGACTTGTTAATTATTAATGCCCTGGTGACATAGAGTGTTACAGGACTTCTTTGGTGCTATCGTGATCAGGATTATGTGTTAATTCGACAAAATTACGACATAATTAACACTGCGAACTTGGTGTTGTGGGCAGTTTTTGAATATGGGTGTGGACAATAGTCGATCATAAATGAACTTAGTTGACGGTTGGTGACAATTGTGCAATACGTGCAAGTAGAACTGGAGGCATATTCGACTAACGTGAGAACGTGAGTAGCTTTACTGTATTACTCTAACAAATATGGCTGAACAGACAGAGTTTGCAAATATGTTTAGGGTAATGGGTGACCAGCTTACGGGGTTAACAACAACCATGGGGGCTCAGGGTGTAGCCAAAGTCATTACGCCATTTGAGGGGGAAAGCAAATTATTTAAGGATTGGATAAAAAGTATTGAGAAATACTCTTTGTTAGTTGGCATGGCACATGACAGTATTAAATTGGTTGCTTATCAGGCAAGTAAGGGTGCCGTTAGTGATTTCTTGAAAAGGTATATGGATGCAAACTCTACCCACACATGGGCACAAGTTAAAGCAGAACTTCAAGCTCGTTTCGCTGAAGTTGTTGACCCACAACATGCACTTTTGTTACTACGCAAAGTCCTTCAAAAACGTAATGAAACAATTCAGGTATATGCCGAACGTCTTATTGCCTTAGGTGATGACGCCTTTGCAGGGCAGGCCCAAGATGTTAGGGATAGACAATTGATAGGGTATTTTATCGATGGTCTCCATGACGATGGAATGAAACTTCGAGTCATGCGAACCAACCCAAACACGTTGCAAGATGCAATTGCTACTGCAACAGCAGAACAGAACCTTAGAAAGAGGTTTCAGTTAAGGACAGGTCATCATTACCAGAATAATGAACCGACACATGAACAGCCTATGGAAGTTGACCATTTAAGAAGGCAAAAATGTTCTTATTGTCATAAGAATGGTCATGTTGTGGACGAGTGTCGAAAGAAAAAACGGGAAGTAAATGCTATTACTGAAAATAAACCCCGTCGTAGGCCGATCGACCGTACACGGTTAGTGTGCTGGCAATGCCAAGAAATAGGTCACTTTGCCAGTGAATGTCGAAATGAGACAAATTGGTCGAACGGACAGCAAGGTAGACTGGCTAGGGGTCAGTTAAACGATTCCGCTCCTCTCATGTAGAAGCCGGTGGGAGGAGAAATAGAAGCAAACCCACATTTAATATTGCATTAACATCAAACCCAAATTCTTGTTTGTTAAGGATCCAGAAACAAAAACTTAGGGTGTTAATTGACACCGACAGTGACGTGTCACTAATTAATCGAGACGTTTATGACAAATTTAAACTAAAACCAAAATTAGATACAACTCGCAAAGCTTACTTACAGTCTGTTACCGGAGGTCCGCTTACTTGCGATGGAAGCACAGAAATCATTTTCGAGATAGGTGGTATCACAATGAGTCATAACTTTAACGTAGTCAGGGGAATGAATAGGAGAATAATAATAGGAAAAGACTGGTTACTTAATAATGGTGTTCATATTTATTATGACCTTGGGTGTATTAGGGTCGCTGGTAAATATGTACCACTTCAGGAAGATATTCACATTTCATCGATAATTCGATTGAAATCTAAAACTAAACTTCCACCTCAAACGAGCGTAGTTTGTAATTGTCGAGTTAGAAAAAGTCCTAATTTTCAAACAAATGGTCAAACTTACCAAGTTTCAGCAGTTGAACGTGGTTTTCTTAGCTATGAGCCAGGTTTTCTTAGCTATGAGCTAGGTTTATTAGTTGCAAATTCAGTTTCGAAAGTAAAAAGAGATAAAAAATTTCCTATTGTGATAACAAACACCACAAACAAAATATTTACCTTAAGGAAAGGTTGTGCGGTAGCTAAAATAGAATTAATTCAAAATCAACAAATTTCTAGTGTAACTAAGGATCAAAATGGTGATCTTAAGGATCAAAGTGAATTTGATAGCATTGATGCTCCCCCAGAATTTAAGGCAAAATTAATTAAAATACTAAAACAAAATGCTGATCTGTTTGCACAGAAAGATACTGATTTAAGTCACACTGAAACAGTCAAAATGAAAATTGACACAGGCGAACATAAACCAATTAAATTAAGACCCTACAGAACACCACTAAACAACCGAAAAATAGTTGATCAGGCAATAGAAGAAATGTTAGATGCAAATATTATTTCCAGATCAAAATCTCCTTGGAGTTTCGCTGTGGTCATTGTAGATAAAAAGGATGGGTCTAAACGATTTTGTGTAGATTTTAGGGCCTTAAATAAAATTACAAAATCAAACGCCTACCCTTTGCCATTAGTAGATGACCTATTGGCCCTTTTAGGGAAAGCTAAATACTTCTCATTACTAGACCTCAAATCAGGTTATTGGCAAGTAGCCATGAACGAAGATGATATTGAAAAGACAGCTTTTGCTTGTCATAGAGGTCTATTTCAGTTCAATGTCATGCCTTTTGGGTTAACCAATGCACCAGCTGTATTTCAAGAACTTATGTCACATGTTCTTGCTGGGTTAGACAGTTACACAACATTGTTTAAAATTGAAGTTAAAGAAATGTAATTTTCTAAAAGCTGAGACTGAGTATTTAGGCTTTGTTATCAATAAAGACGGAATTAAACCTAATCCAAAGAAAGTGGAAGTCATAAAATCGTTACCTGCGCCTACCTGTGTAAAAGAGGTACGCAGCTTTATTGGCATGTGCAGTTATTATCGTCGATTTATTCCAAAGTTTTCGGAAATAGCACAACCAATCATAATTCTCACAAGAAAATATGCTAAATTTAAGTGGGACGCTAACTGTCAAGAGGCTTTTGAAAGTTTGAAGAACAGTTTAGCGATATTACCAATGTTAGGTTACCCTGACCCAGGAAAACCTTATATCCTTTATACGGATGCAAGTAACAATTGCATAGGAGCTTGCTTGACACAGCCAGTTGATGAACCAACTGAGGCTGTTCCTGGTATAAAAAATGAAAAACCCATTCACTTTTTGTCTCACAAGTTGAGTGATACCCAATGTCGTTGGTCTATTATAGAGAAAGAAGCTTTTGCGATCTATTACGCCTTGCAAAAGTTAGATCACTTTTTACATGGGGCAACCTTCATAATTAGGTCAGATCACCTTCCATTGAAATATCTGTTAGATTCCCCTATGCAAAATAAGAAAATTCAAATGTGGGCTCTCGGTATTGCCGGCTATGACTGCAAATTAGAGTTCATCCAAGGGGTGAACAACAGTGTCGCAGATATGTTATCTCGGTTGCCCTTAGATGCTGTACCCGAGGATGTCGAGGGTTATGACCCTGACATCAATGATAACACCTATCATATTAATGCACTGAATTCGAATAGGTTTGAGCCAAGAAGGTATGTTAAGTGCAATGTTAATCTTGAAGATCATTTGCAGAAACCTAAGATCGAACCTGGCATAGACATGGTAACTCAACAGGAAAAAGATGAAATTTTAGTCGAATCAAGGCTGGACTTCGAAATGACAAATTAACACCTACCTTCAGGGGTCAAGCCAGACTCCAAAAATAGGGAGAAGTCACTTCTCCCTCCAGTCAAAACAGGGAGAAGTTTTTCAAAACAGGGAGTCTTGAGGTCGGTCGACATGAGACGGACGATTAAATATCGAGTTAACCAATTCTTAACCAATTCTTCCAATTCTTAACCAATTGCATGTTATTTTATTAATTATTTGTATTGGTATTATTTCTGTTATAATAACTAAAATAATGCATAATACTAATAAAGCATGTATCATTATTATCATTTTGTTATTATTATTATTATTTTCCCACGGCCTTACAAACTTCAAAGTGGACAGTGCCAAAAATCCTATCTGTCTTGAGCCCCCCCCCCCCCCCCCCCCCCCACCCCTCCCCCACTTCGTTTCATTTTTATTGAAAAATACTAATTATTCGATAATTACCCCAAACTTAGTTTTCATTCATGCCCGCATTGAGTAACATACGTTATTGATATCTATGTCTAATCGTAGAATACAATACATTTCCGCTGATTTCTCTCGTCAATAAAACAATCACAAACAAACTCTCTTTATACCAAACACATTTCTTTATTTCATAATTAGCCTCAATAAAACACACAAAGTTTTGCTTATTAAAGATTCTTTACAATTAACTGTGCCAATGTCAATCATATAATTTATATACACTGTCTTTTAAATTTATTTATCGTGGGAGATTTTTCAAGGTATCTTGTTGTCAATCATAATCATAACCCCGCCCTTGCGCAGTGTTTTGTAGTACGATTTTAAATTATTCATCAAACGAAAAAATACGACAGCTTTGATTGGTTTACTTAAATAGAATGCGCACATGATTCCCCACATGATCTAATCACGTGATCGCCTAACGAGCAAACATGGCGGTTGATATTCTCATCTCGCCTAAGGCAAGCCGATAAAGATCGATAATTAGGCTATTGCCCTGATTAGATAAGAGTCGCGTTGTTATTTAATGGTAATGGGATTAAATAAGGTACGTGTGATACATGCGCTGATTGTGTATTTTAGAGGCTTTTGTTTATTATGAGGTTAATCACATTTGAAATTGATGAAATTGACCCGAATTTGCCAAAAATGACGGCGACTCAAATTTCGCTCCACATGAATAAAAAAGCGAATTCGGCCAAACTAAAGCGAAGTTTTTAGCGACTTCGCCTAATCGCGTGACCCCTGACCTTAGCAATAAGGCAGGTTATTCACGATGATATATTGTACTATATTTCAAACGCTGATTCAGATCCTATCTTACGTCTTTATCTCCCAAGTCACTTAAGACCAGAGGTAATTCAGCAATATCATGACTCTAACGGTCATATGGGTGTTGACAAGACATATGACACAATTAAACAGAAGTATTATTGGCCAAACATGTTTAAAGAACTGCTAAATTATGTCTCTAGTTGTGTGACCTGTCAAACCAGAAACTTGCAAAAGATCAAACCTCCATTACAAGAAACCGATATTCCTCCGTACGCTTTTGCAAAGGTAGCTGTAGACGTTTCTGGCCCATATCCAACATCACTGTCTGGTAACAAGTACATCGTAAGTTTTATCGACCTATTTTCGAGCTTCCCCGAAGCTTTTCCCGTGCCCGATAAGAGTGCTGCGACAATCGCACATTTGATAATTGATGAAATATTTCCAAGATACGGGGCTTCGATGGCTCTGGTTTCAGACAATGGGTCGGAGTTTATAAATAGAACTGTTAAAGAGACCCTGGCTACTTTGAACATTCATCATATTACTACGTCCTATTACCATCCTCAGAGTAATAAAATAGAACGATACCACCGCGTGTTAGGTGATATTTTAGCAAAGAAATTGAAGGATAATTTAAATACATGGGATGTGTATTTGAATCAAGCTTTGGCTGCAATTCGCTTTAATGTCAGTGAGTCGTTGAAATTTTCACCATTCTTTCTATTATACAATAGGGATGTAGTGTTGCCGATAGACACAATTCTCAAACCACGCAGAAAATATGTGGGTGAGGATATGCATAAAATCGCGTTGGAACAACAACATAAATTATTTCTCTTAGTTCATCAAAATCTTAAAGATGCAAAACGCCGACAAGCCAAATATGCAAACAAAAATACTAAGCTAGTCACTTTTAATGTTGGGGACCCCGTCTATTATAAAAACCACACTCGAAAGAGCAAATTAGAATCAAAATGGCGTCCTTATTATCGAATTATCAAACAAACCACACCTGTCACATACATTATCAAAAGCCAGCTCGATGGGTCTGTCACTAAGGTACACGCTTAGCTAATGTGGATGAATGGCATATACCAACAGATAAGTTAAGTCATCCAATTAGGAAAGCTAATTATGTAGTTCCACCGATAAGCGATCATACTTCAAACCCCACCTCAGATATATCTGACAGTAATGATGACGATGAACTGCCATTAGCTCAATTAGTCAAACGTTACCACCAAGAACGTAATAATTCTGACGATGAATCTGACATCCCTTTGATGGAATTACGTAAACGCATTCGTGCACAACATAACTCAGATCATGAAAACTCTAATTCTGACACCAATGTTCCTCATTTGACACCTCCTTCTTTTTCGTCAGATGATAAGGAGATTGTTAAAATGGAAACAACACCCATCTCATTTTCATCAGGTGCCACCAAAATGAGGGAATCAGATTCGGATAACATGTCAATTAGTTCAGATGAGACAGATAAAAGGGGAAAAGAGATTTCTGTTATCTCACGCAAGAAGCGTTTTTCACGAAAAAATTCCTCGAAACAGACACAAAGTGAGAAAATGAGAGAAATGGTAACAGCCATCAAAGTAATAGGTGGGTTACTTTAGGCTTCAAACATGTATTGATTTTAAGTGTAAATTTCTGTATTTTTCAGAAACATGAGGGCTATACCGTACACAATACTGTTTGACATAACAATGTCTGTTATGTTATACCAGAATGTAATTTTCCAAAAGACAAATGAAATTACCACCACTAGAGCTAAGTGGTTAGCCAGTTTCATTGTTGACCTTCGACCTTTTGATCAATTTTTGGCAAAATTGCGAGTTGATGTTATTAACGCCGCTGTTGCAGCGGAAGGCATAGTTGGGCAATATAAATTTCCGCACCAAGTGGAATATAAAAATACATTTCGTGCATTAGACAAGGAAATCCGCTATCTGAGCACAACGCGCGAGATGATTTCGAGCAACTTTGAAAGTCTTAAATTAAGCAAATAAACGAATAAAGAGAGCTCTTATTCCAATAATAGGCCAAGCATTATCATTTCTATTTGGCGTAGCCGATGAATCAGATCTTGAAATTTTCAAAAGAATATTCGCATTTTAGCCAAAAATCAAAAACAGATTGTTCATATTGTCGAGGAGAGCATTTCAATATTAAATATCTCTCAAATTCGTGAGAATAGACAGTTAATAACTGAGCTTGTAGGTTCACTCCATACGCTTGATGATAAATTGAAGGCAATAACCGACATAATGAGTAAGGAAATTCAGGAAACTAAATACTTCTTAGAAATGTACCTGCGACTAGATTTAATTGTCGATGAAATCAAGGATATGCTACAGAGTGCCTTGTTTATTTTGAGCACCTAAAAAATCAAATTAATTTCCTGAGTTTAGGGAAATTATCAACCAGTCTAATCTCTCCAGGAAACTTATATTCGCTACTAATTGAGATCAAGGCACACTTGCCACCACTTCTGGCACTCATTGGCGATCCTAAACAGGATTTATCTCTGTTTTACCAACAGTTAACGACTTCCGCGATTCTGGATGAGAATAAAATTGTAATTGTGATAGCAATTCCATTACTCCGATTAGAAAATACCTATGAGGTATACCAGGTGTGTAATTTACCTGTACCGTACCTTGATAAAACTAGCTCGCCTGGACATAGCACTGCTTCCAATTGGATTGCAACATATGATCTTGAGGCAGACGGTTTCCTAATAGACAAAGCACGCAACAAATATGTTTTGTTAACGGCGGAAGACAGTAAAAAGTGCAGTACTAAGACGCAATGGTGTAACGTCCGAGGTCCGACTTACCCAGTTAATCTGTCAAAACTGTGTCTATTGAGCCTATTCTTTGCTCATGATGCTGAGATTGCCAAACACTGCACGGCGGTAGTTACTCTGAACACAAGGTTACCAATAGCTGTAACACTTTTTCAAGGTCAATGGGCAATCGCTACCACAGAATCCTTACAGTTTTCGATAGTATGTGAAGGGGACGATCAGCAAGTAATATCAAAAGTTGTTCAACCACCATTTAGCATCGTTACTTTACCTTCAAACTGCGCCGCGTCAAATAAGTATCTCTCTTTCTCGTCAGGTTATGAACAAGTCAGTGACGTCCAGCTACGAGCACAGCATGAAGCATTGTTACGTCATGTAAATGTAACGCAGATTCCGATTTGGAACCCTTTGTCTCAAAGACTCCCAAACCTCACGATCCATATACCAAAATCAATCGAAACCATTAAACAAATTCCAATGGGGCATTTGATAAACAAATTAGAAAATGTAGCAATGGTCGAAAATGAAAGCTCAACCTTTCAAAATTGGGGATTTGCGTTTGGAACAATGGCCTTAATGGCTCTAATTGCGGGTGCAATCATTTTGGGGTGTTGTTGTAAACGGGGTAAATGTAAGAAGCTCTGTTCTGTCAAAAGTTTGTGTGGGTATACGGTGAACTCTCAGAGAAGACCGCAGGAAACGGAAATGGCTACGATGTTGGCTGGAGCGTCCGATCAGCCGGTTTGTGCTGAAAAGGGACCAGCACCCCTTTCATCAAATGAGACGCCAATGGACGGAATATACCGTATGATCTACCCGAATTTAGGTCAAGTTGACACGGTTTCTGTGTAAATATCCGGATATATCGATATATGTAGAAGTGTAAACACACGTGTCATACGAGAAATTGTGTAATTGTGAACATTGTATACTAATATATATACTTATATACACTGGTGTTATATAAACTGGTGACGTCAGTCAAAAATGTTGTAAATAGAACATGTGTAATTTAGATGGACTGACAATGGTTTAGTCCAGTAGGCTTCCCCATACATTAATAACTTTTGCCATAGGAACTCTCAGCGACTAACTAATTGGGCAAATAATAAAAAAAAGAATCTGTTGTGGAGATCATTAAACCCAGATAGCGATAGAACCCACGGATGGAACGAACATATATAAGTCGGAATGGCAACAGTCCCAACATCCATTCACGATTATTCCGTCTGGAAGTCAGAATGAACAATTTAGTTAATTTGTTGGAACTGCTAATTCGAATGCTGGAAATGCTGAAGAGGCGACTAGTGGGTTCGACCACCATAGTTGAGAGGGCCGTACAAGTAACCCCTCAAACGCGGGAAGCGGGGGTGCAGACGGAAGACGGCATAATCGTCTGTTATCGGAAGCCCCGACGGATTTCGGCTTTTGATTTACCAACTGGAGGGCAAACGCCACTAATAGCGGTCGTCGCGCCGGACAGTCATTTGACTATCCCGGAACATGTAGAGACACTACCCATAGAACCGGAGGGACTCGCAGCCCGACCACGGACACACGTGGGGGACCATAGTCGCAGAGGTCGCCGCCGTGGGGTTTTGGGGTTGTACGGGCCAGGGACCACCAACACTCCACGCCACCGCCATCGACCACGGGTTTTGGTGGAAAACATACAGTTGGGGGCCTTCCGGCCCTTCGATTATTGGGATAACGAAGAGAACTGGGACTAATTATTAGTTATAATTATTTTTGACAACTTTTGGATTGAAATCACAATATTTGGATTATTTACTTATTTACTTATCGTTTAACAACTTTTGGATTAACATCACAACATTTGCATTATTTATTATTCTTATTTCGGACAACATTTGAATTCTCGTTACTTCAGACAATAGTATTTGGATCTTGGAATTACCTTTAGTTAATTTGTTTTTTTATATCTACATCTGTCAGCTATCTTCCCACGAACTAGGAAATGCTAGACGTTAATAGACATTAATCGTTTACCTATAGCTAAGTTGGCACTACAGTACCACTCACCCGGTGTTCGGAATTACCTAACGGAATTTACCTGGACAGATAAGTGCACTCTTTGCATACAACTTTAAAGGGACTCGTGGTTATCTAAAATAGTGCGACATACACACTGGGACGTGGCCATAAACATAGACGCTTTGCAGTGATTATTGTGGCTGACTTTTGTGCCTTCAATGTGTAACTGGATTTATTTAGATGTATACAGTGACTAATGGCACAAACATTTAATCTTACATTTTAGTCAAAGAACTTGATTAGAACTGTTAAAATTTCATTATAACATTTCAAACTAAATATGGAAGGAATTTGTAACACTACAGTTGCTGCCACGCGGATTACGACTAATCCCACTCATCGCGGTGATTTTATCTCACCGCGGACACCCCGCTCATCGCGGGGATAATACATTTTTTCCACCGCGACACAATCACCGCGATTCGCCGTGATCTGTTTTGATTCGCACACCGCTTTACACAGTGTGAAATTGCAGGCCATCGCGGCGATTTATCTTCAGTATCAATGTACAATTGTGCAGTCAATTTAATGCATTATTATTCAATAACTATTAAAAACCCGAAGCAGAAGACAATTTTGTTTTTGTTTTCGGAAAATTCAAATGCCCGGATAATGTATACTGGGTCACGATAGTTATATGGCGGTTCCTATTACCGACTTCGCGGTGACTGAACATAAAATTCAAATCTTATACTGGAAATTAGAATTATATTTTTTTAATTAATCGTTATTTTAACATATTTTACTATTCTGCTGTTGGTTATTAATACATCGATGGGTTCTTTAGTCAGAAATAATCCGAAAAATTGTAAAGAATTCCGGGTCATAAACCCGTTATTAGTGCCGCCTTGTTAATAGGTACACACATCGCAAAGGATTGTGGGTAGCCAATTTATGTCCAGTCAAGAGAAATGTGTATTTTGGAAAAGAAAAACGAAAAACACACGTTATAAAATGCATTAAAAGTTTGAAATACCTATTGCTTCCAAAACTGTTCATTGTATTTATCATTTTTATTAAATTTTTCATTGATCCCTGCTCTAATTTCCCCCGCGTACCCCCGCGATTCTATCACGGAGAATCGCGGTGATTTCTTTCTTTCGAGACTGGATTTTGCAATCGCGGCGATTTTTACAGTCGCGGGGAATCCTCGCGATATTTCCGGTGACAATCCGCGGTAAGATCGCGGGGATTTGTGACTTCGATTGAAAAACGGCTGCGGGGATGCTGCAAAAAAGACGTAATCCGCGTGGCAGCAACTGTACCATACCCTTTAATAAGTAATAATAATATTTTAATAACAAGTAGTAGAAGTATATCACAGTTAATAGTAAATGACCATTATTCTACAATTTGGGATTTGCCTCTCAAATAGCAGATATTATATTAGCTTACTCAGGTATACAGGGTAGGCGGAGTATAGCGTTGATCCAATTGAATAAATGTGTCGAAATCCAATAATATTATGGCACGTGCATGCAGGTATATATTGGCATGTTTAAGTAGCAGGAGAGAGTCTGTGAGAGTCTGTGAGAGTCGGAGGTGGTTAGATATTGTCTGAGAATGTAGAGATTTGATGAGTAACATCTGTTAGAATTAATATAAACACTATACGGATGAGAAATGGGGTAGTTTTAAAGATTATTAAAAGGTGTGTTTAAAAGTCTGGACTTGTTAATTATTAATGCCCTGGTGACATAGAGTGTTACAATTGGAACAGTTTAAATTATTTTTGTATTACTGTCACCTAAGATCTACAGAAATTTTCAGGATGTTACGATTTCATAAATTAAAAATGCAAATGTTGCTGGGACCATTTTTTAATGATGATGACATATATCAACTTAGCAGTAAATGCCGTAGCATTGAAAGCCTGCAGGTCGTCTCTAGTTACCAAACTATCCTTCCACAAGCTTTCAAACATTCATTAACTGCATGGCCAGCTCTCAGAATCATTTCCTTGTCACTGTGTACAAGTTTTGAAAGTCAGATAGGAGAGCTTATTGATTTACATGTTGGTCGTATATATTTTGGTCATTAGATTTTAGATGCCACAAAATCAGAGTATTTACAGAGACCAAAGGCTGCTTATCTTGCTAAGTAATTTCTGTTTGATCTTGTTGATAGACAGTGAAACAGAAATGTTATCCAAATGTTCGTGTGCTGATTTTTTTGTGTTGATTTTGATGTTTGACAAATAAGTTTAAAAAATCAATATCACGTGATTCTACTGTAGCATTGAAATGAAACAGTATATGTATCACCCTCGTGTAAAACTAAAGTACAGGTTGTGGTAAGTTACTTAATTTTTTCATGTTATTTTTTCAGATCTTTTCTGCTAAAACTCGAAATCGATGGGGAGGAGGTAGTTGTAAGTGTAACACCTGACATTGTACAGGCGTTGAACTCCCAAGGTATGTGTTTAAAGTGGTATTGAACTTGTTTAATTTTTTTAATTAACATGTCACAATAATGATATGAAAGAGTAATATAGATACTTAGGTTTTTGGTACTTTTGTTGAAGGTACAGTCGTATTCTAATAACCGCTTGTCAGAAAGCTTTTAAAGGGCCAACTTTGTCAGAAAGGCGTACCGGTATAAGGAACCACTAACAAGTGAGTGGTTTGTATGTTATTCAAATTTTGACTTCCTGAACAAGTAAAGAAAAACAAAGAAGGTAAACCTGACAGCCGAGATAACGTGTGTCAGCAAATTAGCAAATGTTTGAACACAAGATAAGTTTCTGAGAAATAACTGCAATGTTGAATTTCCACTGCATAACCATGACAATACGGTTAATCTTATGTGTGTCACATGACATAGTGGCCATTAATTGCATGAAAGAGAATTTACCAAACATATATTACCTATCTTTTATCATTCAGATCTCATCTTATTGACAGTGATTATAATAAAACATTTAATAAAGAATTTGTCAATTCATGCAGTATTTCCTTTCAGATGCAGTGGTCAGACATGTCAAATCGTGCATTATTTCCTTTAAGATGCAATGGTCAGACATCAAGCGTATGAGTTAGTGGCAAGAGAAATGAGAAAAGACCAGTTCAAATCAGGTATAAAAAGTAAAAGTGATGAACAAGTAGTGTTTTCAAACAATGCAATGAAACTTTGTAGACATGATATTTTCCAGTAAGCATAATTATGTTACTTAGTTGAGTGTACATGTTTGTTATTGTCAGTCTGGTATTTTAAGGTACAGTATGGCTCGCGCGAGACACACACTTTACTCTTTCATGCCGAGTGAGGAATTTACAAATCGCGTAATTACGCGGAGTTTGGGTGATAAAACTACTCGGCATGGAAATCGGCTCTCGGCAAACTTACGCCACGATACTCGGCGAATTTACGCCACGATACTTTCCGTAGACAAACTCAGAGTTTGCCGAATCGAAACTGCACAGGTAAAAGGTGCAACCTTTTCTTACTGCAGTCATTTTAGTGCATAATTATTCAATAACTTTTAAAAAAATCGAAGCAGACGACAATTTTATGTTTGAAAATTGAAATGCCCGGATAATGTCACGGAAACGGAAAAAAACGTGTGATTAAATGCATTAAAGTTTGAAATCCATATGACGTCATTTCGAATTTTTCAAATTCATCACTGATATTCGGCAGGTGCCCTCCTGATTTTTCAGGACTTCATCCGCGGTGCTGTAATTCGGTGTGCATATAATCCTAATACATTTAGGGATTCACAAACCTTTGGGGACCCTTTTAAAAATACACAGAAATATAAAACACACATTTGAGGTCTAGATTGGGTCCTAAAACCTGGGTTTTGGTCCCTAGCTATATATGCAAATCACCTGACCAGACTACTTTTCCCCCTCATAATTCTAAGTGCCAAACACGAGAGATGATACTAGTATCGATCGAGGGCGAGAATGCACCGGTCTGGTTATCAGTCTAACATTCGTAACTTCTCGGCCGACTCATCGTGATGCAAGGGAGGTAATCAGTAGTCAATGACAACAAGTGGTAATACCAGCGTAGAATACCGAGTAATACGCATGAAACTGTCGATTGTGTGTACGAGGAAAATGGCTGAGGCCATGTGGGTGGCCGTCGAGGTGAGGAAAGATCATACAGCCCTAAAAAAAGTCCTCATTAGATTAGATTCCCACTTGTGCATAAATGATGTCTTCAAGCACCCAATGGTTGCTGACGAAATTGCCACGCGTGCCATTGAGCGAACGGAGGTGTTCAAGTACTGAGCCGACCCAAACCGACCCAACTATGTTATGAACAGTTTTGGTTTCAACAAAAAATTTATTTTTATCTCGGAATCATCAATGTTAGAAAAAGAAACGTCTCATAATGCCCTTGCAAAATTGATGTCACTTCAAAAAATAAATTCACAACTGCCAGCCAGGAAAGGTGACAAACGTGGGGTTTGGAAGACTTTCAATGAAATTCTTGAAATCTTCGAGAAAGAGAAGATTGGCTTCGTGCCTACGCAGGTAAACACTTTAGGCGTTAGAACCGTAGAGAGAATTGCCAAAAAGTTATAGTAAACGTTAAGTTTTCGTGACGGACTGACGGACGGACGGACGACAAAGTGATCCCTATATAACACATTTTCCTCGAAAAGGAGACACAAAAACAACATTAAATGGAAGTCTCATCAATGAGTCAAAAGAAGGTTTGCCTTTTCCAGTTTTTCCTTTTATCACAGCAAGTGAGTTAATTCAGTAAATTGCCAGAGGTCATGATTTTAAATCAGTATAAAGCTGGTCCTTTTTGGTGGAAAATATACATCATTTTGAGATTAATTCCCAGATGTCTAGGTTTTCATAGGCTTGATTATCCACGTTCTCAGTTCAAATGCATGGAAGCATTTCCACCTTGCCAGCCGTACGTGTCAACCTAACTTTGTATATATTCAGTTGGGTACGAATGATTGTTGTGAACAAGATGCTGGCAAGACACCACCTGATAATCAAACTATACTCAGCAAAAATAGAAACGTCCTTCTTTTAAGCTGGAGGGCTGGAGTGGCGCAGTCGGTAGCACGGCAGATTTGGAAAAAGGAGGCCCCGAGTTCAATCCTCCATGGTGCCACTGAGTTCCGTCGGTGTGTTCTTGGGCAAGACACTTTCCCTTAGCCCCGTCCGTCGGATGGGGATGTAAACCGGGCGGTCCCGTGTATCGGTCTATCCTCGGAGCACATTATAAAGAACCATAGGAATCTATTCGATAATAAGAGTAGGGCAGGTTCCCGGATTTCTATGTATCCTTCCCCTCTCTCTGGGGCGGCTCTAAATAACCTATACTGTGTTGATGAGCCGTTAAACAACATTCAATTCTTTTAAGCTGTGATTTGCATAGGGTTGACTTTGTTACACATTGTACACCAATCTAGATACAATTTCATCATGTTATACTTATCACTCAGTCATTCTGATCAATATTAATTATCATCATGCTGCTAAAACATGTTTTATTCAAATTGCGAAATCACTATATTTTAGTTATAAAGGGAGGTAATCTGAAAATATTCGTTCTTGAAAGCTATAGGGCGCAAAACTGAGTGAAAAGATCAGCGTCTTTTTTCTGTGTTTGTGGTGATGAGGTCATTCTCTGTTTATTTCAATATAACAAAACTGTGTTAACTCAAAGTTTTAACCACAAGACCCGGAAATGCTGTTTAAACCAAATCAAGGGGAATAAGTTTGCCCACAAGTTTGATTCAAAGAAAATTGTTTTCATGACAGTGCTGGCCTTTAACAAAGGTATTGGCATATAAGATTAAATAAAATATAATTTCATTGTGAATATATGGGTAAAGTTGGGGACGTTTCTATTTTTGCTCAGTATATCTTGTGTTGCAGAAACCATCTTCACAATTATGTTAATAAGCCTCAAATAGTCCACTGCATTGGCAAATATATATTCCAACCACCTTTATCTCGGAATAAAAACAAATTTTCGGAGTATGTGGAAAAACATTTAAAACTCAAAACTTACTTTATACGTTACATGGTACTCCTTTGTATGAGCGTAGGGACTAGACATAATGCAGTAACAGTACATATACAATCACATTGAATATCCATGAGAATTTTGTTGTTTCGACAACATCAAAATCTCTATCCCCCAACAACAGCTAAATTCAGAATAAAATGTACACCGTTGCTAAACCTACTGACGACAACGTATATATTTTGAGAATCCAAACTCTAGACACAATATAAACGGCTTTAACCAGCCAGGTCAAAGCCTAAAACTGGAGCGTTGAATGACGAGTTACCAATTCATAAACCATTTCAAGCATATTCAATCACGGGTATTTTAAGAACCAATGATTAAACCTATACTTTTAACTGGAACACATTATTATGACCTAAACAGAGTTTTGTAGTGTAATCGTGTCGTTATTTCGTGGATTAATTTCTATAAAGAAACTAAACTGCCAAATGCCAGTACAAAACTGTTCTTCCAAACTCAAGCCCTTCGTTGAAGTCATAAAATAATGCATTTGTGCAGATAAAAAGCCTAAAATTATTCCCTGGTAAAGAGTTGGTAACTCATAATTTGACGCTTTGGCAATGATAAAAATATATATTTTAGTTATATAGTTCGGACTCGCAACATATGCAAGTTCCATATGTACGTTATCGTTAGTGGTTTTTGAAACAGTGTATTTCTGTTGTAAAATGTACCTGATGTTGACTGGATAGTGGCCTTAACTGTCATAACTTCAGTCACTAACCATTCTTACAACATTTCACAGACTCAAAACTCAATGTTTAAAATTATATACTTTTAAAATATATAGTTTTGAATTATATAATAAATACTGATAATTAGATAAGTATACGTTAACATCTTTCTGTCGATATAAAACATTAGCAAAGAAACAAGACTTAAAGGGACACATGGCAATCTTGATTTCTTTAAAACTCGCGGCGTCCCATTTGTTTTTCTACATAATAATAAATTTGCATATTTTCAATCATTAATATTAAATATTAGAATATTTCAAAGCAAATAGTTTTTAAATATTACTAACTATATTGCACCAATAATACAATGAAAAAAAAACAACGTAAAATAATGAAAAACACTGAAATCTCAATTTTTTATTTAATTATATGCAAGCAATGTTGAAGTCAAAAAGATACAGGATTAATACATTGAGGTGCTAATTTTAATGCTTTATATAAACTCAAGATTGCCATGTGTCCCTTTAAATATAATATATGTCAATAAAAGCATATTTTGAAAACTTGAGTGAAGTCTTGCATTTCCCAATTTTATAAAGCATACAGCATGGTAAGAGTTTCAAAATCACTATACAACATGCAATGCATAGCTCCTACATTCAACACTATACAACATGCAATGCATAGCTCCTACATTCAAGATCACTATACAACATGCAATGCATAGCTCCTACATTCAAAATCACTATACAACATGCAATGCATAGCTCCTACATTCAAGCTCCATCCTCCAATGTCCGTGGGTCAAGTGTTCATGAACACTGACCATGTGCTCCACTTTATTTTCCATTCTTTTTGAGACATGTGCTTTTGTTACAGGTGTAAATACCTGAAGTACTTCTGACTGGGCCAAACCTCTAGGGTATATAAGCTTGATGGACAGCTAGGAATGGAGCATTGATAATTTTCAACTTTGACAATGCTGAACACTTTTAAATACTGCTGACCTTTAAGCAACACTATAAATAAACCTTAACTAATCTTCCCAATTTCTAGGTTCCCTCTAGGTACGACAATCTGCGCTCTTTCACTATGGTAGTTTTTACTCACGGATGAACCAAGCCCTGATTGTGACTGGTATAATGGACTTGATTCATGGGCTCGGACACGTCGATTTTATGGATGAACTCTGACCTCTTAACAGATGTGCTACGACTTCCTGCTTCGTAAATGTGCTACAGCGTTAGGTGTAAGTCCAGCGTCTGCCAGAGAGACAGTGTCATCTGTATGCACCTTGTTAGGGTAGGCAGACACAATATCAAACTGAGTGGTGTTCCCTTTTCTGTAACAAACAAGAAGAATACAGGAGATTTATTACACAGCCTGTTAAAAAAAACTAACCTGCAAAATAATGGCAAAATTACAGTATATAAATGGTTATCGAAACTCTATACAGGTGTTCAGGTCATATAATAATGTATACATGTGCCTATTAAATGTCTAGGTTTCTTCACTCATTTTTAAAATATCCGTGATTGAATATGAAATTCTGAGTTGGTAACTCTTAATTCGATGCTCCAGTTTTGGGTTTGGCCCGGCTGTTTAAAGCTCTTTATATTTAAGAAATAGAACATCGTTTACTGTGAATTATTGTTTAATATATCACGGTTTGGTGTTCAATTATAAACAATAATTTGACGAGCCCGAAGGGCGAGTGAAATTATTGTTTACAATTGAACGACAAACCGTGATATATTATAGATAATTCACTGTAAACGATGTTCTATTTCTATTCTAATACCCCTAAAATGTGAAAATAACGCACACATTTGAAATCTTTTGCATTGCTTTGCTTACTCTCCTAATGTTGCATACGTTACAATGCGCAATGCACAATGCTTATTCTCCTAACGTTGCAAAAATTACAGTGATATATTGTTCAATATAACGAGATATTTTAAACTAGGCTATATAGAGCAGGTGTATTAGAATGTGTTTTATAGAGTTTGGATTCTCAAAATATGTAAGTTGTGTATATATCTGTAGGTTTAGAAACGGTGCACATCTGTTGTAAAATCAGGGACTTTAAAGGGAATGTTCCATACATACGGACAATACAGAACTAGTGTCCATACATACGGACAATACAGAACTAGTGTCCATACATACGGACAATACAGAACTAGTGTCCATACATACGGACAATACAGAACTAGTGTCCATACATACGGACAATACAGAACTAGTGTCCATACATACGGACAATACAGAACTAGTGTCCATACACAGGACAATACAGAACTAGTGTCCATACATACGGACAATACAGAACTAGTGTCCATACATACGGACAATACAGAACTAGTGTCCATACATACGGACAATACAGAACTAGTGTCCATACATACGGACAATACAGAACTAGTGTCCATACATACGGACAATACAGAACTAGTGTCCATACACAGGACAATACAGAACTAGTGTCCATACATACGGACAATACAGAACTAGTGTCCATACATACGGACAATACAGAACTAGTGTCCATATATACGGACAATACAGAACTAGTGTCCATACATACGGACAATACAGAACTTGTGTCCATACATACGGACAAATACAGAACTAGTGTCCATACATACGGACAATACAGAACTAGTGTCCATACATACGGACAATACAGAACTAGTGTCCATACATACGGAAAATACAGAACTAGTGTCCATACATACGGACAATACAGAACTAGTGTCCATACATACGGACAATACAGAACTAGTGTTGCCTTGGGAATAAACAGGCTAATGAATTCAACTATTTAGTTTATAATTGTATGTTGTTCACTTTTAAATATGCAGTTTAGCATTTGCAACTGTTTATAAGATTATTGCCATAACATCTTATCTGGACACGTTGCTTAATGTAGACTTCTAACTAAAATGTATTTCACAAAATAGTGGTCAAATAGCACTAAAAGATATTTGCCCAGGCGAAAACTGTTCTATTATGACAACCTGGGGATTCTAAAATACACATCTGGAAAAGCCTATGTTACTTCTAAATTCTAAAATTATTTTTCAAAGAAAAATCCAGATACAACAATTAACAGCTATTCCAAAATGTCTTCACAATATAACCTATTTAATGGTATTCTATTCTACAAAGCACTAAATTTTGACCTTATTCATATAAATTTCATTTACTTTGTGCTGACGAACATCGCCAGCACAAAGTAATGAAATTTATCTGAATAACGTCAAAATTTAAGCGTTAAATTTCTGCAATTTCAAAAACTCGGCGTCATAATAATGATAAATTTATTTTAATTAGTACTGGAATAGAAATACTTGGCTACATCAGTATTACAGTGCTAATCACGAGCGAAATTAGTGCCTTTACAATTAACTCTGCGCAGTTAACTAAAACAAGATAAATGCTTTAAATGATCTTTCTTTTTGTTAACACTCACCTCTGCTGGGTAATGTATCGTTTAAGATCTCCTACAGTTTCCTGGAATCTCATTTTGAGTATATAGGTATGGTTACCGTCTTCTGACTTTATACGTAAGGTTGTGATGTCTCGGGGCGTGAAAGGACGTGAACCATCCTGACTTTCTAATCTGCAAACGATGGAAATAAGATATGAAATAGATTCATGAAATTTCAAACCTGGTAGCGGCCTCAGTGCTTAAGAGCTACATCAGACCTCTGCCCTGCGTGGATTCACTCTCAGGCGGAGGAGCTACAACAGACCTCTGCCCTGCGTGGATTCACTCTCAGGCGGAGGAGTTACAACAGACCTCTGCCCTACGTGGATTCACTCTCAGGTGGAGGAGCTACAACAGACCTCCGCCCTGCGTGGATTCACTCTCAGGCGGAGGAGCTACAACAGACCTCTGCCCTGCGTGGATTCACTCTCAGGCGGAGGAGTTACAACAGACCTCCGCCCTGCGTGGATTTACTCTCAGGCGGAGGAGCTACAATAGACCTCCGTGAATTGCGTGGATTCACACTCAGGCGGAGGAGCTACAACAGACCTCCGCCCTGCGTGGATTCACTCTCAGGAGAGCTACAACAGACCTCCGCCCTGTGTGGATTCACTCTCAGGAGAGCTACAACAGACCTCTGCCCTGCGTGGATTCATTCTCAGGAGAGCTACAACAGACCTCCGCCCTGTGTGGATTCACTCTCAGGAGAGCTACAACAGACCTCTGCGCTACGTGGATTCACTCTCAGGCGGAGGAGCTACAATAGACCTCTGTGAATTGCGTGGATTGACTCTCAGGAGGAGGAGCTACAACAGACCTCTGCGCTGTGTGGATTCACTCTCTAGTGGAGGCATGTCTGTTGGAGGTTGCTATCCAAATATAAACTAATTTGATGTGTGTAAAAAAAACTTTAATTTTATTTCAAACATGGTTATATGTATAGAGTATTTAAAATAAGTGCATTTAATTCTTAATAACTTACATTTTAGGTTATTTTAAGTCATGAGAGATGGGGCCAGTACAGATGAATGATCACCCTACACTTATTATCCACACAATTCCTCTGGTTCTTTACAAGTCTTGGGGAAAGACAGTAATAGTAACCTTGACCTTTGTAGACATTTGCAACTGCAACACAAACAGGTGAGGTAAGAGAGCCCTGGGTCCCCATTTGAACAAACTTAGTAGAGAGCCATAAGCGTATGATATATCCTGTATATAAGAGCTCCATGCCTTGAGGTTTCTGAGATTTCATTCTATATAAAATATCCTAAGGTTGGGGCCAAATTTGTCATCAGGGTCACAAGTTGAACAAACTTGCCGCTAATACTACATGGAATATACAAAAGCATTGTTTTTTGTTTGTAAGTCTTCTGTAAAACAGAGTCTGATGTGACACCAGTTTCACCATTTTAACGGCGTGTTAGAGAACCATAAGGTTATGCTACATATTGCATGCCTTTTGGTTTCAAAGAAGATTTCAGAAAAGATAATACTTTTTATTTTTCCCTAAGTAAGTCTATGTAAAGCATGTGATACCAGGGGCTGGGCTAACTTTGACCCAAGGGTCTGCATTTGAACACGCGGGTGAATACATATTGCACTCTATTCTCTTAACAGTCAAGATAAATAAATTGTGACCATGTCTTAGACCAATTTAACTCAATGATAGTTTTCATTTTTAACAGCACCTGTCAAACGGTTCCTACCCAGATTACGTTGTCTGACTGCAGTGAGAACATTTAAAAAAAAAAAGTTTCCTTCCTATCACATTTTTTCTGATCCTACTAATATTGCACATAACAATTTCTGTTTTCCTTTAGATTACTTCAACTAACTCGCTAAGTTTACATCAGCATTTCTCATAGTTTTGGTTCAAACAGAGGATACAGACCCGGGTTTTGGGTTTTGTTGCACATTGTCTTGATGAAATGATGAAATGATTGTGAGAGTAATGGAGCAGACATGAAATGGACCCCATTATATGCCTATAATAGTTATATGACTTTTATGATTCTAACCTTGAAGGTACAGACCTGGATTTTGGGTTCTGCATGTCGTCTTAATGAGATGAGTTATTTCAAAATCCCCTAATGCATGTGAAATTTAAGGAGCGATTATTTGAAAATTGTAATGGAAGGAAGGAAGGACGAACGAACGATACATTATGTCACTTTGAACTTCAGACAGTGGTTAACGTCTCTGTCTTGAAATTACTTGCCCCTCACCGCTGTAGGTTCGATCCCTCAGGGGCCTAGGAATCTTTATGTGAGGAAGCTATCCAGCTGGCTTGCGGAACGTCGGTGGATCTACCCAGGTGCCCGCCCGTGCACGATAATTGCCCGGAGGGGCACCTGGGGTCTTCTTCCACCAATGGAAGCTGGAAAGTCGCCATATGACCTTAGCTGTTGGTGCGACTATAAAATCCAATTCAATCAATCAATTCAATGAACTTCAGACAGATTTGACCGTCTCTTGTTCCTTTTTTTGTGAGACTTTTTTCAAGTGGTAAACATTGTCTTTTTTTTTTTTTTATGATAGCCCTGCTTTCACAAAGTGTAGTGGGAGCTATATTGGAATCACGCTGTCCGTAACATCCAATCCTGTCGTGTAACACATGCTTGTCCCGTCATTTTTCATTTGAATTTAAGCGGGGCTATTCATTACCTTCAGTGATAGTTCTGGTTGTTATTGTCCAGGTAGCATATAACATGATTCTATGCAACTAGTTCAAAAATTTCTATAAAATGACTTGTCCCACAAAAAAAAAAAAGTTTCATAAAGACTGATCAGGCATAATAGAAGTCCCACAAGGTAGTCCTTGTGACAACTAATGACTGTACGTATGGACAATGCCAAATTAATATCGTATCAACTTCATCAGGGGATAATAAGTGATGTGGATTTAAGGAAAAATAACAATAAATGGGAGACAAACTACCTTTTTTTCATTTCTAAAGCAGAATCAGTTTCCACAAGGGTTACATCCCCTTGATGTCTAGCACCTCCCTGTAAAATACAGAAACCAAGATAATCAATCAGAGAGGAAAGCTGATGTAGGTGTATCCAACATTTCAATAAGTAACTAGATTATATGTGTTTAAAATGTATAAAATATTTGATTTAAAGGGACACATGGCAATCTTGATTGTTTTAAAACCTGCGACGTCCCATTAGTTTTCCTTTATAATGTTTATTTATTTATAATGCATCAATAATATACTGGAATTGTAGAATAACAAAGACAAATTGAAAACTCTAAAATCATATTTAATTATATGCAAGCAGGTTTAAAGTCAAAATGGTACTAGATTAATAAATCGAGGCATTAATTGTAATGATCGATCAAAACTCCAGACTGCCGTGTGTCCCTTTAAACTGAACAGAAATTTATGACATAACTAGGGCCACCTGTACATTAAAAGATTCAAGATGAATTAAGTTCCTCCTAATATATTGCATATGTCTGAATATAACACACATTATAACTTACCTGTAAAGTTCTCGTTATATATTGCATGTCTAAACATAACTCTAACACATGCATTATAACTTACCTGTACATTTCTCATAGTTTATTGAAGTCTAAACATAATTCTAACACATACATTATAACTTACCTGTAAATTTCTCATAATATATTGCATGTCTAAACATTATAACATATGCATTATAACTTACCTGAAATGTTTCTCCTAATGTATTGCGTATGTCTATAACTTTGCCTGACTTGACAACTGACCTAGGCAACTTTTGTAGGAACTGTTCTACTGATAACTGCGGACCTGTAAATTACAACCATCAGCAGATATCAGCACTAGTATATCAACATATATTCACCGTGTGGGTGTGTATGTAGATCTAAGGTTTATAATCCCTCTGCTATTTGACCAATACGACATTCTAAAGGTATAGGCACAATTAGTCTGGACTAGGTGTGCATTGTTTGTATGTGGGGACCTTTGTTTTAAGTCTCTTTCCATACTGGTTAGGTGGGAAATACTTCCAATTATTTTGATAATTAACCAAAAACTTTCATGGCTGGGAATGAACCTGCAATTCTTTGGTCACTAACCTGTGGTGCTATCCATTACATTATCCAGCAACCCAACATATATTCAATATTAACTCATAACTCGAATAAATTTTATTTTTCACTTGATACCCAAAAGGTGACAAAAATAAGTCGCCCTCAACAGAACAAAAACCGGTCGCAAAGTAAACAGTAACAAAAAATGTTTAGTGATGCAATTTTTGAATTCATGAATATTTACTTGTATTCGCTACCCCATATTCGTGATATGTATCGTATTTGGCATCTAGTGTAATCGTAACATCCCTAATTAGTACCTCCAAGCAATAAATACTTGACTGTCTGTTGCCTTTCAACCAATCATAATGCTCTATTTAAACAACTTCAGCCAGTGCTTTGTATTGATGACAAAAATTCAGATTGTTTAAACAAATACGTCTTGGAACTTCAACGACATCAAAGAAATATATCTAAATAGGATAGTGTAAGTTTAATATTACAATTCCGGAAAAACATGAATTGCACCTGGGAGTTTATTATACATATTACCATGGTAACAGAAGATGTAATATTTTATGAGAAGGTGGGCAAAGGGTTGTATTTCAATAGAATGTATGGTATAAAACATGTGTTAAACCAGAAGCATTTATCAGAAAAAAACAAGACAAATAAGATGTTTTTACCTGCAATAATAACAGAAAATTACTGAAACAAAACAAAAACTGGTTCAAGGGAGGGATAGACGCCTTAATTCGTGGCATCAAAACTGTTACTGTTACAGCTATCAGTAGTAAAAACCAGCAGTAAATTAAGGATAGAAGGTAAAATACTCAGATATTTGTTTTATTTTCATGATAATTGAAGAAAAACATTTCACATTTTTTACAATACAGCATTTGAGAACGCGTGCTTATTCTCATTAGAGATAGGTCAGAGAAAGGCTGATGACATGTGATCAGCATCTATTTTACTGGTGACATACTGTAGGTCTTGTCATAAACGTGTGCATTGTTTCATCAAACTAGAAATATGTCCATAGAACACGGATGCCAATTTGTCCAGTTAGGAGATGACTGGATAACAATCACCCAAGTTAGAGTCCCGACAAAATTTATGAGACGAGGGGGGCATAAACATCCTCATTGAAGACGGGACACAAAGACACCTACACGAGACCTACGGTGACACTGATGTTGATCATAGGGACCTGGAAGTTGTTGCCGACATATTGGCAAATCGACACCAACATTTCTGTAAATCAGCATCAATATCCATATACTGGTTATACACTGAACAAACTGACGAACGAACAAAGCAGTGACTAAATGCTCTGCCTTATTATTTTCAGACAGCATGCACCACCACCACCACCATCATCATAATCTTACCTGGTCGTTCACTAGTTATCTCCCTTGTTCCCTCGGCTGGTTCTATAGCATCTGTAGTTTTATCTTGCAGCTTTGTGGGTACCAGTCTGGATGGTTTAGTGTCTCCACCCAGTGTCTGCCCCGCACCTGTAAACATTTCTGACCTCTTGTCTTCATAATGCACTTCTCTCTTGTCAGTAACCTAATTATGAAAATGGATTAATGTTCAATGTTGTTTCCATGGAAATGGGTAGTTGTGACCTTGACATTTAACCTACTATCATAGAAGTTAAAATGTATCTTGGCTGAGTGCAAAACCGATGTTTACAAACTCTTGAAGAATGACACTAGTCTTCAATTATCTGAGGATACTGATCAGAGACATAATTATTTTAGTAAATGTGACACTAACCAGTGACAAATATTTCTTTACAAAGCACTCAATGGAAAAATAGGTGAACGAATAAAAATTGTAACCAAAAGCTGTCGGAAAGACAGCATGCTCAACTATTCTAAATCATTTTAAAAACTAACATTAAACAATAAACTAGATCCTTGGGCAAGATATTTTAAGAGACAAGCTTACATACAAAAGGATGACCATAACAATTTGGCTAAAGGCAGATAATTATTTTATTATACAACCCAGAGTAATGGGATCTTAGTAGAACTGACATTATTTTGTGCAAAACATGTGTTTCATATTACATTTTGTGACTAAAAGTTCAGCCAGATACAAGCTTAAATACAAAAAGTTACCATGAAATTTTGACAAACAAAAGGGCAGATAATTCTGTAAAACTGCAGCAAGTGACAACCTTAGTACATCACATTATGCCTTAAAGTTACACAGTCGCTATATCAATCGATTTCTTCTTTGTAGGCGTGTCCTTATTTGTAACTTCATGTTCACCAGCTCATGTCGAAATCGGGTATTTAAGCAAGCAAATATAGCGCAGGAAATCATTTACTGTATAGACATCGACCAGTGCACATCGTACCAGGTTACAGTAATTTTACAGAAAAAAAAGTTAGCCTCTTTCGGGGCTCAAATATACGACCTTCTGATTTTAAGTCAGGTGCTCTAACCACTGAACTATAAATACCCTACTTGAGAAAATAGTTTACCAACTACGATTTATTATGAGGCAAAATAACTTAACATATTTGAATTGAATTGGATTGGATTTTATAGTTGCACCAACAGCTAAGGTCATATGGCGACTTTCCAGCTTCCACTGGTGGAAGAAGACCCCAGGTACCTCTCCGGGCAATTTTCTTGCACGGGCGGGCATCTGGGAAGAACCACCGACGATCCGCAAGCCAGATGGATAGCTTCCTCACATAAAGTTCCTAGGCCCGAGGGATCAAACCTACAGCGGTGAGGGGCCAGAAAAACTTACCACTCGGCCATTGACGCCCCCTTAACATATTTGAACGCAACTCAATAAATATATAGTCCATCTTGTCGCACGTGTAAATCAACATTGCCTGGTGTAATACTGTATGTTATCAATATGAAACTAATACTTCGCCTCAAAACAACCATATCTCAACTTATTTAGCGCTTGATGAGTTTGTGTGCGCGCGCTAGTTATTACGTAATGCCTATTTAGTGTTAAAAATGCTACAACATACCAATAAACAACCGGGGTCTAGTAATTCAGTGTACATCTTTCAAAACTTAAAATTGCAATGCTGTGGTTCAAATCACGTTCCGGGCAACTATTTTTTTTATCACATATATTCTGAAGCCGTATATTTATCAATGTTACCTGTATGGAGGCTAGATAAAAATGTGAAATTTTACGCATCGATTTTTGCTTATTTATTGACTTTTGGGGTGTTCGTCGATTTGAAACTACTTCACACGAGACTCATTCATATTCATGAGTTATTACCAGTTAAAACAGGGACTGTGTAGCTTCAAAGGCAATACAGTTTAATGGCATTTGTGAAGTTTCATGACTTTGAAACTTATGGTTGTAGAGATACGGGCTTGCAATCAAAAAGTTAACAAGATTGGATGCCGACACCGATGAATGTGTGAGATTAGAATAACTCTTCTTATTCTGATCGTCAAGCTAAAACATTGCAAGAGCAAATTGTCTTCCACTTCACTCTTCCACTGGAAATGCTAATGACTATCTCAGTTTTAGATTAAAACTGCACTCCAATAAGAAATCTTAGAAATAGGTTCTACATCCATTGCATATCATATTGATGTTATAGCGCAACAAAGTATGGTGACACCAGAACGAATTATCATATCATGTATGGCAATTATATACCAAATTTGAAAGGCTTCTGCTTACATTAAAAGGCACACCATCAGGATAGCGTTTCTGAAGTTCTCCAGGAAAATAACCATCCAGTATGTCCTGTACAAAAGTCTGAGTGGAAGGGTCAGAAAAGGCACGGAAAGGGCCGTTGAACATCAAAATGCCGTTGGCATAAAGGGTTAGCTGTACAGCCTCTGGCATCTGTAACAGAATAAAATCATTTCATGAACACCCATCAAGCTGTCCACACAAACAAATCCAACACACATAATTAATAAAGACTTTCTTCTTTCCATTTTTTTAATGAGAAAAACAAGTTGGAATATATAAATAGTAAAGGTTGTACATATAAACTAACATAACACTTTTGAAGGTTTAGAAAGTAACTAGAAAGATTCCAGGGTAAACCGATGCGCTGATATGCACTATTTGCTGCCTCCACTGCATGGTCCGGATAAAAGTAGAGACCTTACACGAGTGTTTCATATAAAAAAATATGAACAAGTTTGATTTCTTTTAATGTTTAGGGTTTTATTGAGTAAAAAGAAGATGAATTACTTATTAAGGTAAGAGGTGGACAAACCATCACACACCCTCTCCTAAACTGATGATCCACTTACTTCGTACAAGCTACCCCCATGCTACCCTTCCATCACTTTAAATCCCTCTTTTTCCACCCACAATGAAATTACTCCCTATCCTCCTCCACTCGCACAAGTTGTTTATACCATCCAAATGTCAAAATTAATGACCTTGTATTGTACTCACGTTTTCCCAATCTGGTTTCTTTTGTTAACTTGTATTTAATTAAAGCCAAATTATTTGGTAGCATAGTCATAATTGTTATTAGGCCAGAAAAAAAACACCTGTGTTTGTGGTTACCCGACCGTCCCTATTTTTTGGCGCCGACCCTACAGTTTTTTATCATAAAAAAAAAAAAGGACGAAAAAAATGGGTACGAATCTGTAATGTACGAAAAGATTGAGTACGAACCATGCGCTAAAACATGGCCGCCTCCATGGTGCACTGCGCGTCCGTTTTGGCTATTAGAATTGGAAAATGCAGCCATGGGACAGAGCAGAAGTTTATGAAAAACATTAATCATGACATGCTGCCAGCAGATTTGTTCTTCCAATACCACCCAGCCTCAGGAAATGATAAAATTCAATCTGTCACAGCCACATGTAAGATGGAACACTCAGGGTCGGAGCTTTTGTGATCACTTTTTGCCTGTTACTCCGACTGCCGTCCGTCAACAAATAAACTCATAATGGCAGAAAATATTTGTTTTCAATTTATTTTATATAAAAAACAAACAAGTTAGATATCATTTTCCTTCTCTCCTTGCAAAATCACTACAAATTAACTACTTGACAAAGTTAAAGATACCGTTAACATCGTCCAAACCACATGGGCAAAAAAAAATAAAATAATACCTACCTACCTACCCTAATTTTTTCAGCTGAGTAACCAGAAACACAGGTTGTTGTTTTTCTGGCCTTATATGAAAATATCTTCTGACATTTCTTCCATTTACAGTTTCTCACTATAATTTCTAATGACTCTGATTACATATCAAAGAAATTTTGTTCAGGAAATAACATAATATATATATTATATTTTATCAACTCTCATTTCGAAAATTATTTTGTTTTGATTGTCTCAGATATCTTGATGTAAACAGGAATGGATGTGTGTGTCTCTCAAATTAGGCCATAACAAATTAATTACCTGGTTCTCAGGCCCGCCCGCATGTCTTTTTTTGGTGCCG
Organism: Cyrtodaria siliqua; assembly: GCA_037043455.1. Taxonomy (NCBI): domain Eukaryota; kingdom Metazoa; phylum Mollusca; class Bivalvia; order Adapedonta; family Hiatellidae; genus Cyrtodaria; species Cyrtodaria siliqua. The sequence goes on from JAWPHD010000042.1 coordinate 589,611, forward strand.
CATTGCCGATTTTATCTCAAAAGTAATAAAATAAAAATTGGAAATGCGCTACCGAAATTTCAAAAAAAAAGTTCCGCATCCAAGTTCGTTTCGGTTTTTACATGCGGGTGGGTAGACTGGGGCGCGGCCGACTATCTGCCGCTCTGCTCGCTAGCTTGTGAGTGTTGCAGTCGTATGGGTACCAATCTAGGAGAGTCAGACGCTTGAGACGCTTGGAACTAGTAGGTGCTACAGAACAGGCGATTTATTCAAGCGTCTAATCGACAAAGTCTCACAACAACATGCAATAATGGCGGTGTCGAGTCGATTGAAGTTCATGCGTGATCTAATACAAATATACGGACTTATTGTGATTGAAAGAAGCATATAAAGTCGGGAAGAAATGATAAGGTAATGATCAACAATAGAGATGAGCTGATCCAACTGGTTATTGCACATGTATTTCGAGATATTTTGCATCAATACATTAAAAGTTTGGATAAAAAAAAAATCGCCCGCGTGTCTGTTGACCACTGTAAAATTGTAAAAAAAAATGCGCCCGCCCGCATCTCTTCAGAAAAAGTGGCCTGAGAACCAGGTAATTAATATTTTGTGGCCTTACTTCCGGCTTAATTAAAGATGAATCTGACTTTATTGAAGAGATAATGGATATTGCAAATACATCTAACGAAAAAATGCATAGATGACATTAGTATCAAGTTCAGTTTATTCTTTCATGCTACTGCATTACCTGAACATTAACATCCATCAGGAAGATTCCTATTATAGAATTACCTTTAACCTGGCACCATCTTTTGTACGAGAAACAGTTGCCACGCCTTCACCGGCGAGAACATTCAGGTCCCCGATATTCTCCAGCATTCGGTTGTAGTCTACCTTGAGGGTCGGATGCTGTGACACGGACGACGCTGAAAATACAACCATTACTGTGAAAGCTATATTGGAGAGGGTATATTGCTCTATTATCTCATTGATCATTCAACTTTGATAAAAGTATTAACCATCAATGCTCTCAGACATCTTTTGAAGTAAGCACAATTGTCGTCATGTCAGGATCAAAAATAACTAGAACTGTCACCAGAGGCAGACAAATACCCCTATCTATAAGATACATAGACATATATTATAGAGTAAAAGTCCGGACAAGAATTTTCTATTTGACTACCAAGTATGAAATGCATTAAAAATACAAAGGGCCATAAATGAGTGGAAAATGATCGAACCAGAACGTCACGACAATATGCGCATCTCCACTTGATATTGATGCTTAACTGAGTGGAAAATTATCGAACCGGAAGGTCACGACAATATGCGCATCTCCACTTGATATTGATGCTTTGTAGCAAGTTTCACGAACATAACATGGGGTTTTAGAGAAATACCTGAAGAAAAATTTTCTATTTGAAATGCATTAAAAATACAAATACACAGTGGAAAATTATTGAACTGGAACGTCATGATAGTATGCACATCTCCACTTGATACCGATACTTCCTAGCAAGTTTCACGAAATTATAACATGGGGTTTTAGAGAAATAGCCCTAACAAGAATTTTCTACTTGACTACCAAGTATGAAATGCATTAAAAATACAAAGGGCCATAACTCAGTGGAAAATTATTGAACCGGAACATCACGATAATATGCGCATCTCCACTTGATATTGATGCTTTTAGCAAGTTTCACGAAATTATAACATGGAGTTTTAGAGAAATAGCCCGAACAAGAATTTTCTACTTGACTACCAAGTATGAAATGCATTAAAAATACAAAGGGCCATAACTCAGTGGAAAATTATCGAACCTGAACGTCATGATAATATGCGCATGTCCACTCGATATTGACACTTCCTAGCAAGTTTCGTGAAATTCAAAGAAGAAGTTATTGAGATATAGTCCGGACAAGAATTGCGTCTACGGACAGATTTTAAAATTACAAAGGGCCATAACTCAGTGGAAAATTATCAAACTGGAACGTCATCATAGTATGTGCATTTCCACTCGATATTGATACTTCCTAAAAATTTCGAGCAATTCTAAGAAGAAGTTATTGAGAAATAGCCCGGACAAGAATTGCGTTTACGGACAGGCGGATGGACGGACGGACAAAGGTGATTCCAGTGTACCCCGCCCCACCCAACTTTGCGTGGGACATAAAAATGTTTCACTTCATCTATTTTTGTCCATTTTAATAATACTTCAGATTCCTGTTGGATCACTGTAGACAGTACTGAACTACTTCACTAGAACTGCTTTCATAGCATATTGTGTTACAAAAATATCTCAAATTTACATTGCAATTGTATACAGTTAATGGCAAAAGAGGATTGCAGGTGCATAGTCAAGTTTATTAAATGCAAAACTAGAAGTGTGTTCCACCGAACACTTAATGTGTCACCTGACATGTGCTTATTTCAGCAAGGACAATCTAACTATAAAGTTTGAAGACAGGGGGTTAAAAAAAAATTGAAGACAGGGGGTAAAATCTTTCACGAAGCAGCTTTTTTAAAAATGTCTAAGTTCATGAAAAGGGGCTTAACTCTGCATTGGGTTATTGATAAGGAAGAACTGAATAAAGTTTCATGACCTTAGGTCAATGTTTTGCCAAGTTGAGTAAGATTTGGCTTAGGTTAAAATTTTAGGAAAAGGGGCATATCTCTGACAATATGAAAGTTAGAGTTATTTGACATGTGTAACAACATTTCTCGGGATAAGATGAAGACGTGTCTGAAGTTCCTTGAACATAGGTCAAATACTTTTCAAGTTATGACCAAGTTGATGTTGCAAGTTCAATGGACAGACGATGGACAAAGTGATCCCTAAATGTCTGCCATGCTAAGCAAGTGACATACTAAGTACCTGAATATGAACAGACCAACTGTTAAGTCATACCACAGTTTTAACACGGTAAACATGTAAACAGTCAAAGGTAATAAACACGTAATACCATTCTTAGGCCAGATAAAACTAGAACTGTAAGCCAAATACCCAATCCCGCTCAACTGAATTTAATTGAATTGGATTTTATAGTCCCACCAACAGCTAAGGTAATATAGCGACTTTCCAGCTTCCATTGGTGGAGGAAGACCTCAGGTGCCACTCCGGGCAATTTTTGGCACGGGGGGCGCCTGGGTAGAACCACCGACGTTCCGCAAGCCAGCTGGATAGCTTCCTCACATAAAGATTCCTAGGCCCCTGAGGGATCGAACCTACAGCGGTGAGGGGCAAGTGATTTCAAGTCAGAGACGTTAACCACTCGGCCACGGACGCCCCCGCCATCCCGCTCAAGGCTCTTACTATATGGGGAACAATGTTAGCAGTCATTGTTAACGATAAGAGAACAAATCTGGTGCAAATGATATTATCATAAATTAGGCATAAGGTAGAAAACAATTGTCATAAAGATTTTATAAATTATTAACCATGTTTTTTTTTTGTTTTGTTAGTGATAGTTAAAAGGTTATGTAGGAGCTAATTATGCAGAAAAATGCAGAATTGGGAAAATATTATGACTGTCTTACCTAATCTTTATAAATGTAATAATGAAGTCTTCTGTTAGAGGGTATGATCCTTTTGCCGGGGTATAATAGTCAAATCTTCACATGATACTAAATCATCAAGCGAATTGAAACAACCCACCAAATATAAAGCAGCTAAAGAGACTATATATTTGGTCCCTATATAGCATATTGAGAAAAAATCAAACGGCCATAACTAGTAAAACAAGAGCGCCGCCTAACGGGGGGTTATAATTTCCAAAAGTTTTTAAGTTAAAAGCATTTTTTAGGTGTCAGGTCAGTGTAACCCTTACCTTTGACCTTCTAACAAAAAAAAAATGATAGGGGATGTTGTTTAACTGAGAGCACAATTTTTATAAAGTTTCAAGACTGTAGATCAAATATTCGTGAATAGGAAGGAATTTGTCATGATCAGGTCATGGTGACCTTGACATTTGACCTACTAAGCTTAAAATTAATAGAGGTTATCGTTTTAACATGTGTACTATTTCTGTAAAGTTTCAAAATTGTAGGTCTAATAGTTACAAGTTGCAGTGAGGAAAATGATTCAGTCATGGTCAGTTCAATGTGACCTGAACCCAAAAGTAAAGGCTTCTTCCTCTGATCAAGGACAATGCACCTATGAAGTTTAATAAGTGTGGGTATCATATTTCCGAGATTGTCATTTGCAATGTCTATGTCCATGTGAAGACATGGTGATATTGACCTTTGACCTACTAAGCCCAAAAGTGGTAGGGTTCCTCCTCATACCATGGGCATTGTATCTATAAAGTTTCATGAGTGTAGGTATTATACTCCTGCAGTTATCACTTGGAATATGTACTGGTGACCTTGACCTTTGACCTAGTGAACCCAAAAGCAAAGGGTCCCTCCTCTGAACAAACGCAATGCATCTATGAAGTTTCATGAGTGTGAGTGTTGTGGTTTCACAGTTATTCGGCAGAATGTGTATTTCCATATAAGGTCATGATGACCTTGACATTTGGCCTACTGACCCCAAAGACAATAAGGATCTTTTTCTTGCCAATGGCAGTGCACATACGAAGTTTCATCAGTGGGGGTGTTATGGTTTTGATGTTATAGCACAGAATGCATATTACCACATAGATCATAGCGACCTTGACCATAGACCTGCTAACCCCAACGAAATACAGTATTTTCTCTTACCAAGGGCAATGTACCTGGCAGTTTCATGTGTGTAGGTGTTACGGTTTTGAAGTTATCATGTGGAATTCATACTTCATCCATATAAAGTTATGGTGACCTTGACCTTTGAACTACTGACCCCAAACAAATTAAGGTTTCTCCACTCACCATGGGCAATGTATGTAAGAAGTTTTAAAGGTGTAGGTGTTTCAATTGTTTTGAAGTTATCTATCATTATCATGAGGAATTCATTTTTCTATATAAAGTGACAGTGACCTTAACCTTTGACCCCAAAAGAAATAGCCTTCCTCCTTTAATCTAGGGCAGTGTACCTGTTAAGTTATTGCGGAAGGCATATTTCCATATAAGGTAACTGTGACCTTTCAACTAGGGAAATGTACCTATGAAGTTTTATGAGTCAAGATGTTACAGTTTTGAAGTTATTATGCGGAATTCAGATTTCCATATCAACCTTGACTTTGACCCCAAAAGCAATAGGGCTTCTGCTTTCAACAAGGGGGAAGAACCTATGCAATTCCATGTTACAGTTTTGAAGTTATCATGTGGAAATCAAAATTGAATATAAGGTGACTGTGACCTAGCCCTTTGACCTACTGACCCAAAACACATTAGGGCTTATCCTCTCACTAAGGGCAATGCATGTAAAAAAATTAAAACTGTAGGTGTTTCGATTTTGCAGCTATGCGAAATTCATATTTCGATATAAGGTGATTGCGTCCTTGACCTTTGACCTACTGATCCCACAAGCAATAGGATTTCTCCTCTCACCTAGGGCAATGTACCTATGAAGTTTTATGAGTGTAGGTGTTACGGTTTTGAAGTTATTGTGAGGAATGCATATTTCCATATAAGGTCACTGTGACCTTGACCTTTGACCTACTGTCCCCAAATGTGATAGGGTTGCTCCTCTCACCTAGGGAAATGTACCATGAAGTTTTATGAGTTTAGGTGTTATGATTTTGAAGTTATTGTGCGGAATGCAAGTCACTGTGACCTTGACCTTTGACCTACTGACCCAAAAACAATAGGGTTCCTCCTCTCACCTAGGGCAATGTAATTATGAAGTTCCATGAGTGTAGGTGTTATGGTTTTGAAATTATCGTCCGGAATGTATTTGTCTATATAAGGTCAGGGTGACCTTGACCTTTGACCTACTGACCCCAAAAACGATAGGGATCCTCCTCTCACCTAGTGCAATGTATCAATATGAAGTTTCATGAGGAAGGTGTAATGGTTTTGGAGTTATCGTCTGAAATACGCAATTGTGGACGGAAGGACAGACGGACAGACAGACGGACAGACAGACGGACAACCCCATACCATAACACGTCCGTTTTAAACGGGCGTATAACAATGATGGAATCAAAAATCTTTTTCATCACCAAATAATGAAGGAGGAGTTAGACAAACAAAACATTTTGTACCTCTATTATACATAATGATAAAAAATCAAGGGCCATAACTCTGTTGTTATCAAAGCAATGGGGCTGGTTTTCGAACTTGACTGAGATGTTATGCCCATTCCTATTATTCCCAAGTTTTATAAAGATTGAATGATAAGTACTGAAGTTATTGATCAGACAACAATTTGTTCCTATATAATATATAGTGACAAAAAAATCAAAGGGACATAGCTCTGTTACCGAGGTGATGGGGCTGGTTTTCGAACTTGACCGAGATATGCCCATAACTATTATTTCCAAGATTTATAAAGATTGAATTATAAATACGTAAGTTATTGATCGGACAACAATTTGTCCCTATATAATATATAGTGATAAAAAAATCAAAGAGCCATAACTCTGTTGTCAAAGAGGCGATGGGGCTGGTTTTCGAATTTTCGACAAGGACCAACAGCTATCACGAATAATGTAAACATGTTGTGCCATGATCAAGGAGACAGATATATACAAGCGTTTTGCTTTCTTCTGGATCCTAATTCACTATTAACTATTATATAATTGTATGTCTGTATAACACAAACTGTATAAATTGTGAATAAAATAGTGTTTAAACTAAGGACCAACATCATAGCTTTGGCGGCCATCTTGGATTTCACATCAACATGAATTTTTGTTAGTATCAACTAGACTTCATGGGCAACATTTCTGTAAAGTTTCATGAACACCCATTAAGTAGTTTCAGAGTAGTCGCTACAACTTTTTACTATATAACTCTATGTAAACAAAGATGGGCAGCCATGTTTAATGACCATTCATGTCGCTACAAATAAAGGCTTACAGACCGACGGATGGACAGACAACGGACACCACACCACGGCATATACTCTGTTGATCTTTGATCAGTAGAGCTAAAAATTTAACCCATGAACCAAAAACAAAACAAGAGGCCCAAGAGGGCCTGCAGACGCTCTACTGGCTAAAGATAAAGTTTATGTATAAGGGGCCATAACTCTTACAAATATCATTCAACTGGAACATGGTGATGAAATATGCAACTAGGCTTGGTTCTTATCATCCCTGACAGGTTGAAACCCAGCCAGAGGTTCAGGAGAACTAGTCTGTACAAAGTTAGTGTATTAAAACCTTTAAGGGGTCATAACTCTGCCAAAATTCATTCAGTCAGAACACAGCAATGACAGTTGCAACTAGGCTTGGCACTGATCATTCCCACCAAGATTCGTTGAAATCCAGCAAGGTGTTCAAAAGAAACTAATATGGACAGTTTATCTATTAAAACCTTTAAAGGGCCATAACTCTGCCAAAAATCTGTAAACCAGAACGCGACGATGATTTGCACAACAGTTACTAGGCTTGATACTGATCATCCTTTTCAAGTTTCGTTGAAATCCAGCCAGGGGTTCAGGAGAACTAGCCGGAAAATATTTGTGTATCAAAAACCTTTAAAGGGCCATAACTCCACCAAAAATCTGTAAACCGGAACGCGATGATGATATGCACAACTAGGCTTGGTGCTGATCATCCCTGTAAAGTTTCGTCTGGCGAGGAGTTCAGGAGAACTAGTCCAGACAAAGTTTGTGTATTAAAACCTTTTAAGGTCTCACACCACAATTAATTTTCCATAGGGTCCCATTGTAATGTTTTTGTTCGTGGCATAGAGATAAACAAAATTTAAAACATGTATGTATGCTTAAATTCTTCATTGATCCAATATCTGCAATTTAAAACACAATTAACAAATATTTACCAGATTGAACTTTTTTTAATTTCATGTTCAACATTTAGAAAAAAACACAAAAAAACTTGGTGTGTAAAATGAGGCAGAATTAGCTAGAAATCTTATATCAACATGCATTTTTCTGTGATCTTTTCATAAAATGCTGTAGATTTAGAACATGGTAAAGATAAATCAATGTATCCTGTAAAACGTAGAAAAGCGGACTTGTTTTTTTTAATCTACCTCCTTCATCTGTAGTACATGAGTATTCAAGGGAGATAATAATGGTGCGAGTCCTTAAGGATCATAACTCTGCCAAAAATCATTCAACCGGAACACGGCGATGATTTGCACAACTAGACCTGGAACTGATCATCTCTAAAAAGTTTCGTTTAAATCCGGCCCGGGGTTCAGGAGAACTAGTCAGGACAAAGTTTGTGTATTAAAGGTGAAATAGTGCGTGTCCTTTGAGTATATATTTGGAAATATATATATATAATATACAATCTGTTCAAATCTTACACTTATTGGTTGTCCCGTTTTCTCACAGTAGCCAATTTTATCTCATAGCGCACACGCTTCGAGTTTCGCCCTGGTAAGTGTCACGTGATCCTGTGACGTCATTGGTACCAAACGATTAGCGGTGTCGCATTGAGTTGTATAGTATTGTGTATGTAGGATTACGTTTTATGGTACTTGTTAAAAATGCCGTGTGCTGTTGCTGGGTGAAAAAGTTTGCATAAAGAAGGACAAGATAATAACCTAAGTTTCTTTCGTTTCCCTAATCGAGATAATGATATATTAAGATTCGAAGTGTGGGTAGACCGTTACTGAAGAAAATCGCCCGACTCGTCGAGAATGTGGGAACCTACGAAAGACACGCGAGTTTGTAGCAAACATTTTGAGCTGACTTCCCATTCTTTGGTTTCATTATCTTTGAATTTGGAGAACAAAAAAAAGGCCATGCATATTAAAATCAACAGCGGTACCAACGATATTTGACTATAAAAATGAGAAGTGCATAACCCCGCCGTCTCCAAGCAAGTTGTATTCGCCTATTCGACCGGCATTGAGGAGGAAATTCATACATGAAATAAGATTGAAATTTATGTTCAATTATCTTAGCACCTCATCAGGTATACGTATGATAAATTGAAGAAAGGTGTATAGTCTTAGATCTTTATATACACCGTGAATGTTTAGCTGTTGAATTAGAAGCATGCGTTTTTAGGTGAATCAATGAAAAGTTGACGGCGCTAATAATATGTAGCCGTCTTGTTTTAAAATATTGCTAAGAACGTTCAGCATATAAATTTAAACGAATCCGGTGAAATAAACACTGTGTCTTTGTTTCCAAATTTTAATTTTAATAATTTTAAATTATTCACCCTCTTCTGCCAATAGTATTATAAATATATATTATCAACATATATAGGTCTATGGATTTGAAAAAAAATACAAAATGTTTCATGGATATCTATTACAAGGCAGAAAATTAATAATATTTCTAGCTTTTATATTAATTCAGTAATGTTTTATGGCAACGCAACAACAATAACGCCTCTTAGCTCGTGCAATAAGTAAAACAAGTATAATAGAATAATATACTTTATAGTATGGTAATTTGATATGTTTGGTCTGTTTTCGATCTGTATATCAGGAGTAAGTATACATGAGTAAGTATACTTACTAACTGTCTATATCGTGCTCATAATACATTTGGCTATATTATTTTTTCTCTCTTTTCGTGCGACAAATTAGAGCTCGCATATCATGTGATATATCCGTCTTGTGCAATACGCGTCTGCCCTCGGCGGTATTACATCGCTCAAGTAGTTGCAATAAACAGGAAATATATCATAAAACTAGGTTTCCCTAAATGGTGGGTGCTTTTGTGATATACCGACGTATGTACCCTAATTAGGCTGTACTTCAATAGTGCACCGCAATATTTGATTAGTCTGTATTGATATTTGGGGGCAGTGGAGACTACAGAGCGTGTCATATTGCAAACACCGCTCCTAGAGTGTTTGGTGTTGATGGCAACTTATGGCAAATATATAATACTATAGAAATTATGGTGCCGAAATTATATGCTTTATTCATTTTTTATCAATTATGGATAATATCTAATAAATATATTTGTTCCATGTCTACTTATCGGCAAAAAAATCTGACGCTCGTATTAATGTATAGGTATTAGACCAGGTCCATTCATTCGGAATAAACTACATTTCGCGGTTATTGTGTATGTACCAAGATATTGCAGTGTTGCGGGTGATTCGATGAAAACAATGTTTACGTTGTTTTTTGTTTGTTGTTGCTTAAGTGTATAAATAGACTATTTTGTTAGATTAGTGAATAGTGTAATGAACCGCTGAACGTAACGAATGACATGACACGATAGTCTTTACAAGCTCTCCATTTGCACCTGCACCGCGTTCGACTTCATCATCAGTTGATGAATCAGATGTATTTTCGTCCTCAGACACGTATTCTGGCTCAAAATCGTAAGGTTGCACATTGTGTAACCGTCTTATCACGGGCATTTCCTCCGACTTAGTATCAT